>CM062818.1:1303120412-1303466998 GCA_031772625.1 Pinus tabuliformis
CCACAATAATTAAAGTGGAAAAATACCATTAACTCAGAAATTGATTGTAGTTGTATTTCCAAGTTTTGGTGAGCGATATCCATCAATTGTTTTGTTCGAGGCCATATGGGAAATACGAGAAGATGCAACCCAAAGCATGATGTTTCCAAGAAGTAATTCTTAAGTGTGTCAAAATGCATTCCTTGGGTTAATTATATGTTAGTAATGGTTGCATATTTATAGGGAAAAAAATATCAGAGGAAGGAAACATTCTAAGAACAATGGACATTACTAGGAGTTCAGAATAGAAAAATTAGTTGGGATTTTTTTTTTCATTGTTTATCAAGACAGTAATTTCAAGCATACATTATGATAAGTTATTGGGAATCCTCGACATTGGGCATTACATTATGATAAGTTATTGTGAATCCTCGCCATTGGGCATGTGAAAAATTCCTTAAGCCATGAAAAAAAACAAAGTTTGTAGGAAGCATTATCACCCACCGCACCACATCACTAACTACAATTTTTTTCAAATCAAAATTAATTTAAAGTGTAAACATAAATTTAGCTTATATTGTCTATTAACCTATGACGCATTGGTTTCATGGTTTGGTACAGTGGAATACACAAGCGAAATCTGAGAGAATATCATTGATGCATGGGAAGCATAGGTAGTATGTGGAACAAACTATTTCAACATCTTAGATATTTTATATTTATATGGGTCTTTAAATATGTAAAACATGAAACCAAAACATTGCAGGGAACTATAAAACTATCATCATCAATCCAATGTTTTCAAACTCATAATAGAGATTACAAATAAAAAAAAGAGAGAAAAATGACTAAAAAATTGGAAAGGAAAAGTTTGTCCTTACCAAAGCTCTCCATCACCTCACACTTGGGCAAGCAAGCGCACACACATAGAAAGAATTATGACACTGAAGCTAAAGAATTATGGGGTTTTTTTGTCAAGTTGAAAGCAACTTTCAATGCCTAGAAAAGAACTATGAGGGATTTTTTTCAAGCTCAAAGAAACTTTCAATGCCATCTTGAGGGAGAAACTACAATAGACGTTGATTAAAATGGTGTTCCCAAATGGTTGGAAGGTAGTTGTAATAACTTTCCTATATGAACATGGAAAGCCTAAAATTATAACCACTTAAGTTTTATTTAAAATGCTTCAACAATATTATCTAAAGCATCCCTTTGCATTCCGCATTATTCTCACTCCCCCCTATCGGTGTTCCTTTTCACCTCTCGGTGCAATTGCTAATATATCGTTATATTAGAACGAAATAATAAAAGAATTTTTAATTATATTAAATTGAAGTAATAGAAAAAATGATTTTTTTCCTTTATTAAAATCTAATCACACAATTCTCAATAAAATACCAATATTTATAAAAATAACCAATATCCCTACCACATACCACTATACAATATTTTTATTATTATTATCCAATTTAAGGTAGCAGCCAAGCCAAACATCTAATTGGTGTATGAGAACCCCTTGTTTGTGGGACAATGGACCCACCTTCGCGCAACGATTTGACTGCTAAGTCTACGAAGGCATACATACTCCCTACCCCCTTTGGTTTTTGAACCTATGACCTCTTAGGAGGAAACATGTGCTCTTAACCATTAGGCCCACTCAAGCTCTATTGAATATTAAATATTATAAAACATATTATATAAACCAAAGATTCTACTTATTTAATATCCGATGGCCTTGTCCCATAATGTCGTCGAGCATGCAGACCAGAACAACGGAAATGCTCGGAAAGGGGACAATAACAAAAAATATTAGCATGCTATCACATTTAGCTTATAGAAATCAATGTCACGAAACCACCATCTATCATTAAAGCGGTGAGTTGGTGTGGTTATGTTCGCCTCGGGTCATTGAGATGGAAAGGTGACGACCAATGTCGGTTCTCCATCCTATTGCATATCTACCAAATCGTTTTATCTGTTTTGTTATTGTTGTACCTCTGTAGATAATTCTAGGTTAGGAATTATGCTAGAGAATATAAAATGTTTTGTTGGTTTTTAAATTTTTTTGGATGACCAATCTCTAAACTGTTTGAATAGGTGCAATTCTTAATTACTTATGAATAAATATAAGGGTTGATTCTTCACCTCTAAATAGTAATTTATCTTTGATTTAGATGTGCAAGGTTGAAACTTTAGAAACTATATGTTTGTTAAACATCAAAAAGATTATCTAATCATCGTATACAATGTATGTGTGTAAAATGTTGTTACAACCAAACAATATATGTTTAAGAAAATTTAAGGGAAGATGAAAATTTATTGATGTAGAGGAGTTAAATCAAACAATCGATTTAATCAACTAATCTTTGTAATAGATTATAACTTCATGGGGGATTTTATACAAATTTAAACTCAATATTATCTTACCCAGAACTCCCATAAACTTCAAAACATATGCAGATAAAACATAGTGAAAATAATAACAAAGAAAGACATACAAGAACACAATTTAAGAAAAAATTTACATCTGAGATTGGATTCCAAACTAAATAAATTTATAAAATAATATCTATTTTGAAAACACAAATATTTCTAAATATAGAGGAAAAAATAGGAAAATAAAATTTCTTAAGCTGTTTGGCACTAAATTCGAGGCTGTTGTTGATGACTAGGCCTAAAAAGATGCTCTTTTATTTTTCTTTTTTTCTGATTATGTGTCCAATTCTTCCTCTAAACTTGCCCGTTGTTGCTGAAAGCTTCAAAGTTACTCCTATAAAATGTATTTGCTAATGAAATCAATGAGTAAACATATTTTCTCCTATCTTTCCTCATATGGAATGGTGGTTTTGATTAACTTTATGTAAGTCTCATCTACTTCAGTGTAGTTCTGAAAAGTGGGTTTGACTACAAACAAATGTTTGATTTCATGCTTAATCAACAAGTCAAAAGTCAAACCCTCAATGAAAGCGTTCCCTGTAATAGTCCCTTTGATGTTGGAAACTATTGCTTTGTCTGTGGCTATTGAATACAACCTTCACTAGTATTATTCAAAAGTAATCATCTTATCTCCAATTACCCTTAAACCTAGCAGTCCCTTTTGATGCAACACATTAAACTTTCTATGAAACTTTTGGAGGCTGGCTTCTAAATTGTGGCATTTGTTTTCAAGTTGCAGCATTAAATTCCTTTTTATGTGAATCTTTCTAACCTCCGGAATTGTTTCAGTTCTGTCATCTATGTGATATTGTTCGAGCTATTTTTTCTTTTTGAATTCAAAATCCTGATTAATTTTGTTGAATCTCTTGTCTTTTTACCCAATTATTTCTTAAATTCTGCTATTAATTCCTTTGATTTTTCTAGTAATGTTTCTTGTTCAAATATGTTGGACACCTAATCCTCTAAGAGTTGGTGTGGAAGCTGAACAGCCAAAAAGAGTCCAAGAGACCACTTGGAATATGAATCCAAGGGTCACACCATGTACTATAAATGTATATCATTTGTTAATAATAAATGTACTCTCTTGTTTATCATTCATATTCTGTTACTGCCATGTGTGTTTAACATGGTATCAGAGCAGGTTATCTCCTACCCTGCTCAATTGTGAGCCACTTGTTTTCTGTGGCCTTTTTATACATGTCAGTCTCATACCTCTGTTCTAGACTACCATCTCTGTCAAATCTCTATTGTTGAATGAGTTGGTCAAGAATTGAACGTTATAACATACCTTGAATTTTGTGAACCGCCTTAATACGCTGCTCTCTGTACCTGTCAGTTTTTCCATTATTCTTCATATGTTCATTCTTGCCTGAACTTGAGCGTTTTCAATGTGCGCCTGAGCTAACGCTCCATTAATTTGGCCTTTGTCAAAAATCTATTTTCTTATTGTTGTCAGGGATGGTTTCTATTATAGATTTTGCCTTGAACAACAATTCATCTAACCTTGTGCTCGTTAGCCTTCTGTGAGTGTTATTGATGTTACTCTCTATCTGCCCTCTACTCATCAAACATGCTACCATACCCTGTCTACTTGTCAGCACTGATGCCCTCCATCGTTTCTCTGTTTGAGAGCCAATACCTAATTCTTCCTTAAAGAATGCTCTTCCTAACATCTGTGCACTTGATTGTTTCTCTATGCATATACTGTATGAGGTCGATTGGGGGTTCATCTACATGTCGTTCTAACCTATCATTCCAGAATTCTCCATCCTCCTGCTACAAATCATTTGTGTGCTTTTCTGTCAGCGCTGCAGAATTTTGGTGTTACATTGAATCATAGCCTGATCACTGCGTTCCATGCGTAGAGTTGAAAGGATGCATTGCATGGTATGTAAATTTTATGTTGGGAAATATGCATTAAGGCTGGTTTGAATGGTTTGTGGTATACCTTACCATTGTAAAATCTATTCCGATTACCATATTTTTACTATTGCAGCATCCGGCTTAGCACCATACCACATCATATATCATCATCCCACCAAACCACCGTTTCTCTCTGTCTCATGTGTTTTTTAATATATCTAACGTTGTATTACACCGACTCCTCCTCTCTCTAGTTTTATAGTCTATCCAAGGCGGTATCATTGCAGTTACATCATACCATCAGTCATAATCTATTCATTTAACATTGTCATGACATTAAGTTGAATGTTGTCATTGTCCCAGCATTAAGTTGAATGTTGTCTGATACGTTGTGCCTCCCCGCGGCTCTCATTCAGCTATATTCATTTAGCATCATGTATAAACATTGTGTATGCATAGTTTCATGCCACCATTGGTAAATCTGCCTCCCATTGTGGTATGATGAACTAAATTCTTTTACAAAAATGGCTACCTGAATCTGGAGAATCAGAAGCACCGCAGAACAGCTTCGCAGCGGCATGGAAAGTAGAGAGACTCTACATTACGTCCAAGGTGGAATCGATTGAATTGAGTTGGAATGCATAGTTACAAAGATACTCTATGGAAGCTGAAGCGATTGAGTTGAGTTGGAATGCATAACTGCAAACATGCTCTTTGTATTCCACAAAGCCCAACCTATTGAAGATTTGATGCGGATGAGGAAGGAGGCACTGTTGATTAATCCTGTGGTTCTCTTATGTTACAACTATTGATTCCCATTTCGAAACAATTCTTGGACCTGCATATAACATCTCTGGTGGTGGAAGGCGTACTCGTGTTTTGGGCAAGAATTGATTCTTTTGCGCAGGAAATGGTTATATTCATATGATATTCATGTCACTGTACGTGGAGCAAAAGAACTGTTGGGGACCTCCTCCGTGTGTTGGGCTGAGCAATTTACTGAATGGGCACATTGGTTACTGTCCTTCCACATCGATCATAGAACTTGTTCACACTTGCTGATGGTCTTCATGATTTGTTGATGACACATTTATGATTTGTTGTATTTTCCTCCAAATCTAATATGCAATTATATATAGTCATGTTTCTAAAGGCTTTGTGGTCTTCGGAAGAAGCTAATAATTGATATCTAGATTCACGCTATTGCAAAAATCATATGATTTTTTTCTTTTTAGGAATTGTAGGATGTCTGCCTTGATTGAGGGGCTGCCAGATGCATTTTCACTTCAGTGCCTAGCGCGTGTGCCATTCACATTTCATCCTCAATAAACCAACTGGAGTTTACAAATGTTGGATTGATGGTCTGCGCAGAGGGAGTATCGGTTTGACAAAATTGGTACATTGGTATGTAAATCAATGTTAACGTCGTTCACTGGACCCATGGAACGTGCAGTACTGTAAACTTCTGGCGGTGCAATATATGGTGAAGGTCAAGTTATTGGCTCAGATGCCCGCTTGTTTCATTTGGTGAAGCAATGACAATGCCTCCTCAGGAAAGCCATGCCTTGCATAGGCTGCCATCATAAGAGTCCATGAGCACCCATCTCGTTGAATCATTCGATTGAAAACTCTGCGAGCGTCTGCCAACTTTTCGCACTTAACATACATTTTAACAAGTGCATTACGTAAAAGATTGTCTGCTTTAATTTCGATCTGATTAATGTGAGTGTGTAGTATTTTGGCTTCTGGTAAAGCTTTGTCCCGAATGCAAGCCTCCAACAGAGAAACATATGTAGAAGAATCCATAGAGTTGTCAGTAAAGCGTAAAATATTTAGGGTTTCATTCAAGCAACCCTGTTTACACAATATTCTCACATCGATCAAAGGAAAACTATTGCCATTGGCATTGTAGTAGAGTTTGGAGTGCATTGAGGTCCTCATTTTTTTACTATTTTTTTTGAGGTTAAAAAAAAAATGGCTCCAAATGGTGCAATATTAGAGTTACTGGACAATATAATACTCTCTACTATGGATAATACAATCAAAATCAGCAAGGATTTTCTCACCTATATTCACAGTTGTTTTCAAGATGTACATGACAAGAATGAATTTTTGCAGCTTGAATCTCAGCTACAACAAGCATAATTACAACAATGGAGTCGTCATTTTGAACCTGTTCTATTCATAACAATGAAACAGACTCCCATAAACAACAAGTCAATAATGTTGCAAATTCAAATTCAGTGCCTAATGCAACAACAAATTTGCATGCAAAAGAAGAAATTTAGCTTGAACTTCCCAAGTCGGTCATCAAACCTTGGGAAGAGCTTGTCCACAACAATCATAGAACTGGTCTTGGATATGAAAAGGACGTGTCCTTTCATATTCCAGACTACTCCAAACCAATCCAATTTCAAAGTGCTAGATTTATTCAGGACGGTTCATCTTCAGCTGCTCCTCATGACAGTTCACCTCCAGCTGTTCCAGATTCTTCCCCTCTTCCACAACAATAGATTGTGAAATGCCAACATTGTGACTGAGTTGGCCATCTGAAAGATCACTGTTTTGATCTTCATCCATGTAAGAATTGTCATAAAACGATTCATTCTTCAAACAGATGCTTCAAAAACAAACCTGCTGCAAGAACACAGATTCATATTAGATGGATTGTTTCTTGGCAATGGGCATCAATAGCCAAGAAGATATTTCAGTCATATGTCCAAACTTGTTCTAGAGTATTGAATAGTCTGGAAGTTGAGTTTTCTCCATCATCTCACCTTGTATCTAACAGGGGGAGAAATGATGGTCATCTACAAGCTTCAAAGTCACATCAAGCGAGCCTAAGCCACAACCTGCCATACCAGATTCATCGTTGTTGCTAGAGAGAAATGTGCCCCTGAGCATGCCTTCAGTTTGTGACACCTCTTCAAAGAATTGGGGACACTTCCTCTAGCAGAAGACTTCAGCTTCTTGCCAATTTTGGAAGAGTTCCAGGAATTGCATTAAGCATTCCAGAGTTGTTGGTCATCCTTAAACCATCACAGGTTGAGACTTCCCTTTTCAGGTTGAAGTTCTCCCTTTTATGCGGGGTGAAACCTCCCTTTCATGGTTGAAGGTTTCCCTCTTCAAAACATCAGAAGAACTTCCTCTAGCAGAAGACTTGAGCTTCATGCCAGACTTGGAAGAGTTCTGGGAACTGCACTAAGCGTTCCAGTGTTGATGGTCATCCTTAAACCACCACCCTTCATACCAACATTTCAGAGAGCACATTCAACCTAGTGCTGCCATGCATTTTTGCACGTTTTGTATTACAGCTCTCTTCTTGGACTCATACATAACCCTTCGGATTAAGGGTGGAATGTTGGACACCTAATCCTCTAAGGGTTGGTGTGGAAGTTGAACAGCCAAAAGGAGTCCAAGAGACCACTTGGAATATGAATCCAAGGGTCACACCATGTACTATAAATGTATATCATTTGTTAATAATAAATTTACTCTCCTGTTTATCATTCATATTCTGTTGTTGCCATGTGTGTGTTTAACAAAATAGAATTTCAATTGATGGCCACAAATACGTCATGGATTCATCTATGTCTTTCCATATATTTTCTTTGGCCTATGTAAGTGTTTGAGCAATTGATGATTCATTTTCCAAAGTGTCTATTCTTTGAGTCAACCTGTGACCCTTTTGATTTCTACCACATATGCATTGTCAATCATAATTTTCTGTTCTTGGAGGTTGTGAAGACGTGCTTTCAATTTCTCAATTTCCTATCCCCTTAATGATATATCTCCCATGGCCTTAGCTAGATCAGTTACTGGATCAATGGACTGTATCTCTTCTACTATAGTAATTGTTGAAGTGGAAGCCCCTGCTGTTGAAATACATGTAATTGGAATTGTTGCTAAAGGAATAACTACTACTTGAGTTGCTTGATGTTCTTTCTCCTTTAACAAAGTTTCTAATTCTGTATCAATCTTTTGTATCTCTGTATTTTGTTTAATTATAATTTTGAACATGTTCTCTTTTTCCTTCTCTAGTTCACCAATGTCTTTAGTCTAAGGATATTTAGTAGTAAGAAGTTTTAATTGTTTTCTTAATACCTGAATGTTAGCATTTTTCTACTTAATGATTTCCTCAACAACTTTAACATTTCTGGGATCATATCCCAATTTAATTACTAGATCCTCCAAAGATTTTATCTTAGTATCCTTTGCTAGAGAAGAAATATTTTCCATCTTTAACTGGGACTTCATATTACTCAATGAAACCTGCAACTTAGATTTTTCCATGGCTGAACTGGTTAAAGTTGAATAGATCATTTCCACATCTTGTTTATGTAAATCAATATGGTAAATAGGATGAATATCCTTTGAGTCAAAGGAAAAGATTGTTTTATTATAGTCTTTAACAGTCTTGGGAAATGGGATTTTAGGTTTAGGGAATGCCATTTACATTAGCCCTTTTTCAGTGTCGAAGGCAGAAAGTAATCTGTGCTCAGAAGCTAAAGTTTGTTTCCAGAATCCTGTATAAGTGGTAGGCTTCAATGCTTCATTTTTCCTTTTGATTTCCTTGTACCTAGAAAAAAATCTTGGTTCAGTATGAGCATGGGGAAATTCTCTTGTTTGGGATGTTTCCAATGGATCTTGAGAAGCTGAAGATGTTGGTGACCCTCTAAAAATTTCTTCAATTCGAGGAAATCTAGTAGCATGAGGACCTGTCAAGACTAGCGTAGTATTTGTGCTTTATTCCGGAGAGGAGTCCTCAAGAGGATTCTTTTTCTTCTTCTTGTACATCACAAACTTTGTTTGTTGGATTTTTGTAAATGAAGGGGAAATAGTTTCCCTTACTCTCTTTGCATGTTTTTCTTGGGGAGCTTGAGTCTCATATGTTGTAGGAGTAAAACTCTGCTCTTTTGCTTCCTACAATGTGTTCTCTTGCCACTCCTCCTGATTCATATACTACTCAATTTGTAGTCTAGGAGTATGAGCATAAGGAATAGTTTTATGTTCTACCCTTAGCTTGGAAATGATCCCCAAGGGATCATAAGACCAGGAAAAACTAATTTTATATTTCATTTCCTTTAAGAGAAGAATTTCCTCCTTTGTTGTTGTTATGGCATTACAGATGAAAGGTCCAACTTGAGTTTTATTTTAAATTGGGACTTTCTCTTAGCTGACACAAAGTGCAGCTCATTCATATTTATCATATGTCTGATGTATTCCAGTGAAAAAATTGGGATAGGTACAAACTTTGGCAACCTATATGGAGGAAGCTCACAATTATACACTCTAATCTTTGTATAGTTTTGGTATAGATACCAATCTCTTGTCTTTGTTTGTTCACTAAGATGAAGAATCCTTTTAATTTCAGCAGAAATTGTAAGGATTAAATAACTATTAAGTAAATAGATAACTATGTATCGAAATTGATTTGGGTAGTCACTGAAAGAGAATTCATTTGTATTTTTCCTAACCAGTGAGGTCCAATGAATCACAGATTGCAGTTTCCTTGTTCATATAACTTTTGTAGTGGAATTGAAAACATGTCTGACTGATAGAATACAAACAAATATACAAGCATTGATGCATGTGAAGGCCCCTTCTGTACAAAACTTCATGAATTGATCACAGATAGTATGTGCTAAGAACTCACTGTAATTGAAGATAATAGAAGGTTTCTCATCTTTAGAAATTACTGACAAAAACCCTAGGATGATGTCATCAACCTATTGGTCAGATTGATAACCTAGAAATATGGAAATTATTGAAATGATTTGTGTGGTCATCTATGGAAACATTGAAGCTAGTTAAGTTAGATTAATTCTAAGAAATTCAACATTTTCAGGTAGAAAAATATCAAAACTCTTAGCTCGTTGAGGGAAGGTATGATTTTTGTAGAGATCCATGAGGGATACTATAGAAAAAGGATGTGGTGGAGTTGAGGATTCAATCTGTAACATTTGAAAAATGGATTGGGATGTAACTGTAAACAGAAAGTCGTTATTCTGTGGAAAAACAACCCTTTGTCTGGGAATATGAATTGAGGTAGGAAAAAATTCCACAGGCTCAATTCATCATTGAGGTCAATGAATTTTTGTTTCATCCAGTTGTGTAACTCATACAAATCAAATTCACACTGTGTCTCTTAAATCTTGTACTCTTGGTCCACTAATGGAAAATGGTCCAGGTCTATCATAGGCGGGAGCATGGGGTTTTCCTCAGTCATTCTAGATTTTCCATTTGAAGAAGACATTGGAAACAATACAAGGACATGAACTGATGTTTACTAGGTAATTGGCTGGCTTGCAGGTGTTGAATGTTGGGCTGTTTTGCTGAGGTTGTACTGGAGCTTAGTACACAACTTTCCTTAACATAATGTGTAAAAGGGATAAAGGAAAACTATCAGTTTATTATATAAAGAGGGGAACTAACCATTTCATAAATTTGATATGGGCGCGGGGTATTTATGGCGACAACGAATACGGTTGGGTAACGATTTTAAAATTATGTAATGGGCAATGGATAGGTGGCAGCAGCGGAGTGGATATGGCGAGATCAAAAACAGTAAAAAAAGGTGTGGGTGGTTTCGACAATGGTCGGTGGCGGATTTTAGGGGGGGTGGTGTTAAGTGGTGTTCAAAGGGGGGGTCTGAACTTCCTCAGCGATTGACATGTTGCTATAATTGTTTGACTTAAAATTTCTTTTTGGCCGCCCCTGTTAAATGTCAGAGAGGTGGGGGGGCGGGAATTTCTTTCTCCAATGTTGATCGGGCGGAGAAGATCATGGTGGTCAGTTATTGCGCCCGTGATATCACAACACGATAAGGATGTCATTTCAATTTAAAACTTTATTACAACTTGCTAACCATGGTCTAATTGTGATTAAACTAATTAAAAACAATTAATTAACTACCTAATGCGGAATTTAGTCTGGCGCACATATTTTGATTTTTCTTAGGGATTTATTTCTTTTTTTTATCAATAATTTTCATTTTCTATCCCTTTTTATTTTTTCTTTCTTTGTTTTTCTTTGTTTTTTATTTTTTTTGACATATAAATGTAAAATGTAGAATATTGTTACAACATTGGGTGCATCTGGGGACTGTGTTTCCCTGTAAGATGCATAGAACATGCAAATCCATGTGCCTTCTCTTCGGGTTATGGAGTCTTTTCCATGAAAATCACACTTGCCATGAAAATGTACATAAAATCAGAAATTTACAATGAATTATGGCTGTAACATTTTTCAGTACCCAATATAGTGCTTGAGATACTGTCCATTGATAGGCAATGAATAATGTCTCCCTTCCATGTTTTGTAGAATGAAAGTATTGTTTCCTTTAACCTTTGCAATGTTGAATGGCCCCAGCCAAAGGTTATCAAACTTTCCATGTTTTCATTTTTCTTATCTTCGGGCATCCCATTTCAAAACTAGATCCCCTTCCCTGAAATCTCTTTCTCTAGCTTTCCTATCAAACAAAGTTTTCATATTGTTTTGATATTGACGAAGTTTGTACTGAACTTTCTCTCTATCTTCATTTAATTCTATAATCTGATTAATTCTCCTAGAAAAATCATCAAGTTCTTCATTTGACTCTTGTAAAAACTTCATGATAGGGAAAGCTAACTATGTAGGAAGAATAGCCTCAGTTCCATAGACAAGTGGAAAAGGGGATTTACCTATTGCTCTTTGGGTGAAATTATGTTGGTCCAAACTGCATACTTGAGATGACTGTCCCCGTTTCTCTTATGATTTTCAAGTACCTTTTTGATGAATTTTACCAAAATCTTATTACATGACTCTTCCAATCCATTCCCTTGAGAATAGTATGAAGTAGAATGATGCAATAAAATATGATATTTCTTGCAAAATTCTATCATTTTAACATTACTAAATACTTGTGCATTATTTGTGACTCTCTATTGAGGACATCCAAATCGAAATAATATATTTTCCTCAATAAATTTAATCATAACAACATATGTAGCATTTTTTACTGGGATAGCTTCTACCCATTTTATAAAATAATATGTGGCATTTAAGATCCATCTGTGCTGATTGTTGGATGTTGGATGTATCTCTCCAATGAAATCTAGTCCCCACTATAACAAGGGTGCGTGAATCAAAACTAGAACAAGGGGGAGTTCTGCTAATCTTTGTCTACTAGCAAAAATCTGACATGGAATGTAGCTTCTGACCTTTTATCCAACCTATGAAAACAACTTTGGCTAATAAAAACTTACTCTCAAAATCTTGTGTGTTATTACTCTCCAAGCATAATGACCCCCACATATTCCTTCATGAAACGAATCTATAACTCTTTCTATTTCACTCTTAGTCAGACATAGAAGTAAGATGTTTAATGGATCTTTACAATAAATGTTAGCATTGATAATACAATACTTCATAGCCTTTAATCTAAGAGTTCTGCATTGATTTTTTTCGAAATCAAGAGGGTATTCAAAATCACGAAGAAAGTGTAAAATATCAACATACCATTCAGATAACATAATTTTTTTCCTCAATATGAAGTGGAAAATGAGCTAAGTCTTTAGAAGAATAATGTTCTTGTGGATTCTTCTCTCCTGAACTAGCTGAAGGTTCTTGTGGATTCTTCTCTCCTGATATTTGCATGTTGGTGTTTATTCCCAGAACTTTACAATTAGATTCAGCCAATAACTTGGCTAAACCCTTTCCTTTTACCAGCTTAGTGGATTTGATGTCTAGATCAAATTCAAGAATTTTAGCTATCCGTATCCCATCTATATTAGGTTGGGTCAAAACAGTTTTGACAACATTGTTTGGGACATAGGAAGTAATAGGGGAATGAAGGACATAAGTTCTGAAATCTTTTAGAGCTTGTACAAGGTCATAGGCTTGTTTTTCAATGATATCATATTTTAGCTCTGAATCTCTCATAACTTTACTAAATAAAGAAATTGGCTGGTCATCTTGGTTATCAATCTTTTTCTATAAAACAACAACAAAAGTGGTGTTAGAGGAAAAAGAGAGAATACCGAAGGGTTTTATAAAATTAGGACTAGCTAGTACTGGGGCTTTAGAAATGGCCTTTTTGATTTGTGTAAATGCATATCTTGCCTACACTATACATTTAATCTCATGATATTTCTTTAACATGTCAGTAATATCTTTAATAATTTCCGCATAGTTTGGTATAAATCTCCTTAGAAAAAGCTTGAATTTCCTTTTTATTTTTGGGGAGACCAATCACCTCAATAGCTGTGACTCATTTTGGATCAATTAACACTACTTGTTTTGAGATGATTTGGCCAAGTAACTTTCCTTTCTTTATGGAAAACAAAGATTTTTTTGGATGAGCGAGATTTCGGGCTTTCTGCACATGTCAAAAACCTTTCTCAAGTGCTTTAAGTGCTTTTCATCAGAATTTGAAAACACAGTTAGATCATCTAGATAAATAACAATAAAATTATTGATTTTACGAACAAAAGATAAATCCATTACCCTTTGAAATGTTGCTCCTGCATTGGTTAAGACAGATGGCATCCTAGAATACATGAATGTACATGAGGGAATTGTGAAATTTGTTTTCTCTCTGTCTTCTGGACTTACCAAAATTTGGTTGTATCTAGAGAAATCATCTAGCATGGAAATTCTATTAGAACCTGAAACTTTTTGCATTAATTGATCCATTTTAGGGAATGGCTAATTGTATTTTAAGGATGATTTGTTCAGATTCATAAAATCCACACACAACCTAAGTTCACCATTCTTTTTTCTTATAGGAACTAAATTTGCAATCCACTCAGAAAAGCTAAGAGGAACAATAGTCTTAGCATCCAATAATTTCTTTAGTTATTTTTCTATGGTCGAAATCAAAATTGGATTAATTCTTCTTAATTTCTATTGGAATGGTTTGTCTTCTGGTCTTAAAGGGATCTTATGCTCTATAAGATTTGTATCATAAGTTTTGAGCTCATCATAGGACTAGACAAATACATCTTTATATTTGTTTAATAGATTGATATACTTGTCTTTCATATCCTTGGGTAAGGATGTTGAAATTTTCACATTCTTAATTTCTTCATCGGTTCCAAGGTTATAGCCTTCTACATCCTCTTGTGATGTGTTTAATAATGAAGTTTTTAAAACATCATTATGATAAAAAAGCCTTTCAAGAGGGATTAGACCCTTGGGAATGTAATTTTTTAGCAATTGGAGGTTATTATGATCAACTATTTTGTTATGAAATTGCAAGGATTCATTTTCATGAGTTGATTTATGATCAATAATTTTTTCTTTCTCAATTTCCAAAGCTGAAAAATCATCAATTGCCTTCAGGAAACTC
Source organism: Pinus tabuliformis (assembly GCA_031772625.1). Taxonomy (NCBI): domain Eukaryota; kingdom Viridiplantae; phylum Streptophyta; class Pinopsida; order Pinales; family Pinaceae; genus Pinus; species Pinus tabuliformis. The sequence goes on from CM062818.1 coordinate 1,303,135,021, forward strand.
TTCAATTGTTCATCACCTTCAAACACTTTCTAGTGTTTAAGATTCTGAGGGATTGAAGGCCTATATTTTACCTGAATGTGATATTGGAGTTGCATTGGATCAGGAGTTTTAAAGGAGCTTACAGAAACTGCTAGAGAGTCTACATAAATGTTCTCATCTCTTGGGATTGTTGTGATGTTAAAAGCTTGGAAATAGTTTTCTACAGAATCCCATACATCATTTCAGTAAGATATAAGCCTAGGATGTTTTACTTGGCATAGTTTTCTTACTTGTTTGACAATTAATTCAGAGTCGCTCAAAACACTTAAGTTTTGAACTTTCAGACTTTTAACCAAATCAAGGCCTAAAATTAGGGCTTCATATTATGCTACATTATTAGTAACATTGAAGTCTAAATTAAATGATTGGGTTATGTTTTCTCTATCTGGAGAAATTAATAGAATCCCCGCTCCAACCCCATCTTTAGAAAAAGTGCCATCAAAGTATAACTTCCACACATCAATTTTTATACATTTAGGTTTGTTCACAATTTGTTCAATGCTAAGCTAGGAATTTTGGAGATCATTAGATGACAATGTGAAGCATCCAAAATCTTGATCAAAAACATAAATCAGATGATTTATTTCTTGATCAGCCCTACAAATGGTGTTAATGAATCTTACCTCTCTGTATAACCTAAGATGTTCACCCCCATATATAGGGATAGTAGCATAGGACATGTCCATCTACATATTCCCCCTATTTTTACACAACATGAGCTTGATAACAACATTCCAAATTTGGGAGGGATATTTGTGACTACAATGTCTAGTACTACAAATTTTACAGGGATTTGTGCTAAAGTTACAACTAGGTCTTTAATCAGTGCGAGACAAGGAACTTTCTTGGAGTCAAAGGTGTACAAATCATGGTAAGGTCTAGTAATTTGTAATTGCAATTGATCCATGATTAATTTGGGCATGAAATTATGAGAGGTCCCAAAGTCTAACATATAGTTGTATAGAAGAAAATCATGAACTTTGAGAGTGACATAAAAGGGGGTAATGTTCTCATCACTCATGTCAGGACTAGGACGAAAAAGCACTCATGGTTTTTCATCTTGCAAACTATTCACGTCCCTATTAGCATCTATTATCGAGGATTGGATCCACTTTGATACTTGGTTTTTTTTATCCTGGGTTTTTAGAGAGTTCAGACAGTGGAACAGGGATTTTGACTCTCTCTAAATCTTTTTCTACATTGAAAATTGTTGGAACAATTTTTTCAAAAATATTATGTTCATTGGGTTGAGTTAATGGTTGAATTACAGTTGTTTGGGTTTTAGTAGTTTTTACTGGAGGCTCATTGATTATAAAATTCTTGGATGGCCTACCAGGGCCTAGTATAGGCATCAAATCATACCTTCTCTTTAATTCATCTATTATAAACTCTAAGAAGGATTGATATTTAGAAACTCGTGAGCATTATTGATTTTAAATTAAAGCTTGATCATTGGAAAATGGAATTATAACATTCTGTTATGATTTATTATCGAAATAATTTATGTCATTAGTAACTAATCATCCAGTTTCTTTGGTTTCTTGATCACTAATGATCAACGGTGGTTGAATTTGTTGATCAGGATTGGGTTTTTGTAATATCTGGGGTTGGAAAGGTCTTTTGTATCGATCCTAAGGTCTATCTGATGCTTGTTGAACAATTCTAGGTTATGTTTCAATCTTTGAAATCCTATTTGAAATATTTCTAAGGAAGTGATTTCATCAATTTTTTGATCCTCAGTTTTTCCTTTAGAAGAAGAACATCCTTCTTCCATAGCTTTCATTTTCCTTTCAGCTTTTCTAGCCTTTGCTTTGAGTTTGGTTGAGGTTGATCTATTTTCCTCAACCTCAATACCATTAGTCTGCATGTCTGCTAGTGTTACAGAAGTTCTTTCTCTGAGCATAAATGCAAATTCATCATCAAATCCTTTAGAGAACTTGACCTTAGCAGCAGCTAATGGTGGCTTACAATCAGGTGGAATTTTATTGTAAATTTTGTTAAATCACTTTATAAAATCAGCCACGAGTTCACCAGGGTTTCTTTTTAGGTCATCAAATTAAGTTAGATAGTAAACTGGATCCTTTTAAACACCCCATAGGTTTTTAAAAATAGCAACTAGTTCATTCCAAGAAGGGATTGAATTAGCTCGTAATTATCTAAACCAAATCCTAACATTTCCTTCAAGAGATTGAACAAAAAATCTCATGTAGACATCTTCATTCTATATTCATATTGTCAGTAAAGTCTAAGAAAGCTGTGAGATGATCTTCAGTAGACAAACCAATTTCACCATTGAATCTAGGTAAGTGCTTTAGATATACATCTGGGAAATTATTTAGATGATTGGGAAGAAATAAGGCTGCATAACAAGCCTGAATGATGGGTTGAATACCGACCATTTGATTATATGAAGGTGAGCAAGATGAGGATGAGATTTGAGAATATGAAGATGATGAAGGGGATGAGGATGAAATTTTGGGAGTTGTAGGGAGTGAAGGTAAGTTGGAAGAATTTATGGAATTTTTTATTTTTCTTGGTGTTTGTATTATTAATTTCTATTCTCCAAGACCAAAATTTCCTTCACTATCAAACAAAGGATTTGTGTAAACATAAAAATTGTCCTCAAAGTTAACAAAAGTAGATGGGTAAGTGTGAATTATTGAAGAAATAAAATCACTAGGTTTTAATTCTGGTAATTCTAGACCTAATTATTTTTTTGATCTAGGAGATTTTGAAAGAAGTTCAGGAATCTGATAAGATTCTAGTTGATAAATAAGGAGAGTTGACTGCAAATCAAATCCTTTAGATAATAGTTCTAACACTTTTGGTGGTAGATGTGATAGTTCAAGAGGAATTGGAACAGGGATAAAAGGATCAGTTTCATAAACAATTTTAAATGGAAGTATTACAGAAGCAGAAGTAGAGGCTTCTAGTCGTTGTCTTGTAGAGGCAATTCTTACCAGTCTCTCGGGATTTAATAGTGGAGAATAAAGTTTTGGATATGAGAGAGACCTAGTGTGTCTACGTGAAGCCATTTTATTTTTGTGGAATCACCAAGTGAATGATTTGAGCCTACTAACATTTTATTCACTATTAAAAGGTAAGCTTTAATCATTGTCACAGGGAAAATAGTTCAAGAATTTCATTCCCCGGCAACAACGCCAGTATGATGTTGTACTACCATAGATAATTCTAGGTTAGGAATTACGCCAAAACATCTAAAATGTTTTGTTGGTTTTTAAAGTTTTTTGGATGACCAAATCTCTAAATTGTTTGAATAGGTGAAATTATTAATTACTTATGATTAAATAGAAGGGTTTATTCTTCACCTCTAAACTGTAATTTAGCTTTGAATTAGATGTGCAAGATTGAAACTTTGGAAATTATATGATTTGTTAAACATCAAATAGATTATCTAACCATAATATATAGTGGATGCATGTAAAATACTTTTACAGCCAAATAATATATGGTTAGCAAAATTTAAGGGAAGATGGCAATTTGTTGATGTAGAGGAGTTGAATCAAATAGACAATTTAATCAACTAATCTCTGTAATAGATTATAACTTCATGGGAGATTTCAGACAAATTGAAACTAAATATTATCTTACCTAGAACTCCCATAAACTTCAAAACATATGCAGATAAAACAGAGTGAAAATAATATTAAACAAAGACTTACAGGAACACAATGTGTTTTGAAATGAATCTAGAATCCTTTTATTATTCTAGAAATAACTTCGAAGGATACAAGTCTGCTCAAAAGTCTATCATAATGGTTCAACCATTTCTAAGTCTTATTTCTAAGTACTTATAGAAAAATATTACATCTGAGATCGAATTCCAAATTAAATACATTTACAAAATAATGTTTGTTTTGAAAACACAAATATTTCTAAATATAGAGGAAAAAATAGGAAAATAAAATTGCTTAAGTTTTCTGGCACTGAACTCGAGGCTGCTGCTAATGAGTTGGCCTAAAAATCTATTGTTTTGTTTTTGTTTTTCTGATTATTTGTTGACCTCATCCTCTAAACCTGCTTGTTGTTGTTGTAACCTTCAAAATTACTGTTGTAAAACCCGTTTGCTAATGAAATCAATGAGTAAGCATATTTTCTCCCATATTTCCTCATCTCGAATGGTGGCTTTGATTACCCTTTTGTAAGTCTCATTGACTTCAGTGTACTTCTAAAAATTTGGTTTGACTGCAATTTTTTTTTTTATTTCATACTGAATCAACAAGTCAAAAGTCAAACCCTCAATGAAATCCTTCCTTGTAATAGTCCCTCTGATCTTGGAAAATTTTTCTTTGTGTGTGGCTATGGAATACAAACGTTTTTGGTATTATTCAAGTGTAATTAGCTTATCTCCAATTCCCCTTAAACCTGGAAGTCCCTTTCGATGCAACACATTAAACTTTCTATGAATATTTTGGAGGCTTCTAAATTGTGGCAGTTGTTTTCAAGTTGCAACATTAAATTCCTTTTGATATGAATCTTTCTAACCTCTAGAATTGTTTCAGTTTCATCATATATGTCATATTCTTCGAGTTCTTCGTTTGTTTTTGAATTCAAAATCCTCACTAATGATGTTGCATCTCCTGGTTTGTTACCTAATTCTTTCTTAACTTTTGCTATTAATTCCTTTGGTTTTTCTAGGAATGCTTCCTGTTCAAATAGAATTTCAATTGATGGGCACACATATGTTATGGATTCATTTATGTATTTCCATATATTTTCTCTGGCCTATGCAAGTGTTTGAGAAATTCTTGATTCATTTTCGAAAGTGTCTATTCTTTGAGTCAACGTGTGTCTCTTTTGGATTTCTGCCACATATGCATTTTCAATCTTAATTTTCTGTTCTTGGAGTTGTGATTTTGTTCTTTCATTTTCTTAATTTCCTATCCCCTCAATGATAGATCTCTCGTGGCCTTGGCTAGATCAATTGCAGGTTCAGTGGATTGTATCTCTTCTGCTATAGTAATTGCTGAAGTGGAAGCCCCTGTGGTTGAAATACCTGTAATTGGAATTGCTCCTAAATTAATAATTGTTGTTTGAGTTGATTGTTGTTCTTTATCCTTTAACAAAGTTTCTAATTATGTCTCCATATTTTGTATCTATGTATTTTGTTCAATTATAATTGTGAACATGTTCTCTTTTTCCTTCTCTAGTTCACCAATGTCGTTAGTCTAAGGATCTTTAGTAGTAAGGAGTTTTAATCATTTTCCCAATGCCTGAATGCCAGTTCCTATTAATAATTTCCTCAACAACTTTAACATTGCTATGATCATTACTAGATCCTCCAAAGATTTTATCTTAGTATCCCTTGCTATAGAATAAATATTTTCCATCTTGAGTTGGGACTTAATATTACTCAATGAAACCTGCAACTTAGATTTTTCCATGGTTGAACTGGTTAAAGTTGAATAGATAATTTTCCCAACTTGCTTAGGTAAATCAATCTGGTCAATAGGATGAATCTCCTTCGAGTCAAAGGAAAATATTGATTTCTATTAGTCTTCAGCAGCTTTGGGAAATGGGATTTTAAGTTCAAGGAATGCCATTTGCATCAACCCTTTTCAATGTCAAAGGCAGAAAATAATCTTTGCTGGGAAGCTAAAGTTTGTTTCTAGAATTTTGTATAAGTGGTAGCCTTCAATGCTTCATTTTTCCTTTATATTTCCTCGTACCTAGAAAAAATGGTTGGTTCAGTCTGACCGTGGGCTAATTCTAATGTTTGGGATGTTTCCAATAGCTCTTTAGAAGCTCAAGATGTTGGTGACCTTGTAAAAATTTCCTCAATTCGAGGGAAGGTAGCAGCATGAGGGCCTATCAAGAATAGTGTAGTCTATGTGATTTCTTCTTGAAAAGAGTCCTCAAGAGGATTAATTTTCTTCTTCTTGTACATCACAAAAACGGTTTGCTCGATTTCTGTAACTAAAGGGGAATTGGTTTCCCTTACTCTCTTTGCGTGTTTTTCTTGGGGAACTAGATTCTGAGATGTCATAGGCATAAAAATCTTCGCTTCTACTTTCTATAATGTGTTCTCTTGCCCCTCCTCCTAATTCATATATTGCTCAATCTCTGGTCTAGGAGTATGAGCATAAGGAGTAGTCTTTTTTTATACCCGTAGCTTGGAAATGATCCCTAAGGGGTCATAAGACCAGGAAAAACTAAGTTTATATTTTATTTCCTTTGAGAGAATATGTTCCTTCTTTGTTGTTTTTCTAGAATTACAGATGAAAGGTCCAACTTGAGTTTTGATTTTAAATTGGGACTTTCTCTTAGCTGACACAAAGTGCATCTCATCCATATTTATCATCTTCCTGATGTATTCCAATGCAAAAATTATGACAGGTACACACTTTCGTAACCTGTATGGAGGAAGCTCACAACAATACACTCTAATATGTATATAGTTTGGTATAGATACCAATCTCCTATCTTTGTTTGTTCACTAAGATGAAGAATCCTTTTAATTTCAGGAGAAATTCTAGGGATTAAATCACTATTAAGTAAACAGGAAATTGTGTATAAAAAATGATCTATGTAGTCACTGAAAGAGAATGCATTTATATTTTTCCTAACTAGTAAGGTCCAATGAATCACAAATTGTGGGTTTCCCAATTCATCTATATTTTGTAGTCGAATTGAAAACATGTGTGACTGATAGAACAAAAAAAAATATACAAGGATTGGTGATCTAGGTGGATATTGGTGGCCACCTACCAAGTCCACTTGGAACCCCACCATTGTTTCTTTCAGCTTTTCAGTTTCCTTAATTGTAACACAGTTTACTATTTTTAACAGTTTTTCGGGTCTTGAACTTCCGGAGCCGTTTTGAGGCCCTAAACGAAGTTTTTTGGGAAAACTGAAAGCAACATGGGTCCATGGACTGATGTTTCTCTTCCAAAAGTTGTAGTTCTTGGATAGATCTTTCTAATAAGATATTGTGTGCATCAAACGAAGATCATATGCCAAAGTTACGACCTCGGGAAGTTGATGTACCAATTTACCCAAATGGGGCCCACAGTTTGGCATTTCATCTTCTAAGGTTAGGTTTTTGGATGTTTAGGGTTTTCCATTGTTTCTCAACAATAAATAGGCCTTCGAGCCTCATTGTAACACAGTTCAGAGGCATGTAGCCACCACATCTCTTCTCAGAGATAAGCTACCATTGCCCTAGCTGGTTTATTTCCATTTCTGTTTGTAAGCATATTTCAGTATTTTACATTAATGAAATGAAGTATTATTTCCACTACATCTTTGTGTTTATGGTTATCTCTATAATTTGTTGCATTCCCGTTTAAATCCAGATCAGTGGTATCAGAGCGGTCTGCTTTTTTCTCTGTTTTTCTTTGCATGTCCCCAACAAGGTCAGGATATAAGGAGTTAGGGCTTGAACTGGTCGAACCTCTGCAAGACCAGCCTCGCAAATCCCTATGGCCTTCCATGGTGGATGAAAAGAAAGACAAGGGGGTAGGAGATCCTATCAAAATCTTGCTCGAAGAAGCCCTCGAGGGACAAATGAATGCAATGATGAACAACTTTGCACAGATCCTTCAGCAGCTACCCAGAGGTGACACATCAGCTTCTAGCAGCTACTCTAGAAATGCCACGCCCTTTAAGGTACAAGTTAATTTTGAAATCCCCATCTTCGAGGGTCAAATAGACGCAGTTGCCGTAGATAAATGGTTAAATCTGCTAGATGGGTATTTTTTTGTTCATGAATTTTCGAGTCGGGAAAAGATTGTTTTCGCTCTTCTCAAAGCAGCGCCCCACATCAAAGACTGGTGGGAAACCTATTGCGAGCATAAGGATGAAAGTACAGACTCGCTATTTTTAGCCGCACCCACTTGGGATTCATTTTGAGATGCCATCAAGGAGCAGTACTACCCTGTCGGAAGCTATGAGGATCAATACATAAAGTGGACCACGTTGCGGCAGGGAAGGGACCAAGACGTGCTGAAGTTTACCAATGTTTTCCATACCCTTCACACAAAGTTGGGTATCAAGGATTCAGAGCAGCATTTGCTACTCAAATATCGTGGCTGCCTACACAAGTACATCCAAGAAGAAATAGAATTCCTAAACATCCCCTCGCTCAGCATGGCATACCGATATGCCGTCAAGGTCGAGCAAAGTTTAAACAGAGGAAGCGAGACTTTGGATCTGCGAATCTGAAGCAAGGGAAAGGTGCCCCCAAACCGCAGAACAAAAGACAAAGCCAAGGCAGGGCAGCCCAAGACAACCCACCAAAGTTGCAAGCAAAGAGCAATGCCGTGAAGCTGAAAAAGGACACTGGAAAGTGGTGAGAGTTCCATAAGAGCTCCACTCACAACACAAGTGAGTGTCGGGCCAAGCAGTCACTGGTGGCCGAGCTAAAGGTTTCAGAATAAGATGCATGTTCCGACTCTGAGTCAGAACCCAACAAGGGGAATGACAAAGGGAAGTAGATTACTGATGCGGAGTCCAACGCCACTGTTGCCACCATGAAGATCCAGAAGGTGGAACCCGAAGATCCAGAGGAGGAGGAGCATCTCTTCCACTCCCATATGTGGGTAAAGGGCTCCCCGCTATAGTTCATTGTCGTAGCAGGAGCCAAAAGAACTTCATTTCGGCAGAGGTCGTGAAGTAGCTGGGCTTACCGACCACAACACATCGACAATCATACACTATCGGGTGGCTTCACCAAGGACGGGATCTTCGCGTGAGCCAGTAGTGTCACCTTCCATACAACATCAAGCCCTTCACGGATGAGGTATTGTGTGACATTTCTCCCCTTGATGTTTGTGATGTATTATAAGGACAACCATACTTGTGGAAGCGACATGCTGTGTATGAATCAAGGCCCCGTGCTGTTATTATTACTTTGGGAAATAAGTTGTACAAGATACCGGAGGTAGCACCGCCTACTGCCATCTCTTTGATTATTGTAAAACAATGTAGTAACCTCGTTTACAAAATCGATAAATTTGTTTTCCTGATGATACGCCCTCAAGGAAAGAAGAAGACAGTGGCCACAACCTCCAGACTGGGCCCCTCCGCACGACAACTACGGATGGACAAGGTCGTGGAGGAGTACGAGGACATCTTCACCTCCCCCGCAGGGGTACCTCTGCACTGTCAGGTCAAGCACTCTATCAATCTGACCCTAGGTGCGTTGCTGCCCAATGAACCAATCTATCGGTGCTCTGTTCTGGAGAATGATGAAATCAAGAGGCAGATTCTGGAGTTGCTGTAGAAAGGTCACATCCATCCAAGTTCATCACCTTGTGGGAGCCCGATCGTGTTGGTATAAAAGAAGGATGGGACTTGGAGACTCTGTATTGACTATCGAGTGCTGAATAAGATCATTGTCCGTAATAGGTACCCGATCCCACGGATTGATGACCTCTTGGACCAACTAAAGAGGGAAAAATATTTCAGCAAGATCAATTTGAAGTCAGGATATCACCAAGTGCCAATTGAGCCCTCCGATGTATGGAAGACTGCCTTCAAAGCCAAGGAGGGCCTTTCCAAATGGTGGTTATGCCTTTCAGATTAACGAATGCTCCTGCAACCTTCATGAAGCTAATGGATGACATATTGTGGCCATTCACCAACTCATTTTTAGTGGTATACTTGTATGACATCTTGATCATCAACCAGAGTTGGGAAGAGCACCTTCACCACATTCGATATGTTCTCCAAATGCTATGGCAACACAAGTTATGTGCCAATTTGGAGAAATGTACTTTTGGAATGACCCAGGTTTAGTATCTGGGATACATTATTGATGAACAGGGGGTGCATATGGATCCATCCAAGATCCAAGTAATTCGAGATTGGCCATCTCCAACCACTCTGACAGAGCTCCGCAGCTTTCTAGGTCTTGCCAACTTCTATCGTAGGTTCGTGTTGGGGTTTTCTCATATCACTTGGCCCTTGAGTCAAGTCACCAAGGGAGGAGCGAAAACAAAATTCTTTTGGTATGAATCTCAATAGAAGGCATCCATGGAGTTGAAATATTACCTCTGCATGGCACCAGTTCTCGCATTACCAGACTTGCAACAACCATTTGAGGTCGAGACAGATGCCTCTAACTATGCTATTGGGGTAGTCCTTACTCAACACGGGCATCTAGTGGCATATCGCAGTGAGACACTTTCAGACATAGTCCGGAAGTATCCCACTTATGACAAAGACATGTATTCCATTGTGCAGGCTTTTCGACAATGGAAGAATTACATTTTGGGGAAGGAAATGGTCATCCACACAGACCACCGACCCCTGCAGTTCATACAAACCCAAGGGAAATTGCAGAATGATCACCATCAGAAGTGGTCCACATACCTGCAACAATTCCATTTGAATATCAAGTATAAGAAAGGTAGCACCAATAATGTTGTAGATTGCCTCAGTCGATCACCGGTCATGGCATTAACCACTGTGCTCAACTCTTGTGGGCATGAGACTTCTGATTGGTAACTTCTCTATGAAAGCGACCCAGAATTTGGCCACACATACCAGACACTCTTGAAGGGCCAGCATGTTCCAGATTTTAACCTCCGGGATGCCCTGTTATGCCACTTGCGTCACCTTTGTGTTCCGTCATGCGAGCGTGCCAAGATGATTTGGGAAGAACACTACAGTCAGGTTGCGGGACATTTCGGGGTCGAGAAAATGATGGCAGTACTGCAGAAGTATTTCTATTGGCCAAATATTTGACAGGATGTCAGGAAGTACATTAGATCATGCATTGCCTGAGCCATTGTCAAACCAACCATCATGAAGCAAGGGATATATACCCCGCTACCTACCCCTAGTCGACCTTGGGAATCCATCTCCATGGATTACATGTCAGGCCTCCCTTCCACTAAGCATGGAAATGACTGTGTTTTTGTGGTCATCGACAGGTTCTCGAATATGGCCATTATGGCTGCATGCAAGAAGAATATCGCAGCAGAATCCACTGCTAAACTCTTATTTGAACGAGTGTCGGTACACTTTGGGATCCCATAGTCTATCATCTCCGAACAGGACAACAGGTTCCTCAGTACATTTTGGTCCAGTCTCTAGACGATGCTCGACACCAAACTCACTAAGTCCACAGCCTTCCATCCTCAAACTGATGGCTAGACAGAGGTTGTCACGATGATCGTACACATTCTGCGCATGTAAAACTCAAAGCATCCATGCACATCGGACGAGATCCTCCCCTATGTTCAGCACAGCTACAACCGGGCTCTCCACAGCTCGACTGGCCACAACCCTTTTCAAGTGGGCTTGGGATTCCAACCAATATGTCCCATTGATGTTGCCATGCCATTTGCAACTACTCATGCAGATTCGGCTCAAGTCCAATCCGAAACAGATAAGGCAACCAACTTCATTGAGAACATCCAACATATTCGCCAGCAGGTCCATGACATTTTGGAGAAATCAAATGCCAAGTACAAGTAGCGACATGATCAACATCGGGTGCCACACTAGTTTTAGGTGGGCGACAAAGTCTGGTTACATTTGCAAAAGGAATTCCTTACCAGAGCCTATCGGAAACTCAGACCACTCTGATATGGTCCTTACACCATTACCAAGCTTGTAGGAGAGAATGCATTTGAGCTCAACATTCCTCCATTCCTTGGCCTGCACCCATTGTTCAATGTGGACCGCCTTCGGCCATACTTTCCACCATTACTAGACACATCCAACATTGCAAAACAACTCACACCCACAGAGTTAAATCCAGATTGCATGGAACAAGCTGCAACTGATCGGATCATGGACACACAGATAAAGCACACTCACCAATAGAATATCCAATTGTATCGAGTTGTCAAAGCAGGCCAACTCCTTCAGAAGGGCAAGTGGCTCACCAGGGACCAAGTTCAGTAGAAGTTTCCTCATCTCATGGAGGAACTCAATGCAATGGGGACCATTGCTTCCTATGGGGGGAGGAATGATCCAGGTGGATATTGGTGGCCACCTACCAAGTCCACTTAGACCCCCATCATTTTTTCTTTCAACTTTTCATTTTCCTTAATTGTAACACAGTTTACTATTTTTAGCAGTTTTTTGGGTCCTGAACTTCTGGAGCTGTTTTGAGGCCCTAAACGACGTTTTTTGGGAAAAATGGGAGCAACATGGGTCCATGGATTGATGTTGCTCTTGCCAAAGTTGTAGTTCTCGGATAGATATTTCTAACGAGATACCGTGCATGTCAAATGAAGATCGTATGCCAAAGTTACGACCCCAGGAAGTTGATGTACCAATTTACCCAAACGGGGCCCAAAGTTTGGCATTTCATCTTCAGGGGTAGGTTTTTGGATGTTTAGGGTTTTCCATTGTTTCTCAACAATAAATAGGCCTTCAAGCCTCATTGTAACACAGTTCAGAGGCATGTAGCCGCCACATCTCTTCTCAGAGATAAGCTACCATCGCCCTAGCTGGTTTATTTCCATTTCTATTTGTAAGCATATTTCAATATTTTAAATTAATGAAATGAAGTATTATTTCCACTGCATCTTTGTGTTTATGGTTATCTCTATAATTTTTTGTGTTCCTATTTAAATCTGGATCAATTGATACATGTTTGAAGGCCCCTTCTCTAGAAAACTTCATGAACTGATCATGGATAGCTTGTGCTAAGAACTCACTGTAATTGAAGATAATAGAAGGTTTCTCATCTTTAGAAAATACTGGAAAAAAACCTAGGATGATGTCATCAACCCATTGGTCAAATTGATAAACTGTCAAATAGGAAATTATTGAAACTATTTGTTTGGTCATCTCTAGAAACGTTGAAGCTAGGTAAGGCGGATTAGTTCTAGGAAATTAAGTATTTTTAGGTAGAAAAACCTCAAAAATCTTAGCTCATTGATGGAAGGTAATATTTTTGTAGAGATCCATGAGGGATTCTATAGAAAAAGGATATGGTGGACTTGAGGATTCAATCTGTAACATTTGACAAATCGATTGAGTTGTAACTGTAAACATAATGTCATTTATAGCAACAACAACCCTTTGGCTAGGAATATACCTAAAATGATATCATGACACACATTCGGGGAAGGGGTGTGTGTGTGGGAATATGAATTGAGGTAGGAAAGAATATCACATGCTCTATTCATAGCCGAGGTCAACAAATTTATGTCTCAACCAATTATTTAACTCATACAAATCAAATTCACATTGTGTCTTTGAAATCTTGTGTTCTTTGTCCACTAATGGAAAATGGTCCAGGTCTATCACAGGTGGGAGCATGGGGTTTTCCTGAGTCATTCTAGATTTTTGCTTCAAATAAGACATTGGAAAGAATACAAGGACATGAAATTATGGTTACGAGGTAATTGGTCGACTTGCACGTGTTGTATGTTGGGTCATTCTGCTGAGGTTGTACTAGATCTTGGTACACATCTTTCCTTAACAAAATGCATAAAAGGGATAATAGGAAAACTATGAGTTTATTATATAAAGAGGGGAATTAACAATTTATGAGACTTGATATGGGCACGGGGTATTTATGGTGGAAATGTCTACGATTGGGTAATATTTTAAAATTATATAACGGGTAGTGGGTAGGTGGCAACAACGGAGTGAATATGGCGGGAGTAGAAACGATCAAAATAGGCATGGGCATTTTCGACAACGATAACTGGCACATTTTGGGGGTGGGTCTAAACTACCTCTGCGCTTGACACATTGCAATAATGGTTTGACATAAAACTACATTTAGGACCACACCCCTTTGTTAATTGTCGAAGAGGTGGGGGCAGGGGGGTGAACTTCCTTCTACACCGTTGATCGGGGGGAGAAGATCACGACGATCAGTTGCCATGCCTGCAATATCACAAGATGACAAAGATGTCATTTCAATTTAATACTTTATTACAACTTTCTATTCATGGTCTAATTGCGTTTAAAATAATTAAAAACCATTAATTAACTATGTAATGCGGTATTTATTCCGGCATGCGTATTTTGATTTTTCTTACAGATTTTTTTGTTTTTAATCAATAATTATTTTTTGAAATTTCACTTTTTATTTTTTCTTTCTTTCCTTCTCTTTCTTTTTCATTTTTTCGACATATAAATGTATAATGCACAATAATGTTACAACAATTACTTTGTTCTATATGATCCGATGTCATGCTTTGGGTTAAAAGTTGTAGGCACAAGTAGCATCGTGACTGGTATGTTTTTAGTACAAACAACTTATTGTAGAGTGTACGAATGTAAAGTAAGTGTATTATTTTTGTTTTATGATGTTTTTGATAAACCAATATTAATCATTATTTCATGAGTGAATGGTTAGTTTATTGTTGGAGGCCCTCTTTAGCTCAGTTTGTGTAAGTGTTGTTGTTTTGTTGTTTGATGTTATACAAATATTTTGATTTAGATAACTTATATAAATATTAAAATTAAAATACAAAAAGTAATAATTATAATTATTAACTAAAACATTTTAACTCTGTCCAATTATATAAAAATTAAATTAAATTGAAAAAATAAAATAGAAAAACAAAATTATAATTAATAATTAAATAATCAAACATCTATCTTAATTCTAGATTTACCAAATGCTCAGATATATCAAATATTTTAAGATGCAAACTTCTTTTATAATGAAAAAGATTTGATCTTTCTCAGCCCTTGTAGATCCAAAATTAAGTTAAATTAAAAGTGGTTATTTTTTATGCTTTTCATAAAAATTGAAAAGCACTAGAATTATTTGTGATAGACATATACTAAGCACTATTTTATAAATTAATAATTAGCTTATTTATTTTTTATTCTTTATATATAAATTGAAAAACACTATATCAGTAATTAACTTACTGAATGGTTTAGTGGGAAAAAAAAAAAACAACAATTAAAAATAAAATGAAAAGAAACAATTGAAAGAAAAATAAAAATTTATATGATATGTAAAATGAATTAATGTTAATATGAACTTATCACCCAAGTCATATAGATGTATATTAAGTCTCTTCCAAACATTTTTGTAAAACTTTAAGAGTGATGACCTTTATCATATTAAAGCTTCTCTATGTATTTGTCCAAAATTAATTGATTGATATGAATTTTAATTTTCATTCCATAATAGTTTTTGTGATATCTAATTTTGAATAATATTTTTTGTAATATTTAATTTTCCAGTTCAAATTTTATAAAACAATTTAAATTTCAGAAATAAAACTGATATTAAATCAAATAAAATCCTAAAACTATCTCAAGAAAACATACTATACAATCTCATCATTGTTTTCTCTACCTCTTTCACATGGTATTCATAATTATCATAGATTCATATAACGATCATCATAATAATTACCATCTACTATAACATATCACTAATTAGACCGATATGCCTTTCTTTTGAATCAGTTCACCTCAAAATTTTGTCTACCTTTTACCTCTACACATACCTCTACACATAACATGTGTGCATCATATGACCACATTTATACCTGACATCATCTATGTGCCACAATGTCTTGCTCTTATATGAAATTCATTGGTTTGTTGAATGCACGTCCTCCCTAGATAATGAACACCAACATCCCTGTATGAAATCACTTTCCGGCAGAGAAATTTTGCTAACCACACCAGTGTACACCAACGTCCAAGATCAGTTCTCGACAGAGAATTTTCCGATCACAAACAATTATCTAATAAGTCATAATGAATTCCATCTGTCTATGTAAGAGATGGAGGCCCGAGTGGACAATAGAAGTGGATTTTTTTTTAATGGTTGTATTTTGAGATTTATGAATATATATATATATATATATATATATATATATATATATATTCCATTTTTGAATGACAAAACAATGATAAAACAAGTTGGTAGAGAAATTTTTAGTTATGAAGCTTTGTGGTTTTTGATTATGGATGAAGTAACCATGTTAAACATTGGATTGATAAAAAATATACTACACTGTTCTTTTATGGAAATATCTAACAAAAAATCAAATAAATTCAATATTTTTGTGTTATTTCTATGTTTAAAGATAAGAAACAATGGATCCATGATGTGAAGCAAACAATTTTTATTTTATTTTATTTTTTATTTTTTTGTATACAGTGGAATCGGCAATAGGGGCAGCCTCGCAACTCGCGTTACATGGGGTCGATTATGACTGCTACCTCTATAACCACTGGGAGCTGTGCCCACCCCTCTCCACAGCGTTGGGTTAGTCCGAGAGAATTAAACTCTTGACCTTCAGTACGGAGCCCGCTTTTCTAATGAACTTCACTGCAGTGTGATTACCAACTCGCCTACCCCTGTGGGGCTGTGAAGCAAACAACTTAACTTGAATTTAAATATATATTTGAATAAAAATATAAAAAATGATGATAATTAATGACAATTATAACTATTAATTTTTTTTATGATATTAATTAATTTATTTTTATTAATATTAAATATAAAAATTTTATAGTTATAATTAATTATATTTATTTTTTAAAATAAAAATGGAATTAAAGTATTTCGCTTAAAAAGATTAAATAATTTTAAATTAACTTTTTAATAATTGGTAAAAGCTTAATATTTTATCTAGGAGTGTGGAAATAAAGAAATGTTTTTTTGTTTTTTGTTTTTTGTGTGGGGTATCGAGTGGCAAGAGTGGGGATGAGGAAATGCTAAAATGCTGACATAAATAATTGGTGGTGTAGTGGTTTTTCCTTTGGTATGGGCTTATTAGTCACTAACGCGGGGCTCCTTTTTCAATAATTGAAGTGTATACATTACTTCAAGGTTTAAAAAGATATGAATATTTTCTTCTTGATTTTGATGTTAAGAATTAAAGATCAATTTTTAATATATTACAAATAACCTTTCCCATAACAACATGCTTTAACAAGATCTGCAGTCTTTTCTCATGTTTCACATTTCTTTAGCTTTTTCATATATTCTAATAATTAAACTATTATTTTATGTCTCACATTTTTTATTTTTATTTTTTTCATATATTCTAATAATTAATAATAAAAATAAGGAGATGTTATGGCTAATCAAAATTTATTTGAATCTTAATGAAATGGTTAATCGTTCATTTGAAACTTGATAAAAGGTTTGTCAATAGTAAAGTTTTATTTGGTGTACTATGGTTAATGTGATATATTAATTTTGAAAATTCACTCTTGTAAAATTAGTAAATATTTCTTATAATTATTTAGCCACGCTGAGAGAAAGGGACATATTTTAGAGCTTGGGGAAGGAGATTGCTTGAGAAACCTAGTTATTATAAATTCTAGTAAGGGAAACTGAATGTCGTCTTGAATGGATCTGGTTATTTTATTTATTCAATTAAAAACAAGGATGTGTCCATGTTTCTGTTGGGAAAAACTACAAGCAGCGAAAAAAAATTAAAAGGGAGGATGGGCTATGGTGTCCAAGGAAAAAGGGTCCAAGCAAACCATGAAGGAAGAGATGGTTTTGTCTATTGAAATGAAAAATAGAAAATATCCTCAATCAATTAGAACCACGATGAGAAGGCGAGACTAGAGAGGTCCATGAAAAATAGAGAGGATTCATTCGTTCAAGGGGAGATGAGAAGTAAGAAGTAGAGCACCACACGATTGAGAGGACTGACTATGAAAATATTATTCAAAGGAGAACACTTTGTTTATATCAAGCTGAGGAACCCAAGCGAGCTTACTCGGTGAATATTATAGAGCAGTGGCTTGCCTAAAGCTAAGGAAACCACTAAGAAGCTTACAAATTGATGAAGCTACTCGCCATGAGATTGAGACGCTCAGGTATTTGTGAGGTCTGATTAAACATTACGTTTACTCTCACTTTATCATGAAAATTCTTAATAGCATGGTTTTTTTATACCAGATTGGTGTATGAGATCCCCTCCAACAATTCTTAATACCATAGTTTATTTATACCAGATTGATGTATGAGATCCCTTCCAATAATTTGGCTACTAAAGTCTACAAGGACATACATAATCTACCCCCTCTATATATATTCCCCCACACTCTTAGCTTTAGTTACATAAATGAACTAGGGTTTGTAAAGAAAGATTCTAAGCATCTCATTCTACTCTCTTGGTAATTATCATTGTCGAGTCTTTCTTGTTTACAGAAAATGCTACTGCATTTCTTCAAAGATCTGTTGCTTAGGTTATTTGATAACCCTCTAACTTGTTCATGGTGTTTTTTATTTATTTATCTGTAACATGTACATGTATTCACCAAAAATATACCAAGAAAAAACAAAGAAATTTACTAAAATAGTTACATGACATTTAGCATGTCGTATGTTTGGCAATAGTGTATGGGTAATTTAACTATACGTATCATGTAAGTATGAAATTTTTACCCTTAGTCGATAGTTTCATAACCCCCACTCTTGCTCTAATGGGTTAGTATTACATATTAGATGGAGTGGAACATATGTATGGTTTATACATTATCTGTCATTCTTAAATTGTTCCTACTAGACTAAGGTCAAGTTAAACACTTGATCACAACCTTAGGTTATATGTATGCTAATATTTGACTTGATGATGTTTCTTTGAGAGACATTTGTGTTACGGATGACCATGGATTTTCCAATGCCTCATTTGATGCTTTAGGTAAGATAAGTGGTTTCTTGGGTAACTACCCATCTCACACTCTTGTTGTTCACTCTATCATTCTACAATTTTGTCGCGGAG
The DNA here is from genome assembly GCA_031772625.1 of Pinus tabuliformis. Lineage (NCBI taxonomy): Eukaryota > Viridiplantae > Streptophyta > Pinopsida > Pinales > Pinaceae > Pinus > Pinus tabuliformis. Next base: position 1,303,153,719 of record CM062818.1, read on the forward strand.
TTCCTGGTCTGCAACTCATTTTCCGGTGATGTAGGGTTCTCGCTATTCAACAAAGATGTAGGTATTATCTTTCCCTTTTTCATTATTCCCAATAGGTTTACAAAAATGGCATAATTTTCTCATTCTCAATTACCCTCTCGCCTCGTCGGTCTTAACTATCGTAGGCAGGTTAGGGTTTATTCCAGTTATTTTGTAGTTGGTCTAGCGAAGCTACCACTTCTCAGGTCTCATTAGGTAAGTTTAGTCTCATTATAGGCTTCATATTTTGTTTACCTTAGCCTACCTTATATATATATGTTTTATCCGTAATTTTTCTTTTAATTTTGGCTACAAAGTGGGTACCCCATGACTAAACACATTTCTCCTTAGCATTATCAAATAAATTGAGTCCTTTGCACTGAATAGTTAATGTAATTAAACGGTTAAATTTTATTATCGTCTTATAAAAAAAACCCTATGCTGGTTAACAATGAATACTCCTTTTGTAGTAGCATCTGACTAAAGACATGATCTCTTTCTTATTCTAGGGTGCTATCTGATGTTTTGTACCAGAAGAAATATCTAAGGTAATTAATACTTCTTTGTTCCCAATTACTGTGCTTCATTCTTACAACAACCAAAAATATGTATACATAACCTAACCACTGGCATTTTCCTTCTAGGTGTACAATGTTCCTATTGTGCAAATGGATTTACCTTCAATTTCAACATTTATCCAACTCACAATAGGTTTCTCCATTCTTGTTATGTCTGATTCTTGTATTGGAGATCTGGCACAAGGGATTCGAGATTTAGAGTTCACTAGGGTTTTGTTGTTCAACCGAGTGTCTTTGCCACTTTGAACTATTTACATTACTGTTTATCAATTGGATTTCTTCAAAGTGGAATTAGATTTCATGACAAAATTTCTATGTTCTACGCACAACGGGCTCCCACCCGACTCTATATTAAAACAAATATTTTTTTTTCTTTTGTTTTGGGAAAGGAATTTTTTTTTTTCATTTTATATAGGTTGAAATACCACTTTATTTTAGCTACAATATCTTCCTTTTAAAACATGATATCTTCCTGTTTTGGTAGGATTCACTTGTTTGGGCAGCCTAGCTTTGCATAACTGATTGTTATATGTATAACTTGCAGTGTATAAATAGTTACATATTTAATTTGTGCCAAGATAGGTTCTTAGTGTTTTTTTTAACATCCTTAGAAGTTTCATAATACATATACATTTTTGGGCATTTATCGCTGTTATAAACTCGCGTTGAAATATGTCTTTTAATAATTTTATTAGTAGAGAATTAATTTGAAAGTTTAGGACAACATTCATTGACTTGTCATGAGTCTCAAGTTGTAAAGAACGTCACAAAAAGATTCCCAACTATTGATATCCACCGCCTAGGATGAAATATTAATCAAATACTTCCTTCTAAAGACATGGATACATACATATGTAGGAACATGTACTCTTCCAGTGACAAACTTCTGCCTGTTCAATTTGGAACTAACATGTTCCTTATAATTATAGAGATATGTCTAACATAAAACATTTTCGGTAATACTTCACGTTATGTATGACCAATGATTACATGTTCATTATGTCAATTTCTTAGAATTTATTTGCAAATAAATTCAAACAATTTATTACAAACAATCATTACATTAATTCATCACAGGAGCTAGTCTATATCATAACAATTACATAGAAAAACTCAAGTTCTGGAGATACACAATTAAATACTATAGGCTCCAACATGTTTTCTTAAGGATTCTTATCCTCTAGGGCTCCAAATGTATCTTTCAAGGCACCAACCTTGTCTCTATGAGGCTCCAACCTCTAGGGGTCCAACCCTTAGCTTCAATTCATCAATATATGTTTGATTATTCTTCAAATATCCCTAGAAATCTCTTCAAGAATGCCTCCTCCAAATCACTTCACTACTGACAACCTTGTCTTCTCAATAGGTGTCACCACTGCTTTCATGTCACCCAAGAAAGTTCTCCAAGGTTACCTCATGTTGGATTCAATGCACCATGGTCTCCAATAATGGCTCCAAGGTCAGATTCAAGATGTCTTCAGTAATGCCTCAAGGTTTCTTCAATAAATTTCCCAATAACTATCGAAGATAATGAAGGCTTCTCCAAGGAGTGCTCAAGAATGCTTCACAAGTCAATAATTATTCACTAGTCTTCACAAATGAACAAGTCTGTCAACAATTCTTCACAAAATTTCCAAACTAGACTCTAACAATTCTACTAAATGCTCAATATAGTTTCCAAATAAACCTTTAAATTCAAAGCTCCAAGTACAAGGACTATTACAAACTCTATTTCAAGGCTTCATTAAGTTGTCCCACAATTTTCCTCAAATGTTGTTCCATAATGTGCTTCAGCAAGTGTGCTCTAAATTATTCGTCTTCAATAGGTTTCCTTCAATGTTGTCTTCAATATCTTTAATTCTTCAATGGTCCTCCAATAAAGTATCTTCTGCAAAACAACTTTATAATATTTCACTAGACTTTCACCTTGTCCAATGTCCAAAAGCTTCAGTTTCTTCATTGCTCAAGGCTTCAAATAATCCATTATTCAAAGCTCTAAGCACTTCACTTCAGAGTATGCTTCAAATAATGACTATAATCTGCTCCAAAGGATGTCAATGGATTGCTTCAAAAAATGTCATCAAGCTACTTTAAATGTGATTATAAGATTGCCTCAAAAATTGAGTCACAATATGCTTTCTAATATTACTAGATTACCCTAGACCAAATTATAGAAAATAACACAGGTCTAGGCCCTCCACAGGTGATTTTTCGCTTAAGGTCTGAGCCATGACTATTCATACACAAATCCGAGCTGTAATGGACCTCTTCCACAGGTTTTTGAGATGTAGTTTGAGCTACATAGTCACTGTAGATGCATGTTTACAGTATGAGCTCCTACAGTCAATGATTTGAGCTATAATGATGAAGTCTTAATCAATGAAATTTCCCAAACATAATTCTTCTTGATCTCCTCGGCCTCCTTTTTGTCTCGATGCTCTTTCTTTGAAATGACTACCGAATTGATGACTATTATGATGAGCTTAGTGTATATTTATAGTAATTCATCTTTAAGAAAAGACTTGTCCGTTGGGCTAAAGGACCGATATGAAGGAACTGAGCATAGGTCGGCTAGGTAAGAGAATAGGATACATTATCTTAAAAAATTATTTTCTCTTAGACTATTGGGAGTTAGAGGTTGAGTGAGGGCTCATTAGAAAGCTAAAATTTACCTCTACATTTTGGAGGAGGAGCCATTGTAAAATGATGTCTTCAAGATGTCAAAACGTAATTTTCTTTATGACAATTTGAATTTTTAGTGCAAACCTTGGGGATTTTTATGATTCTCCATGTATAAGGATATTGGGACAGAATGAGGGTTAGGGTATTCTCATTAGGGCTTTAAGTGAGGTCTCCAAACATCATACAAGTGTTTCAGATATGATCTCCAACTATCATGTAACCATTATGTCTCCAATTGTCATGTTTCTATTGTAATGTCTCCAACCATTATCCATGTCATCATGTGGTCTCCAAGTGTGGTTGTCAATCCATGTCATCAAGCGTAATGAGATCATATTTTTATCAATGAATTTATCCATGGAAGCCTTTAGGAACTTATTATTTGGACAATGTTAGGGCACCTTCTATATGGACATAGGCCTTAAGATTAGGACATATAGAAATCATTATTATCATGAGGCTTTGTGGTTTCATCATCAAGAACAAAGATGTCATATAGTTAGGGTTTCCTTAGGACAATAATTTAATGGCATCATAAGCATATTCAAAAATGCTAGAATATCGTATTTTTATTATTATGCATGGATGTGCCTAGGAGGGTTTCTAGGGCTTCAATGTTCATTATTAAATCATATATCATGTTCATGCTTAGGGTTAGGGAAACATCTTTAGGACATGTATGACAAGAATATTTTCCATAAAAAAATAAATAAATAAATAAATAAATAAATAAAATAAAATAAATAAATAAATAAATTCCATATTGACATCAATGACAACCTTGCCCAACCATCTCCCCATTTTTCATTGATGGTAATATTATTTCCTTTTCAACATTTTCTCCCCCTTTAACATCAATGGAAAATAGGGTGCCCAAGTACTCCCCCTATCAAGTTGCTTCACACTGCTCCATCATACTTTCTTCATTAATGATATTTCTCCATAATAGATATGTTTCTCCCACTGTCATGGTGCTCTTGATTCAATGAAACTTCTCCCCCAAGCCTTTGCATGTCTTCATGGAAATGGATGAGGTAGATGATCAACCAACTCCCACTGCTTGCACAAAATCCTCTAGCTTATGAATGATTATTTCCTAGTGATCAAGTTGAAGAAACCTTCATAATTTTTTGAGATACTCGCAAGAGATGATCTATGAATATTGTCCATATATGACTCGCCAAGGATTTCATAGGGCTCTTCACGGATAGCTTCTAAAAGAATAGTCAAGAATCATAAGCTCCCCCTAACAATATGCATGGTATTATTCTTGGTAGAATTTCATCATTAAAACTTGGAATATCATATCTGCCAAAGATGTACTCATCAGATAAACAACATTAGTGGATGTCTTGAGTGTTCAAGAGACTTTCAAATCCAATTTTATTCCTTCTCCATACTTGCGTAACTTTTGTTTCTTGCCTGGTATAAATGTTTTTATCTTGTTTAGGGACCCAAGTCAATTTACAATCGTGAGCCATATGCCCAATGTTATGATAATTGAATCATTCCATCTATTCATGAATGAGGAATCATGACTTCTTCTTACATAGTTTCTTATAGGACGCTAATGTAGACCATTATATTTGTCCTTGTGGTATTCCCTACAATCGTTTACCACATGCCCAAAATTTGTACAAGAATAGCAATAACCAAACTTGATATACTTTGATAGCTAGTGAATGGAGATTCTTGATGTACTTTTGAATTCATTCTATCTTGGGATACTTTGATCATATCCATTCCCTCTTGAATTATTGACACCATTTGCATATCTTCTTGCAGTAGGGTGTCTTCCAATGCCATCTTGACCCTTCTCCTTACCTTTACTAAAATTGCGGGCATCAATATTTCTTCCAGGCTTCTCCACATCCTTATTGTTTGAAGCATTAGGGTTTTCATCATTCTTGGTTGAGGGTTCACCTGCATAGCTAAGGCTTGATTTACCAATAGGATATCTTTGATGACTTAGGATGCCATCTAGCGTTTGAGAGCTATTTAGGCTCTTATTTAGATGATCAACTTCCTTTTTAAGGATATCAATTTCTTCTTTCATTTTGTTTCATTCTCCATCCTTCTTTGATAGATTTAGCTTCATTTCTTCCTTCATCTTGGTTGCTTCACATGATTGGGCCTTAAGTGAGGTCATTTCTGATCTTAATTTGGTGATGTCCTCATCCTTTTCTTCTAGTTGGAATTTCATGGTGTTTCTCTCCTTTTCATCTTCATCAACTTGTCCTTCTCTGAGTGCCAAGGCTTCCATCACCTTCTCAACTCCTTTTCCTTGTTTTTTTGCTTCTTATAGTTGAAATCTAAGGGAGGAGACCTCTTCCTTGTATTGACCAGTTTCCATTCCAAGTTTGCTCAATTCCTTGTGTCTTTGCTCAAGGTAGCTTGACAAAGTGTCTTCCTTTTTATTTTCTTTATCCAATTGATTTGTCATGGATCTGACTTCTTCATGATATCTTTTCTTGCTTTGATGACAATCCTCCTTTAGCTTGGTGAGTTCCTTATCTTTTTCTTATACCTAATGCTTAAATATGTCAACTTCCTTCCTTGTTTTGTTAAGGCTATGGTCACCATATTGTAATTTCTTCTTAAGCTCTTCATTTTCTCTTTTCAAACTACTAATCTCTTCTAGGAAAACTATAAGCTTCACTATGAGATATTCTTGGAAGTCATCTTTATTTTATTCATCTTCTAGGTCTTCCTTTTCCTTGATGTCTTCACTCTTCTTTTTAGATTCCTTAATGGGTTATGGATATCCTTCCTTCTTTCCATCACCTTCTTGATTATCATTCATGGTTAATTCTCCTTTTGAGTGAAGATCTTGAAGTTTGTCCCACATATCTTTTGCCGATGAACATTTCTCCATTTTGGCTTTTATAGCATCTGGTAGCCCATTCAAGATTGCCTTCATCCCTTTTGTATTATATTCCTTGGATTTTCCTTCCATCATGATGTTAGTAATCATTGATTCCTAGACTTCAATGCCTTAATCCACTAAGAAATTCCTCATTCTCATCTTCCATATATCAAAGTTTCCATTGAACAACATAAATTTCCCAATTTGATTGTCTTCAGTTTTCATGGATGAGGGAGAGACACATTTAGAAGGATTGGGGGCTTTCTTCCTTGGCTTCGCCATTTGTATTCAAAGATCAACCTTCAAGTTGTTAGGCTCTAAGTGAAGGTACTAAATCTGATCCCAGTTGTTGGAAATACTAAGGGGGGGGAGGGTGAATCAATATTTCTTTTCAATTGTCATTTTTACCAGTGGGATCACTTATAATTAGAACAAAAAATGAACAATAAGAATAAATAGTTTTATTGATCTCTTCTTTATAATCAATTCAATACAATAATGTGTAGGGCTCCAACCCTAGATGAAGACGCCAATCTACAATCTCTGAGTCTCCAACTTGTAGTTTTCCAAGCACCAACTCGGACTTCCCAAGGCTCCAACCTTGTCACTTTGAGTAACCAACCTATAGGGCTCAAACCCTATTTTTGGTACACGCTCCAACCTAGTTTCTTGAGGACTCCCATCCTGTAGGGATCCAACCCTATCTTCTAAGGCACTAACCTTATCTCTATGAGGCTCCAACCTCATTGGACTCCAAACATCAACTTCAACTCATCAAGATGTGTTTGATTATTCTTCACACCTCCCAATATCTTCTTGAAAGATCCCTATCAATATCTTCAGCAATGGCTGCTCCAAATCACTTCATCAATGACAACCCTATCTTCTCAATAGGTGTCACCACTACTTTTCATGTCACCCAAACAATTTCTCCAAGGTTACCTCATGATGGCTTCAATGCACCATGGTTTCCAATAATGTCTCCAAGATTAGCTTGAAGATGTCTTCAGATGTCTTCAATAATACCTCAAGGTGTCTTCAATAAATTTCCCAAGAACTATCCAAGACAATGAAGGCTTCTCCAACGAATGCTCAAGAATGCTTCACAAGTCAATAATTCTTCACTTGTCTTCACGGATGAACAAGAGTATCAACAAGTCTTCACAATATTTCCAAACTAGACTTCAACAAGTCTGCTAGATTGTCAAGATAGTTTCCAAAGAAACCTTTAAATTCAAAGCTCTAAGTACAATGACTATTGCAAACTCTATTTCAAGGCTTCATCAAGATGTCCCACAATTGTATTCAAATGCTGGTCCAGAATGTTCTTCAGCAAGTGTGCTTTAAAGTATTAGTCTTAAATAGGTGTGTGTCAATGATGTCTTCAATATCATTAATTATTCAAGGGTCCTCCAATAAGATATCCTCTTCCAGTCTTCTTCACAAATGCTTTATAAGATTGCACCAGACTTTCACCTTGTCCACTATCTAAAAGCTTCAATTTCTTCGCTTCCCAAAGCTTCAAATGCTCCATTGTTCAAAGCTCTAAGTACTTCACTTCAAAGTCTACTTCAATTATTGACTATAATCTACTCCAAAGGATGTGACTCAATGGACTGCTTCAAAAAATGTCATCAAGTTGCTTTAAATGTGATTATAATACTTCCTCAAAAATTGGGTCATAATGTGCTTTCTAACATTACCGGGTTACCCTAGACCGAATCACAGAAAATAGGACATGTTTGAGCTCTCCATAGGTGACTGTTCACTGATTCGAGCCCTTCACAGGCGATTGTTCACTCAAGGTCCGAGTTGTGACTGTTCATACATAAATCAGAGTTGTAGTGGACTTCTTCCACATGTTTTTGAGTTGTAGTCCAAGCTCCACAGTAACCACATATGTTTGTTTACAGTTTTGAGCTCCTACAGTCAATGATCTGAGCTGTAATGATGACTTAATCACTGAAATTTCCCAAACATATTTCTTCTTGATATCCTCAACCTCCTTTCCATCTCTATGCTCTTTCTTTGAAATGATCACTGAATTGATAGTTAGAATGATGAATTTAGACGTATATTTATGGTAATTTGTCTTTATGAAAAGACTTGTTTGTTGGGATGGACGACCACATGAAGGAACTGAGCATAGGTCGGCTAGGTAAGAGAATAGGATACATTATCTTAAAAAATCAATTTCTCTTAGACTGATGGGAGTTAGAGGCTAAGTGAGGGCTCATTAGAAAGGTAAAAATGTCCTCTACTTTCTCGAGAAGGAGTCATTGTAAAATGATGTCTTCAAGATGTCAAAAAATATTTTTCTTTATGACTATTTTAATTTTTAGTGTAGACCTTGGGGATTTTTAGGATTCTCCATGTATAAGGATATTGGGACAGAATGAGGGTCAAGGTATTTTCTTTAGGGCTTTAAGTGAGGTCTCCAACCATCATACAAGTATGTCATAAATGGTCTCCAAATTTCATGTAACCATCATGTCTCTAACTACCATGTCTCCAACCATCATCCATGTCATCATATGGTCTCCAATTGTGATCATCAATCCATGTCATCAAGTGTAATGAGCTAATATTTTTATCAATGAATTTATCCATGGCAACTTTTAGGAATTTATTATTTGGACAATATTAGGGCATTGTCTATATAGACATAGGCTTTAGGATTAGGACGTCTAACAATCATTATTGTTAAGAGGATTTGGGGTTTCTTCATCAAGAACAAGGATGTCATATAGTCGGGGTCTCATTAGAGAAAATATTTAAGGGAATCATAAGCATTTTCAACAAGGCTAGAATACCATATTATCATTGTTATGCATGCATGTGCCTAGGAGGGTTTCTAGGGCTTCAATGTTCATTATTAGATCATGCATCCTGTTTATGGTTAGGGTTAGGGAAACATCGTTATGACATGTATTACAATAATATTTACCATCACAAATAATGCATATTGACATCAATGGTAACCTTCCAACATCCTTTATATCAAGTTTCAACTTAAAATTAAATGAAAATTAAACTCTGTAAAATATATCTAATTTACAAAATATTCACATTTACCTTTACCTTTACCTTTACGAAACATTAATTTAAAATACACGATCATTTTCTTATAAATGTGTTAAATAATCCTTATCAACTAGTTTTCTTATTAATTCACTCCCACCTCTCAAAAACAAGCAAATAATAATTTTATGGTAATTGATTATATAAATTAAAATTTTTCATTTGATTCATAAAATTATCATTTGGTTGAAAACATGTATATCATGTTATTTGTTTAGGTTGGAACGTCTTAGAAAATACGTTATGACAAAGCGCCTTACAATCATTAAATCAGTTAAAGCGGAGCCCCTTCCCATCATCATAATGCACTTCAGATTTTGTTTTTTGGTTTACCAATTTGAGAATGGTGAATATTTATTATTACAATCATATTTAATCAATAATAAGTAACAGGTAACTTTTTATTATTCTTATTTTTCTTCATTAGGTTGATATTTAGTTTTTAGTTAGACTCATATTAATTTAGGTTTGGCCAATTTTTATTTTTATTTTTATATTTAGTTTTTAGTTAAATTTATATTAACTTTGATTAATTTTTTCCTAAATTTGCTATAATTATTTAATAATAAAAATAAAAATTTATTATTTTTAAATAATATTTTAAATTATTTATCTTAAAATTAATTAAATAAATTTTAATTATATAATCATTATCGATATATAACCATTTATATCATATCTAAAATACATATATAACTAATGCAATATACCCACTTATATCATATCTAAAATACATATATAACTAATGCAATCTATACCATGCTCTAAAATAAGTAGCATGACTTAATACACTTTGTATTAGGGAATGACAGTCACACGTTACATGGTACATATTATTATTTAAAGTACAACCTTCATTATCGTAAGAAAATGGAAACGGAGAATTTCATGACTTCAATATAAAAAATAAAGCACTGGGTCACAAGTTACAGTGTACATATTATTATTTAAAAAATAAAATTCATTCTGCAACCTATCACCTTAAAGAACACACCTTAAAGTACAATAGTCATTATCGAGAAAGAAAATGGAAATGGCGAATTTAATTACTCCGATATAAACTACTAAAGCAATTTATTAATTTATATAATTTTTTTAAAGTATCAGGTTTGAGGTTTGTGTTTTGTCATGGAATATATATATATATATTATTTATTTTATTATTTTATTAAAGTATGAGTAGAGTTATCTTATTAAATATTAGACGTAATATCTATTTTTGGTTGATAAGTGGGTGAATCTTAAAAGTCACTCTCACCATGTGGTTGAGAGGCCACGACTCATAGCATCTAAGTCGTCAAAATCACCCAGGGATCACACCGAGCCGCACCAGTGGAAGCCATGCTGGATTTTTTGGTATCGGTGAGACTAGAACCGATGACCTTTGGATTTTTTGGTATCGGTGAGACTAGAACCGATGACCTTTGCTTAGGAGCGCCTTAACAGTGCACTCCTTCACCAACTATTCTAAATCTCTAACCAACTATTCTAAATCTCTTTGATAATATTAGATGTAACGTTTATTAGGAATGGAGTTATCTCATTAAATATTAGTTGTAACATTTTTTATATGAAAAGATGTGTGTCACTTTTGATTTTCATTTAAGAGTCCTTCAGTTTTGAACCCATGACTTTTTTAGGAAGAAACATATGTTCTTAACTATCAAACTATATATTATGGTTTAATATACAATTATATGTCAGTTATGTCAAATTTGTAACACTGATGTAATCTAAAAAATATTCTATTATGAATCAACTATATTGTAAAGTAATTGTAAAATAGCAAACCTCGTAATGTGGGATAAAAAGAAGTTCCTCTTTGAAACTTTAGTCACCCCTGTTATCTTATATGGTTGTGAGGTTTGGGGTTGCAGCATCTCCAGAGAATCATGGAGAAAGATTGAACAAATCCAGAAGCGTTTTATAACTTATAACCTGAAAATTAAAAGTAATACACCCTATCCTATTCTCCTTATAGAAGCAGGTCTTTCCCCTATTGAGAGCCTAGCTATGCTTAGGTTTCTGTTGTACAAGCACAAACTCAATAACATAGACGATCATAGACTTCCTAAGCTTGCTTTAAATTCCAGCCAAAACCACATAAGGCTCAATCGAGGGTGGCATAAAGACACAAGGGCCTTGTTAAACTATTGGGAGATCAACAAAAATGATGCATTGCAAAATATAAATAACATTAAAGATATTGTTACTTCTAAGTTCAAAGAAAAAATGTGGTGTGAGAAAGATTTAGCGGCTAAAAGAAAATTAAGTTATTATAAGAAGGTCATCAACCCCACCCTAGAAGATCAAAAGTATCTCTCTATTTTAACTAGCTCAAAGAAGAAAATTAATATAGCAAAGCTTAGAACGAATTCTCATGAGCTCCATAGTGAAACAGGTCGTTGGGCAGTTCCCAAAACGCCATGGATGGAAAGGATCTGCCATATATGTGAGAATAGGAACATCGAGGATGAAAACCACTTCTTCTTAGAGTGCCCCGCGTACAATCACATTAGATCTCAGTTTCACAATCTTTGTTACAATACTGACCTTCCTAGCATTTTACAATGTCAAAATTATAGTGAGCTCGGGAGGCTTCTCTCCAAGCTTTTTGAGCATAGGAATAAAATCTTAAATCAAAATAAATAATTTGTTTCTTTAGGTCCGATAGACCATTGTTTGGTCTTAGCGGATGTTAAACATCATCATCATCATCATCATCATCATCATCATCATCATCATCATCATCATCATCATCATCATCATCATCATCATCATCATCATCATCATCATCATCATCATCATCATCATCATCATCATCATCATCATCATCATCATCAGTGTGGCTTGATAAATGTGATCCACTCTTTAAAGTAATATTGTTATTACATGAAAATTTGAAATTTTGGATTGAGATTTTTTTAATTATTTTATTTAATAATTAATTTTAAAATAAAATAAAAAAATAAAATCTAATTACTAAAAAGTTAAATAAATTAATTAATTTATATATATATATATATATATATAGATAATTGTGTAATTTTAATATTAAATTTAAATTTAGTAAAAATATTTTTGTAATTAAGTGTAATAAATTATGTTTATATGTAAAAATGTTTATCAACAAATATTTTTTATATATCTATTTTTTTAAGGGAAAAAAGTAATGTAGTATTTTCATGTTAATTATGGAGTTTTCTTCAAACTCAACCATCATCTTTCATAGTTACTAATAGTAGCAAAGCACAATCCAAATGAAAATTTCCAACCATATGCAAATTAACATTTTATCAATGGAGTACTTTATCAACTAGCTCTAGGAAAGCAAATACCAAGACATTAGCTCCATAAACATAAATAACATCAAACAAATACACAATCAATGTCTTGAAGAAAATGAATAATGAGGTGTTAGAGATGAGAAAGTGGCCAATGCATAATGACATGGATCATAAAATCAAGGATAAATAAAAATTAATTTATGGTTTATTCATTATATATATATTTCTTAAAATGCACTATAGAATATATATGAAATTAAATTTCATAAAGACAAAATTATCATTTCACTCATGTATTATAACATACATGCACATGCATGTATACACAAAGACCCTCAAATATTATTATTGAAATATTATTAGAGCACTACATGCCCTACTTAGTCATAGGGTTATTAAAATCACGACAGAAATGAACAAATTTGGGTATTTCCAAAATAAGATGTTTATATAGGATTATATCATAAAATTAATTTTCAATTTTCAATTTTTTGTTTTGTTTTGGACTACACTTTGCTATACATATAAGACGAACTTATTAATTGAGAGAAAATTCAAAATCAAAATATCTCAATATTATCCAAATACTTCCTCATTCAAATAAAAACTAATATTATTTAAAAATAATTTATTTTACTCTAATAAAAAATTTAATTATTTCACATTTTACATTTACATAAGAATAAAATTAATTAAAGTACTATTACAATTAACCATTAAGAAAACCATTTCTTCACTTGTGAGAGGCAGCTCATTATAAACTGAAAGTGGGGCTAGGGAGGCGCACAAACAACTATGCCGAGCTCAACAATCTCAGACACCTTTTGCTTTTCACCCTGGAAAAACACTGCCCCTCAATACAAATTTTTGGGGACTCTCGGCTCATCATAAACTGGATTAATGGATCTTATCATTGTCACGTACACACACTCAGAGATCTGCTGGATGAAACTATTGGTCTTAAATCACAGTTTGAATCTTTTGTCTGTTGTCACATTTATAGGGAAAGGAATGAAGTCGCTGACTTTCTTTCCAAAGAGACCGTGCAGCTGACCAGAGGACAATGGATTATACAAGAATGGTGAATTCTTCCAAGTCTATCACAAGATGTATATAGAGGGGGGAGCAGAAATCAGGGATTGAGATTGCATCAATCCATTTTTTTGGGTCTCTCAGTTTTATTTAGTATTCAAGTTTGTTATATGCACAGTCCACAAATAGTCTGTATATAGTTTTTGACCTTCATTTCATTGAAGGATTTTGTAATATTTAAAGTTCGACAGAACCATCATCACACAGTATAGAAAGCATAATACAATGTTGGCACACAACATGTAATTTTCTTAACTTCTTAATGAAAATTACGCTTTTTCCCTGGGAAAAAAAAACAACAACAACCACCACCACCATTAATAAAACCATTTAATCAATCAATATATTAAATTGAAGTTAAATGATGAAATCATTTTTCATTTCATAAATATATGATTAAAATTAACCAATCCCAATTAAAATCAATAAATAAAATGTAAAAAAATCTATATTTTAATTATTTTAATTTAGTTGTCCATGGGGTCTTGGATAGACAGTGATTGGGTGCAATGTTAAGGTACTCGTAGATGTTAAGTCACTCGTTCAATGCCCCACCCTATCTAGTTATTATTGTTGGACATGACCATGAAGTAGCCTTATTGTTGCTAAACTTACAAAAAAAATTATCTGACATTGCAACCATTAGCCCAAATAATACTACCATTAGAAACTTGCAAATAAAGACAAAATCTTTACATCTTAACCATAGTTAATGAAGATGTCACTTAATTCTAGTCAAACACAATGCCATATTATTCTTACTAGGTTAATATCTCATGCTCAATATAAGTTCAATGATTATAGTTTTGACATTATAACATAAACACTATATAAAAAAAGTATCACCATTTAATATTAAATAAATAAATATTAAAAGAAAAAATCAATATTAAATAAATAAATTAAAACAAATATTTTTACCATATATAACTCTTATTTACTATAAAATGTTTAATTACATTAAAATACTCCATAAACAAAAAAAAGTTAAACCAATATTCATATAACTCATTTTAAATTTTATTATTGTAAGAGTATTTTTTATAAAACATCATCCTATCAAAATATTTTATTTAAATTAAATAACAAAAAAAATGCTAGCTATACAATCTTCTTTAAAAATATAATAGGTACATAATAAATAGTATGCTTAAATTATAACATTCATAACTTGGGTGTAAGATTAAATTACAATGCTGATAAATTATAATCGTCTGACTATATAGCACTTCACTAAATTGCGGATTACACGTTAACATGTATGCAAAAATAAACAGAATCGTTATCCACACTTCCGGGTATACTGTGTATCGAAAGCTTCGTTTAACAATGGAGTTTCATTATTATATTTATATAATAAAAAAAACGTAGGATTTCATTATTATATAACTATGGTTATAGTGAATAAATGGTAGGTGAAATTAAGTTTAAATTGTTCTAATGCAATCATTATTTTATTAAATTATTGAGCTTTTATTATTACATAATATAATTTTAAATATATAAAATGATTTTACTAAATTATTTTATATTGTTGTACTATTAAATTATTTTATTAATTAAAATATTAATTTTAAAAACTTAAATTAATATATTAATTATAATATTAATTTTAAAAACTTAAATTAATATATTAATATCATTAATAATTAGTTTATTAATATTAATATATTAATTAACAATTTAATATATGATTTTTAAAAATAAATTAATACATAATTATTGTAGTTAGTCACATTAATTATGTAATTGATGGAAGAATAAGAGTTGTGCAAAAGAGAGAAGGAAGCACAACATGAACCAGGATAGCAAGAGGTGCAACATGCACATATTGATGAAATTGCACCCATACGGGTTATTGATTCATTGGAGCAACTGGCACATAGCAAATAGGGTGAGCAGGGATTTTCTCAGGAGATTGAATAGATGATGGAACAAATGGACATGGATGTGGTTCAACTAGAGTTATATCAGGACATTGACCTCATGCCTTAGAACCTAGAGGTCACCTTACCGACTTCACCAGCTCTGGGGGAAAAGCAAGTCCCAAGTGATCAAGGAGACACTAACATCCTTGAGGACAATCCGAAAGCGGATCTACACAACATATATTTCGACAAGTCACAACACAGAGTTGTTTAGTCATGCAAAGTGCCCACTCCAGATGTCCATGTATCTCATGTGCAGTTTGAAGAATGATTGATCGTGTCTAATGTGCGTAGACATCCAGCTGCATTGGCTGATGCTACCAAGGCATATACCAAAGCCACCAGCTCGAGTGTTAGATTCTTGATAGCTGAGAACGAGCACATGGCTAAGGAGTTAGAAGCAGCCAAGGATGGAGAAGAGTAAGTTACATCATCCGCCAGAGCATATTTGAGGGAAGCGATACTTGATGAAGTATCATCTCTCGAGACAGTCATGAGGAAGTTGTACTTCAGGTTCATCATTGTGCATAAGTTAGTTGTCCATCTTAATGGCTAGTAGTAGCACTGTGCTAGGAGAGCACGCATCTTGTCAAACACACACTATTGTTGATCACATGCAGATATGGACAATGAGGTACAAGGGAGCCCCATCGCACTTACCAAAGCTAATGAAGCCAAAGGTAGTGGAGTTTAAGGCATGCATCTGGAGTCAGATCTTGAACTATGAGGAACTCCCACAGCTCATCACCAACTTATAGGCTTCACATGCATGAGTGTTCGACAGCATGGATGTCATTGTGCGCACGCATGCGATCCCATCCATTGGCACACTCACCAAGGTGAAGACAAAGAACGATTTCCAACTAGAGCTAGACATGTACTTTGATCAGTTGATGTGCATAGCCACCAACGCAGACTTTCAGATGAGCACAGACACTATGCACCAGTATGTCATTGGTCGGACTACACTCAAGACCATGATGCACATGCTCTCCGATGAGTTGGACAGAGGTGCCAAATCAGTGTACCCAGATGCAACAGAAGCAAGAGGTCGCTTTCAGAAGGATGTCACCACAGAGTACGCAGAAACCATAATAGACTACCAAGCTTGGCATCAATTCACCATCGTTGATCATCAAGAGGATGTCGAAGAGTTAGTCTTCCCAGAACTGTTTGAGTCTTAGTGATGTCTTGCATCGCTTACTCAAGCCCATTTTTGTCCCACATGGGCACATGTCTAGATTCTATTGTAAACATGTTGTAAAAGGTGAAAGACCAAGTGTCAATAGTAAAATGTAACAATCATGTGTAAGTTGAAGAGTCATGAGGATAGTTGAAGAGTCACATGGGGGAATGTCAAGGGTCACCCCACCCTTTGCTATAATTAGAATCTCATAACTCATTGTAGAGGATTTTGGGAGCCAAGCTTCCTATAGCTATAACTTAGAGAAAGCTTGGAGTGTATTGTAACAAGCCTTGGCTTCTCCACAGTTCCAAGCTAGTACATCTCTTTGGAGGAGTAGGCTGCAGTGACTATAATGTTCCGTTATCAGGGCCAGTGATTGTCATGGTTGTATGTATGATTGGATCTTTCACTTTTTTAATTAATAGAGCCAATATGTTTCATGCGTATATTTTTATTGTGGTTTGACTATCCTGCTTACTCTAATGATGTATGTAATTCTAATTTATGCATGTGTGTATGCACTATACCATATGCATTTGTATGAATCCTATCAAAGCATGTTGTTGGTTAATCCATCAATTTGGATCGCTAGATATCCTGTTTTCCATCTCGTGGCGTCCTTTTGCTCATGTGTTCCCTTTCAAAATGCATGTTATCATAGGCTTTTAAGGAGTGCACTCTTCCCCCATTTCGCGTGATAGAGCCTTTCATGCACTTTCCTTGACTTACTGCAAGGTCACTCCCTTGCTTCCAACAAGGACATCTTACTTACCTCTGCGTGCAACCGCAGTCAAGGTGATACCATACTACCCACTGTTGGGACTCCTACTCCAACTGGTCTAAGTTCTAGTTTGGACTTCTTACCAAGGAGATCCTTTGACATGTTGGCAAGTCCAGCACCATCAACAGGTGCCTATGTGGCAGGGATAATGTGGTATTTATCAGGTGGAACTGGAATATGGAGATCCGACTTTTGGGGAAAATGGTATTTTCAGAAATTTTCTAGATCTAGGTGTGTTATGAAACCAGCTCAAGAAAAGATATAAAAGATAGATCAACGCCTAAGAATTCAGCCTCTTTGAGGGGGCAACCTCCTTTACATTACATAAATGAACAATTCTTGGATGATACAAATGAAAAGACCTTCTTTCTATATATAGGAGTCTAAGGGGTCATAACATAATCAAAGCCGACATAACAATAATAATGTAAGGGCACAATAATAACAATAGTGGGCTTCTATGGGGCATAATAGTAACAATATGGGCACTACATGGGTACATCAATATAATAAGTGGGTTATACTAATAATAGTAAGGGGTTACACTAGTAGTATAGGGCCTAACATGCCCCTCTCCTTCAAAAAGCGTTGTCCTCAACGCTTGAGTAGTTCTTGATGCTTCTGTATAAAATTCTTGTCCTCCCATGTGGAATCTTCAGCAGGTAAGTTCTTCCACTTGATGAGATACTCTGAAATTGATCGATTTTGTAGCTGTCAGGTTCTTGTTTCTGTGACTACTCCAGGTTCCAATATGATTTTTCCTTCCTCTTCAATTTCTAGAAATATTGTTTGAATTGGGACCTTTTGCAACTTTTGAATAAGTGGCCATACTTCTTTGTCCTTCTTCCATTCATCCCTTGCTTTGTTTATCCAATCTGGTTGGATAATAGAAATAGCACAAAACAATGCTTCCACATCCTCATCCTTGAAGAGTCTTCCCATTCGGTAAGGTCGCCATTTTTTAAGTGCATGTAGTATTGCCAATATTTCCTTCTCATAAATAGCTTGCTTGAGATGTAGAAGTAAAAGTACCCAATCACCTACATCAAAACATTTTTCACTACAATGTTGATCTACCTGTTGTTTCGTTTGATTTTGCACTGAAGTGGCGTTATCAATTAAACGTTGGAGAACTTTTTGTTGATGCTCGATGTGATTTTTCACTGCTTGAACATTTTTCTTCTTGATATGTCCTTCTATCTCTAGATTTTGAGGAGTGGTAATTTCTTCCAATCCTTTACAAGATATGGTCGGATTCATTTCTTGAACATTTTTTTTCTTGATATGTCCTTCTATCTTGATAGTTTGAGGAGTGGTAATTTCGAACAATGAATTGCAAGATATGGTTGGCTTCATTTCTTCTTTGTCAATGTGATCTTTCACTTATTGTACATTTTTCTTCTTGATATGTCCTTATATCTTGAGAGTTTGAGGAGTGGTAATTCTTGCCAATTCTTTACAAGATATGGTCTGATTCATTTCTTCTTTCTCTGGGGTGGGGTCCTGGCATATATCTTCTTCTTTTGATGTTTCTTGATCATTTTCTTCCTCCTCTTCATATTCTATGTAAAATAATTTCTTCTCAGCACACTTATGACCTTTAGTGCATTTGCTATCACAATTGTAACAAAGCCCTTTTTCTCTTTTTTCTTCCAATTGTTGTGGTGTAACCCTTGTAGGTTGTGGAAGGCTAGGAGAAGAAACACTTCCATCTTTATAGTTGTGAGGGGTACGCTTCCTGGTTTCCATAATTTTGCTTTCCAATATGTCACAAATCCCTTTTACTCTTTCCAATTGTTGTGGTGTTGCTCTAAAGAAGGTGTTGCTCTTTGTATCCTCATAATTTGCTATCATTTCCTTCGTGAAAATTGACCACGTAACAAGTTGTTTACGAGAACAAAGCCCTTCGTACCATAAAAATTGATCTATTTCTAAATATGAAGATGCAATACATACCTTTTGTAACAGTTGTACACCATGTAGATCAAAATATTGCTCCATCTGAAGTATCCAATTTACCGGATCCTTGCCATCAAACTTCCTCATCTTGCTTTTTCTTGATTTTAGGAGCTCGACCTTGAAACGACTGTAACTTTGTACTTTCGGATCTTTAAGTTCTGAAATTGTGACCTATAGTAGCCCTCTGTGTCCTCTTTCCAATGCCACAAGTCTGACCCAAATTGGATTCTCCAAGGAAGAGTTATGTGAAATCTCCCACAGTGACTTGATTATAGACTAGTTCAGTAGAGCGAACTTGTACGACGTGCCACAAGTCACTGTTTTAACCTTTGGATATGAAAATTGCATACAAGAAACTACAGTCCGTCCTCTTTCTATACCTTCTTACGAAATTTCAATCCGATCCCTAGAGAGAAAGTTATGATGATTTTCCCTAGGTCACTTGTTTGGAATGTAATTCAGGAGTCTGCAAAAATACCAACTTCCTCAGATCATATCTCCACAAATATAGTGCAAAAAGATCTAAAATTTGGATCCAAGGTTCAACGCGATTTCTTCTCAAATGGGTTTTTCTCCAACTTCTGAAACATCTCAGAAAAAAGTTATAGCGAAAATGCCATGATGACCTATTTGAAGCAGCGAAACCCTAGAATCCAAAGCTCTGAAACCAAATGTTACCAGCTCAAGAAAAGATAGAAAAGATATATCAACACCTTAGAATTCAGTCTCTTCGACGGGGAAACCTCCTTTACATTACATAAATGAAAAATTCTTGGATGATACAAATGAAAAGACCTCCTTTCTATATATAGGAGTTTAAGGGGTTATAACATAATCAAAACCAACATAACAATAATAATGTAAGGGCACAATAATAACAATAGTGGACTTCTATAGGGCACTGGGCACTACATGGGTACATCAATATAATAAGTGGGTTGTACTAATAATAATAAGGGGTTACACTAGTAGTATAGGGCCTAACAAGGTGTGTTTAATAGAATGCAGATATGATTTGATTAGTTTCTATCACCTTGAATTGTTTCCAACTAATATGTTAATTCAGAATCCAAATATTTGAAAAGTTCCCTTTTAATGATTTCCTAGATCTGGATGTGTTTTGAAAAATCGTGATTGGATTCTGTCAATTGTGATTGTCGACTAATATTTCCTATCATCTATTGAAAATCGGATCCAAACTTTGTCAAACTGGAAATCCAACTTTTTGGGGAACTATGCCATTAGGTTCATCAATTATTAACTACCTTTTCTACCAGGCATTCCAAGTTGAAAGAAATTGGATCTAGAAACCATTAATCTATAAATTTGATGCTTTTGGAAATATACACTTTTAAATATTTTCTAGATCCTAGTGTGGTTGGAACACTAATGTGTCTACCCTATGGAGGTAAGACAATATTGTGGTGACATGTAGACAAAGTAATGCCACATGTCAACCACATATCATCTTACCTAGAAAAATATGGTGATGACATGTTGATAGGAGGTCACGTGTCAGCAACGTGCTTCTGATGTGGCATAATCCAGGAAAGCTTTTGAGGCCTGTGATTTTGTGTTTAGACTTTAGCTTTTGATAAAATTTCTATCATTAAAAACTCTAGCCAAGCATAACATATAGCAATGTTAGATAGAAAGAGAAAGTTTGAGGTGATTGAAATAGAAAAAATTTGATACTCCAACTTTTCAAAGTAAATTAGAGAAATTTTGATAATCCACCTTTTTAAAGTAAATTAAACAATTAAAATTTAAACAAAAAAAATACAAAATTCCTTATCAATATATTTAGTTATATTTATAAAATTTTGAATTTTAATAAATGGAAATTATCAAGAAATTATATATCAAATTTTGTTTATTATCATTCCTTATCAATATATTTAGTTATATTTATAAAATTTTGATTTTAATAAATGTGTGTGTTACATGGTATATTATGCATGAAAGTTAAACTTTAAATGTTAAATATGAAAAGTTATAAATCTTTTCCTGGGGAGAGTTTTAGCATATTCAAAGGGGGTTCCACATATATGTTCCACAAATATTGACAATGCGATGTTCATCGAGTTTTGAGAAAAGTTCCAATATATAAGTTGTTGAGGATGACCTCTCTTTAGATAACAGTTTGATGATACTGATAATAGTTATATGGAGGTTTGCTTACATATGGCATTGGGCAGTGACTACATAGCCCCAGAATACACTTCACTTGGATAGTTGACAAACAAGGCGGATGTATATAGCTTTGGAGTGCTTCTACTTGAGATTATCAGTGGAAAGGAAGAATTCAAATGACATGGAGCCTCTCCTTCAAAGCATATGGTTTCTTTGAATCTCAACTTTGGAGTGGAAATTTTCTAAGATTTTCGTAGTATTGTGATCCCTTGCTAGCTGAACTTTTATCTTTTGTTGATGTTGGCCAATCACTAGACATGGAGATTGTATCAAGCACAACGAGCTTTATAAGTTATGGACCCTACATTGGAAGGTATTTATTTGTGGGACGAAGCTATTCAAGTGATTAAAATTGGCCTTTTGTGTACACAAGGAGCTGCAACATTGTGGCCTTCAACGTTCGAGGTGGTGTGGATGGTGACAAATGATAGGGACCTTCCGTCACCCAAAAGGCCTAGTTTCATACATGGGGAGAGTGAAGACGAACCTAACCTGACATGTTCTGATGTCCATTCTATAGCTGGCAACCCTTCATCTAGCATTCTAGGGGGCAGGCGAATATGAGCCACTGCTCCTGGAGCTTTCTCTCTTCCTCGTATATGTTTTTCTAGAGTTATCTTCTAGAACAATATTGACTGAGGCAACTGGGGGTTATGGATGTCTATTGACTGTAAGCAACTGAGGTGCTAGAAGCATATGGCGTTATGTGGAATGTTTTTTAATTTTTCGAACTTATTTGACGTTGAATAAATACACTGCAACATCAAAAACGACAAGTAATTTTTTAAATGATGGGTAGACATTAAGTTACCCGTCATACGTTTTTGAGTGGTTAAATTATAAGGTTATAAACAGAGGAGGTGAATGGACACTATCTAAAATTTGCAGAATCATCTGCAAAATTTAATTCATAATTGTGATTTGTATTTTTTTTCCTTATTAGGGATATTTTTTCCACTTTTAGAAGATGAATGTAACAGAATTTGTATTAAAGATATATGCAAAAGAATCAATTTTACTAATATTAATATATATATAAATAAGAGAAATAGTGATATTAATATATTTTAGTAAACATGTGCAAATATTAAGAACCATATTTACACCATCTTTTTTATTGAAATTGATTATTTTAATCTTTTTGCTGATTAATTTTTTTGAGTGGATAGTGTAAATTGAAAGATGTTAGTGTATTCTCATCTCTCTTACTAAAATTAACTACTTCAATCTTTTGCTAATTAATTTTTTTAATTGGATAGTGTAAATTGAAAGATACCCATGTCATCCTCGCCACTCCATCAATAAATAAAATTAAAAATGATAACTTTCTTACATATCTGAACCATTTGATTTTTTTTATAAATCATAATTAACAATTTATTTTTCCTGTTAATATTAATGCTAATTAGTAAAAATTAAATTAAAAATAAATAAATTATAAAACATACATTGAAAAGTCTATTGATTTTGAAACTTATGACTATTCACATTCTTAAGCTTATTCAGATTCAACGGTTGGCAAGCTCTGTGTGCACTCCATTAACTGAGTGGTTGCATATGCATGCCATTCAAAAGTATGCCCACTTGTGAGATATTTGTATCGGAAAAAATACCATTTTAGTAAATTATTCACACTGCCACGAGTTGAATTGTTATTGCTTAAAAGAAAAAGACACACTTCTTGTTGCTAGTGTATTTAACACTTACATGCGAGGCATTTTGACTTCCTTGGTAAATTATCCACCTAGGCGAGGAAATTCACTGTAAATGTGAATATATTTTGTTGTAACATAAATGTCGTGGATCATAAACACACTCATATTACCATTCATTATCATCATGTTTTATATGTAAAACATTAGCTATATCATGCTATTTGCTAATTAGCATTTGAATATTTATTTATTATACTATTTGAATTTTTATCTATTATAGTTTATAATGTAGTTGATATAATAGAAATCTTTTATATTTTCAATTATAAATTATATATTTAAAAAAATTAGTAATTTTCAAGAAAATAAAAAATCAATTTATCAAGATAGGCATTACTTTCTTAATAAAAAGATAAAACATTTTGTTATTAATGTTTATTAGGTAGATAGACCTTATTTTTTGAACGAGTTCACCTCCAAATTTTGTCTACTCTTTTCATTTTAGCCTAACATCTATGCACGATATGCCCTCACATTTTTACGGTCACAACCACTACCCACAAATTATGTAGACACCTTTGGACAAAAACAGATAAAGGTTATTACCCCCTCCGGCAGGAGATTGCTGAGTTTGTCTAGTTGGAGACTACCAAAGAAAGACTACATCAGATTCACGACGACTACAATTCATTGCAATTTTGCATGGAGTTGATGGAGGGGTCTTCGGAGGAAAAAGTAAAAGGCATAGCGAAGCTACTTGACGAATCATGACACGTTATCGTACAAACAACGTTATCTATCTTTGAACTTACAAGGTTTATCTAATTCAACCTTTGTTTATGATTTTTGGGGCTCCATATTCTTTAATTTTAGGGTTTTTGGTTTTGGTTTCACTAATATTATTTTTATTTTGGCATGGTTTCATATAGCAAGAGCTTTATGGAAGATATTCATGCTTATGTCCCTGGAATCAAATAGTGATCCTGGCAAGGAAGAGTTGGAGAGAATAGAGAAAGAGAAAGTTGATCAGAAAGCGGAAAGTCATGCCATGGTTGAATTACGTTTGGGGTTGGTATTTTTTGGTCTTCAGAGAACAGGTTTAATTCATGCCTACACCCCTAGGTTGAAGTCCTCTTATTGTCACAGACGTGTCTGTAGTTATGATGATCTCTAAGACCTATGTAATTTTCTTAACATTTTGATGTTGACACGAGAACAAGATCTTAAATGCATCAAGATCCATGACATGTGTGCCAAAAAGGTGTATTTATAAATATATTCATTATACTTTATATAACGACAAGTTCGTTGTTTTCTAAATCATGATTCAAATACTTGTATTCCTTAATTATAGTTTTAAACATATTCCTTAAAAAAACTTTATTCTAGGATAAGTTAATATCATCCCTTTTGACTCCATAATTATGCTCTTCCCGAACACATTTTGTCTTTCATATCTGTTTTAAAACACCCATGTCCAGTTAGTCTTCCAGAAAATATCTAATAACAAAAAATGATGGCTAATAAATCTCTTCGATGTTTCAATGTCTCATCACTAACTAATTAAATTTGGTTTTAACTTGTGAATAGTTTTTAGATATCTAAAAAAATAATGATCGCTAACAAATCTTTCCAATGTTCCAATGTCTCATCACTAACCACTTAACTTTGGTTTTAATGTGCCCATAGTTTTTAAGCATGAAGAAAGGAATGTTAATTGATTTAGGATGGATTTTCAAATAAATTGATGTTTTTATTGGGATTGGGGAATTTAAATATGTGATTTTTTTTTTCCTAAAAAGTAGTTTTTATCCTCAAAATTTTTCAAATCCTTTGTTAGAAATACTGAGAGGGGGTGAATCAGTATTTCTTTTCATTGTTATTTTTATGAGTTAGATCACTTATAATTAGAACAAAAAATGAACAATAATAATAAATACTTTTATTAATCTCTTCTTTAAAATAAATTCAATACAATAATGTGTAGGGCTCAAACCCTAGATGAAGACACCAATCGTGAATATCCTAGGCTCCAACCTATAGTTTTCCAAGCACTGACTTCAACTTCCCAAGGCTCCAAGCTTGTCACATTGAGGCACCAACCTGTATGGATCCAACCCTATATTTGGTACAGGCTCCAACCTAGTTTCTTGAGGATTCTTATCCTCTAGGGCTCCAACCCTATCTTCCAAGGCAACAACCTTGCCTCTGTGAGGCTCCAACCTCTATGGCTCCAACCCTTAGCTTCAATTCGTCAATATGTGTTTGATTATTCTTCACATATCCCAATATCTTATTGAAAGATCCCTATCAATCTCTTCACCAATGCCTCCTCCAAATCACTTCATTAATGACAACCTTGTCTTCTTAGTAGGTGTCACCGCTGTTATTCATGTCACCCAAATAATTTCTCCAAGTCTACCTCATGATGCCTTCAATGCACCATGGTCTCCAATAATGTCTCCAAGATCAAATTCAAGATGTCTTCAATAATGCCTCAAGGTGTCTTCAGTAAATTTCCCAAAAATTGTCCAAGATAATGAAGGCTTCTCTAAGGAATGCTCAAGATGCTTCACAAGTCAATAATTCTTCACTAGTCTTCAAAATGAACAATTCTATCAACAAGTCTTTACAAGGTTTCCAAACTAGACTTCAACAATTCTGCTAGATGCCCAAGATAGTTTCCAAAGAAACCTCTAAATTCAAAGCTCTAAGTACAAGGACTACTGCAAACTCTATTTCAAGGCTTCATCAAGATGTCCCACATTTTCTTCAGTTGCTGGTCTAGAATGTGCTTCGGAAAGTATGCTCTAAAGTATCAATCTTTAATAGGTGTGCTTCAATGTTGTCTTCAATATATTTGATTCTTCAATGGCCCTCCAATAATATATCTTCCACACAACTGCTTTATAATATTGCACCAGACTTTCACCTTGTCCGCTATCCAAAATATTTGATTCCTTCATTGCCCAAGGCTTCAAATAATTCACTATTCAAAGCTCTAAGTACTTCACTTCAAAGTCTACTTCAAATAATGACTATAATCTACTCCAAAGAAGACAAATGAATTTCTTCAAAAATGTCATCAAGCTGCTTTAAATGTGATTATAAGACTGCCTCAAAAATTGAGTCACAATCTGCTTTCTAACATTACTGGATTACCCTAGAATGAATTACAAAGAATATGACAAGTTCGAGCCCTCCACAGGTGACTCTTCACTGCAGTTCCAAGTTGTGATTGTTCATACACAAATCTGAGTTGTAATGGACCTCTTCTAGAGGTTTTTGAGCTGTGGTCTAAGCGCCATGGTCACCATAGATTCTTTTTTACAGTTTCGAGCTCCTACAATCAACGATTTGAGTTGTAATGATGACTTAATCACTGAAATATCCCAAACATAATTCTTCTTTATCTCCTTGGCCTACTTTCTGTTTCTATGCTCTTTCTTTGAAATGATCATCAAATTTATGGCTATAATGATGATTTTAGACATATATTTATAGTAATTCTTCTTTACGAAAAGACCTTTCTATTGGGTGGAGGGCCGACATGAAGGAACTAAGCATAGGTCAGCTAGGTAAGAGAATAGGATACATTATCTTAAAAAATCATTTTCTCTTAGACTAATGGGAGTTAGAGGCTGAGTGTAGGCTCATTAGAAAGGTAAAATTGACCTCTACATTCTGGAGAATCAGCCATTGTAAAATGATGTCTTCAAGCTGTAAAAAAACAATTTTGTTTATGATTGTTTGAATTTTTAGTATAGATCTTGGGGATTTATAGGATACTCCATGTATAAGGATATTGAGACAAAATGAGGGTTAGCGTATTTTCATTAGGGCTTTAAGTGAGATCTCCAACCATCATAGAAGTGTTTCATATATGGTCTCCAACTGTCATGTAACCATCATGTTTCCAATTGTCATGTTTCCATTGTAATGTCTCCAACCATCATCCATGTCATCATTTTGTCTCCAAGTGTGGTCATCAATCCATGTCATCAAGTGTAATGAGCTCATATTTTTATCAATGAATTTATCCATGGTAGCCTTTAGGAATTTCTTATTTGGACAATGTTAGGGCACTTCTATATAGACATAGGCCTTAGGATTAGGACATATAACAACCATTATTATCATGAGGCTTTGGGGTTTCTACATCAAGAACAAGGATGTCATATAGCTGGGGTTTCATTAGGGAAAGGATTTAAGGGAATCATTAGTATCTTCAACAAGGCTAGAATATCATATTGTTATTATTATGCATGCATGTTCCTATGAGGATTTCTAGGGCTTCAATGTTCATTATTAAATCATGCATCATGTTCATGATTAGGTTAGGGAAACATCTTTAGGACATGTATGACAAGAATATTCTCCATCAAAAATAATGCCATATTGACATCAATCATAACCTTGACCAACAATCTCCCCCTTTTTCATTGATGGAAATATTCTTTCCCTTTCAACATTTTCTCCCCCTTTGACATCAATGGAAAATGGGGTGCCCAAGTACTCCCCCATCAAGATGCTTCACAGTGCTCCATCATATTTTCTTCATTAATGATATTTCTCCATGATAGATATGTTTCTCCCGCTGTCATGGTGCTCTTGCTTCAATGAAATTTCTCCCCCTAAGCCTTTGCATGCCTTCATGGAAATGGATGAGGTAGATGATCAACCAACTCCCCCTACCTGCATAAACTCCTCTAGCTTATGAAAGATATATTCCAAAGAGATGATCTATCAACATTGTCCATATATGAATCATCAAGGATTTCATAGGGATCTTCACGGATAGACTCTGATATAATAGTCAAGAATCATAAGCTCCCCATAACAGTATGCATGGTCATCTTCTTGGTAGAATTTCATCATTAAAACTTGGAATATCATATCTGCCAAATATGTACTCATCAGATCAAAAACATGAGTGGATGTCTTGAGTGTTCTAGAGACTTTCGGATCCAATTTTCTTCCTTCTCCATACTTGTGTAACTTTCATTTCTTGTTTGGTAGACATGTTTTTAGCTTGTTTAGGGACCTGAGTCAAGTTACAATCATCTGCCATATGTCCAATGTCATGAAAATTGAAGCATTCCATATTTTCATGAATGAGGAATCATGGCTTCTTCTTGCATAGTTTCTTCTAGGGTGCTAATTTAGACCATTATATTTGTCCTTGTGGTATACCCTACAATCCTTTGCCATATGCCCAAAATTTGTACAAGAATAGCAATAACAAAAAAATATACTTTGATACCTAGAGAATGGAGAAGATTGCCTTGATGTACTTCTGAAGTCATTCTATCTTGGCATGCTTTCATGATATCCATTGCCTCTTGCATTCTTGACACCATCTTCATATCTTCTTGTGGTAGGGTTTCTTCCAATGCCATCTTGACCCTTCTCCTTGCCTTTACTAGGACTTAGGGCAACAATATTTATGCCAGGCTTCTCCACATCCTTGTTGTTTGAAGCATTAGGGTTTGCATCATTCTTGTTTTAGGTTTCACCTACATAGCTAAGACCTGATTTATCAATAGGAGATATTTGATGACTTAGGATGCCATCTAGGTTTTGAGAGCTCTTTAGGCTCTTGTTCAGATGATCAAATTCCTTTTTAAGGATATCAATTTCTTATTTCATTTTTTTTCATTCTTCATCCTTCTTTGATAGATTGATCTCCATTTATTACTTCATCTTGGTTGCTTCACATGATTGGGCCTTAAGTGAGGGGGTTTCTGATCTTAATTTCGTGATTTCATCATCCTTTTCTTCTAGTTGGAATTTCATGGTGTTTCTTTCCTTTTCTTCTTCTTCATCTTTTCCTTCTATGAGAGGCAAGGCTTCCATCACCTTCTCAACCCCTTGTGCTTGTTTCGTTGCTTCTTCTAGTTGAAGTCTAAGGGAGGAGACCTCTTCCTTGTATTGACCAATTTCCATTTCAAGTTTTTTCAAGTCCTTGTGTATTTTTTCAAGGTAGCTTAACAAGTGTATTCCTTTTTCTTTGCTTTATCCAATTGATTTTTCATGGATATGACTTCTTCATGATGTCTTTTCTTGTTTTGACGACAATCCTCCATTAGCTTTGTGAGTTCCTTATCTTTTTCTTGTACCTGAACCTTAAATAGGTCAACTTCCTTACTTGTCTTCTCAAGGATATAATCACCATCTTGTAATTGCTTCTTAAGCTCTTCATTTTCCTTTTTCAAACTACTAATCTCTTCTAGAGAAGCTAGAAGCTTCACCACGATATCTCTTTATTTTCTTCATCTTCTAGGTCTTCCTTGGCCTTGATGTCTTCACTCTTATTTTCAGCTTCATTAATGGGTTCTGGATTTCTTTCTTGCTTTCCATCATCTTCTTGACTATCAATCATGTTCAATGCTCCTTTTGAGTGAAGATCTTGAAGCTTGTTCCACATACCTTTTGTTGATGAACATTTCTTCACTTTGGTAATTATAGCATCCAGTAGCCCATTCAAGATTTCCTTAATCACTTTTGTATTAGATAACATGGATTTTCCTTCCATCATGCTTTTCATTAATCACTAATTCCCTGAATTCAATGCCTTGAGCCATTAAGAAATTCCTCATTCTCATCTTCCATATATCAAAGTTTCCATTGAACAATGGAACTTTCCCAATTTGATTGTGATCTAGGTGGATATTGGTGGCCACCCACCTATTCCACATGGGCCCTCACCATTTTTTTCTTTCAGTTATTCAGTTTCCTTAATTGTAGCACAATTTACTATTTTTGGCAGTTTTTGAGGTCCTGAACTTCCGAAGCCGTTTTCAGGCCCTAAACAATGTTTTTTTGGCAATATTATTGTAAGTTATTTCCTTTAAATCATGTTTTCAATTGTATTCCTCATAAAGATATTTCCAACAAGGTATCATGCATGTCAAACAGAGATAATATAACCAAGTTATGACCCCGGGAAGTTGGCTTCCCAACTAACCCCAATGGGTCCCATAAACTCTTGGTGTTACATCTCCTCGAGTTAGGGTTTTGGTTGTTTAGGGTTTTCTCTTATTATTCAATAATAAAAAGACCCTTGAGCCTCATTGTAACTCAGTTCAGAGGCATGTAGCTGCCACATCTCTTCTCAGAGATAAGCTACCATTGTCCGAGCTAGTCTCATGTCCATTCTCAATGTAAAAATGTTTCACTATTTGATATTAATGAAAGATAGTGTTATTTCTGCTTCATCTCTATATTTATGGTTATATCTGTAATTTGTTGCATTCTTGTTTAAATTCAGATCAGTGGTATGAAAGCGGTATGCTCTTTCTCTATTTTTCTTTGCATGTCCCCAATGAGGTTGGGATATAAAGAGTTAGGGATCGAACTGGTCGAACCTTTACAAGACCAGCCTCGGAAATCATGACAGCCTCCCATGGGGGAAGAAAAGAAAGATGAGGGAGTAGGATATCCTATCAAAATATTGCTCAAGGAGGCCCTCAAGAAACAAAGAAATACAATGATGGACAACTTTTCCCATATCCTTCAACAGTTTCCCACCGGCGGCACACCCACATCCAATAGCCACTCTGGAGGCTCCACACCTTTTAAGGTACAAGTAAGCTTTGACATTCCCATATTTGAGGGCCAAATAGATGTAGACGTAGTAGATAAATGGTTGAATCTACTAGAAGGATTTTTTTTGTTCATGATTTTTCAAGCTGAGAAATGATTACTTTTGCTCTTCTCAAAGTTTCCCCCCATTTCAAGGATTGGTGGGAAACCTATTGTGAGCAGAACGATGAAAGTATGACCTCACTGTTTTCAGCCACTCCCACTTGGAATTCATTCTGGAGTGCCATTAAGGAGCAGTACTACCCCGTTGGGAGCTACGAGGACAAATACATAAATTGGACCACGCTGCGGCAGGGAAGGGACCAAGATGTGCTAGAGTTTACCAATGTTTTTCATACCCTTCGCATGAAGTTAGATATCAAGGATTCTGAGAAACATTTGGTACTCAAGTACCGCGACTTCCTACATAGATACATCCAGGATAAGATAGAGTTCCTAGAAATCTCCTCGCTTGAAACGGCGTACCGATACACTATCAAGATAGAGCAGAAGTTTAAAAGGAAGAAGTGAAACTTTGGATCTGAGAATCTAAAGTAAGGGAAAGGTGCCCCCAAATAGTAGAACAAAGGAAAAATCCAAGGTAGGATGGCCTAGGAAAACTCGCCAAGGCCACAAGCAAAGGAAAACACTACGAAGCTGAATAAGTACATGAGGAAGTGGTGTGAGTTCCATAAGAGCTCCACCCACAACACAAGTGAGTGTCGGGCCAAGCAGTCATTGGTGGATGAACTGAAGGCTTCAGAATTAGATGCATGTTCCGACTTTGAGTCAGAACCTGACAAGGGGAATGAAAAAGGGAAGCATATTATTGATGCGGAGCCCAACGCTATCATCGCCACCATAAAGATCCAGAAGGAGGAACCTGAAGATCCAGAGGAGGAGGAGTGTCTCTTCCACTCCTAGATGTGGGTAAAGGGTTCCCTGCTACAGTTCGTTTTTGATAATGGGAGCCAAAAGAACCTCATTGTAGCAAAGGTCATGAAGTAGCTAAGCTTACCGACCACAACGCACCCACAACTATACACCATCAGGTGGCTTTACCAAGGATGGGATTTGCACGTGAGCCAATAATGTCGCCTTCCATACAACATCAAGCCCTTCAAGGATGAGGTATTCTGTGACATTGCTCCCCTTGATATTTGTGATGTGTTATTAGGCCAACCATACTTATGGAAGCGACATGTTGTGTACAAGTCAAGGCCTCGCGTTGTTATTGTTACATTGGGAAATAAGGTCTACAGGATAATGTAGGTAGCACTGCCTACTGCCATCTCTCTGGTTACTGCAAAACAATGTAGTAAGCTCATTTCAAAAGCTAGGAAATTTGTTTTCCTGATGATACACCCTCAAGGAAAGAAGAAGATGGTGGCCAAGACCTCCAGACAGGGCTCCTTCACATGACAACAATAGATGGACAAGGTCGTGGAGGAGTACGAGGACATCTTCACCCCCTTTGCAGAGGTGCCTCTACACTTTCAGGTCAAGCACTCCATCGATCTAACCCCAAGTGCATCATTACCCAATGGACCAATCTATCAGTGCTCCATTCTGGAGAACGAGGAAATCAAGAGGCAAATTTAGGAGCTGCTGCAGAAAGGTCACATTCATTCGAGTTTGTCGCCCTATGGGAGCCTGATCATGTTGGTACAAAAGAAGGATGTGACTTGGATAATCTGTATTGACTATTGGGTGCTGAACAAGATCACTTTCCGGAATAGGTACCTGATCCCGTGGATTGATGACCTTCTGGACCAACTTAAAGGGAGGAAAAGTTTCATCAAGATCAACTTGAAGTCTCGATATCATCAGGTACTAATCGAATCCTCTGATGTGTGGAAAACTACCTTGAAAGCCAAGGAGGGCCTTTTCGAATGGTTGGTTATGCCTTTCGAGTTGACGAATGCTCCTCCAACCTTCATGAAGCTTATGGATGACATCGTGCGGCCCTTCACCAACTCATTTATAGTGGTATACTTGGATGACATCCTAAACTTCAGCCAGAGTTGGGAAGAGCACCTCCACCACATCCGATAGGTTCTCCAAACACTGTGGCAACACAAGCTATGTGCCAATTTGGAGAAATGCACTTTTGGCATGACCTAGGTGTAGAATTTTCTGCAAATTCTCTACAAATCTACCTCTAAGATCTATGTAGAAAATGTGACTGTAGATTAACTCGATAATGCAATATACCAAAGCAAAATACTATAATCTACTTCTACTATCAAACTTGTGAAAGATTAAAGATCGAGCCGAATCGGAGTTGAACGCATATAACCATAAGAAGAGGAATCAATGCACATGAAACACAGAAAATACTCAATGGAAAGCCTCAGCTAAAAACCCCACTATCTGTGTTATCATAGAAGGTGGAAATACATCAAAATTACACAAAGCCTTAGCTCTCACAGCTAGCCAGCTCTCAATACAATCCTCGTGGATGCTCATAGGCAATCAAGACTTCTCCTAAGCCTTCTCCTCTACCATCCAAGCCTCCTATTTCCTTGCAGAGTTTCTCTGGGTGATCCTCCTGTTACCAAGTGTAACACTAATCACTCACACTGATCTCACACCTTGTAAAACTGTGCAATCCTCAAGGAACCTTAGCTTGACTACATGCTTTGGTTTCCTTTATAGGCAAACACATGAAACTAATAGTACATTGTCCTTGACATTTAACTTAACTGGGTCTTTCTCAAAATAGACATGCATGAGTTTCTGATGAGAGAATCTTCAGATAACTGAGTAGCACTAGTTGCATGCATGCATGCATCAACTGACTAATAACTCTCTATTAGTTCCTCAAGCAGTTTAGAACTAATTTAATTGGACTTAACTCAGTAAACTAATTTAACTAATTACAACTCAAATATAACTCAAACATATCTCCTTGATTTAAGGAATAACTCAATATTATCTCCTTAATCAAAGGGATAACTCTTGCATGACTTCAGAAAGGATTATAACTTGAATTTCTCTAACTAATTAATCCAAACTGAATTAATTAATTTGTACCAAGTTTTTGTTAAGACAACTCGAAATTCACAATTTAATTCAAGGATAAATTAAATTGGAATATTCTGGATTCTATTTTTATCATTTCTTGTTGCTATTTTCAACACTCCCTCTCAACAAGAAAGGAATTCACCTCGATCCCGATCTTGAACCTTTGGAGTTTTCTGCATGCAACACTTCTCTCTAGTGTTGTTGCTCCAGCAACTCCAGAACAAAGAAAAATCCAACCTGAATCAGAATGATGCCTTTGTCATCAAAGTCTCTGACTGCTATTGCCTCAGTCAACTGAAAACTCTGCGCTCTGATTGACTCTGCCTTTCTGCACTATTGTCAATCCTTCTCTACGCTCTTCAGTATTTGACTCTCTAGCCTCTGTCACTTTGATCTCTGACTACTTCAATTCCACTGATTCCTCCTGCTACTATGTACTTTGGGCTCCCGTAGCAAGGTAAAATCCATGAGATAAAACCTCTTAATGGACCTTGCACAATTTCAGCCTTCTTGGGACTATCATTCCAGATCGCCCCACCTCACACCTGGAGGTATGGCTACATGTGATCCCTTTGCCCACCTGGCTCGAAATTTCCCCCTACTAGAGGTCTATGGATGAATGGATGCCTCCACTCGATCTCCTCTCAGATCCTGTAGTTGTGGCTGCTCCATAACTTCCTAAAGATACTTCACCAATTTTGGTTCCTCCACAATTTTTTTAGACTTCTTCTGGGACTGCATGTTGAGAGGTGATCTATCCTCCCTCTCAACCACCAAGTCTCTAACATTTTCCTTGCTTCTCAAGGCTTTGCATGCATCTTGAACCTCAAGAGCATACAGGTTCTTAACCCATGAACCAATCTGTTTCACCTGTCTCATGGTGATGTGTGTAAGGAAAAC
The DNA here is from genome assembly GCA_031772625.1 of Pinus tabuliformis. Lineage (NCBI taxonomy): Eukaryota > Viridiplantae > Streptophyta > Pinopsida > Pinales > Pinaceae > Pinus > Pinus tabuliformis. Next base: position 1,303,188,536 of record CM062818.1, read on the forward strand.
CTTTCCCTTACTAAAAAACACATCATAGCCATGGTCTTCCAATACCATGACTGATACCAAGTTCTTGTTCAGTTCAGGCACATGCTTCACATCTGTCAAGGTGATAGGAGCTCCATGCTCCCTCTGAAAAGAAACCGTGCCCACTCCTGAAACACTATACCTTTCGTCGTCACCCATCTCTATGCGCATCCTGAGGTCTTTCTCCTCCAAGGCACTGAATAAACTTTTATCACCGATCATGTGGAATGAGGCTCCACTATCAAGATATCAACCACAACCCATCATCGATGACACCATCAATGTGATGAGGGTAAAGTCCATTTCGAAATGAGAGGTTAATGCCTCACCTTTCGATCCTTCCGAGGATCCCTTCTTGGACTTCTTCGATGGGAAATTAGTCGCGTAATGTCCCATCTCATGACAATTAAAGTATCTCACTTTAGACTTGTCACCCTTCTTACCTCCCTGAGAAGAACCCGATTCAGAATGGGACACCTTCCCCTTCCCTTTCCTTGCCTTACTCGCTAAGGCTAGATTTTATTCATCATCATCCTTGGATGAAGAACCATCTCATGTGCTCCTCCTGATCTCCTCTTGCATGAGATCCGACCACAATCATTCCCAATCTGGTCGCTTCTCCCTTCCATTCATAGAGTCCTGGTAGCTATTCCAACTCTTTTGAAAGCCAAGGAGATCGAGGCTCACCATATCATCATCGGCAATAGTTATTCCCACACTTCCAAGCTCATCTTTGTAGGTGGTGAGCTTGTTCAGATATGTGGAAATAGTATCACCCTTGTCCATCTTGATTCTTTGAAGCTTATCCTTGAGCGCCAATTTCCTCTAGTCGCTATTGTTCTTGTAGAGGTCCTTCAATGTCTTCCACATTGAACATGGAGTATGCTTCCCATGGAGACTCAAGACAATATGGTCTCGAACTCCCTCAAGGATGATCCGTCTCTCCCTCGCCACACACTTCTTCCACTTAGCCAATTCTTGTGCATTAGTTGAAGCTGGCTTTGGGATTTCTTGATCAATGAAATCCTTCAAGCCATTGTCTTCTAATACAGCTTCCATTCTATCTTTCCATGCTATGTAATTTGAGTTGCCTTCCAAGGCTTACTCGAGTCTCAAGCCATAGAACGCCATTGGCTAACCTTGAAGTATGATGTGAACTTGATTAGCACATGCAACCCCGAACTTCAAACTTTGAATTCTCTTCTCTGTATATTGTTCACAGCTTCGATAAAGTTAGCTCCTATACCATGTAGAATTTTCTGCAAATTCTCTACAAATATACCTTTGAGATCTATGTAGAAAATCTGACTGTAGATTAACTCGATCATGCAATATACCAAAGAAAAGTATTATAATCTACTTCTACTATCAAACTTGCAGAAGCTTAAATATCGATCTAAATCAGAGCCGGACACATATAACCATAAGAAGAGGAATCAATGCATATGACACATAGAAAATACTCCGGGGAAATCCTCAGCTGAAAACCCCACTATCTTTATTATCATAGAAGGTGGAAATACATCAAAATTACACAAAGCCTTAGCTCTCACAGCTAGCCATCTCTCAGTACAATCCTCCTGGATGCTCATAGGCAATCAAGACTTCTCCTAAGCCTTCTCCAAGCCTCCTATTTCCTTGCACAGTTTCTCTCGGTGATCCTCTTGTTACCAATTGTAACACTGATCACTCACACTGATCTCACACCCTGTAAAACTATGCAATCCTCAAGGAACCTTACCTTGACTGCATGCTTTGATTTCCTTTATAGGAAAACACATGCAATTGATAGTACACTATCCTTGACATTTAACTTAACTGGGTCTTTCTCAGAATAGATATGCATGAGTTTCTGATGAGAGAATCTTCAGTTAACTGAGTAGCACTAATTGCATGCATGCATGCATCAACTGACTGATAACTCTCTCTTAGTTCCTCAAATAGTTTGGGACTAATTTAACTAGACTTAACTCAGTTAACTAATTACAACTCAAATATAACTCAATCATATCTCCTTGATTTAAGGAATAACTCAATATTATCTCCTTAATCAAAGGGATAACTCTTGCATGACTTCAGAAAGACTTATAACTTGAATTTCTCCAACTAATTAATCCAAACTGAATTAATCAATCTTTTCCAAGTTGTTGGTAAGACTAAATTTGAAATTCACAATTTAATTCAAGGACAAATTAAATTGGAATATTTTGGATTCTATTTTTATCATTTGTTGTTGCTATTTCAACACTAGGTTCAATATCTAGGATACATTATTGATGAATGGGGGGTGCCTGTGGATCTAGCCAAGATCCAAGTTATTCGGGATTGGCCAGCCCCAACCACTCTGACAGAGCTCCGCATCTTTCTGGGTCTTGCAAATTTCTACCGTAAGTTCATGTTGGGGTTCTCTCATATCACTTGGCCCTTGAGTCAAGTCACCAAAGGAGGAGCGGAAGAAAATTTCTTTTGGTTTGAAACTCAACAGAAGGCATTTGTAGAGTTGAAACATTGCCTCTACTCTACACCAGTGCTTGTTGGGGTGTGCTATATTCTTTCCACGACTAGCCCACATAGTTAACTGTGGGGTTAGAGGGGGGGGCGAATCCCCCCTTCGTTGTGCCAATTGTGTAGCGGGGGAGAGTGTCACAGGGGGTTTGAGGTGTACCCTAACACCACTTTATTGGGTCCAAGGCAGCGCCCCGGAAAATTTTGGTTTTGGACCCTATGTTAGGATGGGCGGACCCACCTATGGTTTCGTGCATGATTTTTGCACATGTTTTTGGACGCGATGGTTTTTAGTCCATGGTATTGGACGCTTCGGCATGTATAAATATGTATTATAACATTGAAGGAACATAATGAAAAATCAAGCTGGTAGTCCCGGTTTTGGGATCCAGGGGAAAATCTCTGTGTATATTTGTTTTATGTGTTATGCTCTCACATTGTTTATTTTTTGTGTTTTAGAATTCAAATGTAGGTAATTTCTATACGTGGTTAAAACCTATATTTGGTATCAGAGGTATTTTGGCTTCAAGGGGATGCCTTTGTTGCAAAGGGATTTCGCTCGGGCCTATGGTAGACTCTGTTCAGTGGGAGATCCGCGAGATTGATTCTAGTGGTAAAAGAAGATGGTGAGCAGTGGAAAGATAGAGATCAAGAAATTTAATGGTCAGAGTTTTGAGTTGTGGAAACTCAAGATGGAGGATCTGTCGGTGGATAAAGATCAGTGGTTCATGGTAGATCCGGTACTAAATCAACGGGAGTGTCCGATGAAGAATGGAAGAAGTTGGATCGGAAGGCAAAAAGCACAATACGATTGTGTGTCTCAGATTTAGAATTGATGAATGTATCAGGGGAAGCTACAACGAAGGCTTTGTGGGACAAGTTAGGGACTTTGTACCAATCTAAGTCTCTAGTGAATAAACGGTTCTTGTGGAAAAAGCTATATAACCTGAGGATGAAATAGTCTCAGCCTTGCTGACGGAGGAGATGAGACAGAAAAATATGGAAAACCAGAATGGTGATGCCTTGTCTGTATGAGGAAGGTCTCAAAATAGAAACAAAAATAAGTCATCAAGTGGGAGATCTAAATCTCGAGGAAAACCTGTAAAGATGGTGTGTTGGAAATGCGAAAAGGAAGGGCACTACAAAAGGGACTATAAATCTAAAGCTCCTGATAAAGGAAAGGGATCTAATGATGCTCCTTCTGCAGAGGCGAAAACCACCTCAGATGAAGGCGGGGATGTGTACTTGGCTTCTTCAAGTACACATGTAGATCATGAGGCATGGTTAATTGACTCAAGTGCATCCTTTCACTTCACTCCCCATAGAGATTGGTTCTGCAAGTATGAGAAATATGATGGTGGTGATGTCTTCTTGGGGGATGATAGGAAGGCTAGAATCGTTGGTCGCGAAAGACTAAAGATGAAGTTGCAAGGTGGAAGGGTTAGAACACTTTTGGGTGTTTTGCATATTCCTGCATTAGCCAGAAATTTGATTTCTGTAAGCAATCTGGATGATGTAGGTGTAAAAACAGTGTTCGAGAAGGATACCTGCTTGATGGTTCTGGGAGCACTGGTATTGATGCGGGGAGTTCGGATTGGAACTCTGTACAAGCTACAAGGTAGCACTGTTATTGATGGGTGCAACAATTCTGTGGTTCTTGAAAGTGGAGAAGAAAATCTAATGGTCTCTAGAGAGAAGATCATGTTGTGGCATCAAAGGCTTAGACATATTGGAGAGAAGGGCCTTCGAATACTTCATGATAAAGGTATGGTAGAAGGTATGAGTAATAGCTCTCTGTACTTTGATTTCTGTGAAAATTGTGTATATAGGAATCATAATCAAGTGAGTTTCCCCTCTGGTAGTAAGAGGGCGAAACAGATATTAGAACTTGTGCACAGTGATGTGTTTGGACCTGTGAAGGTTCCATCGCTGGGTAACTCTATGTACTATGTATCATTTATAGATTACTTCTCAAGGAATACATGGATATATTTCCTTAAGAAGAAATATGAAGCCTTTGACAGGTTTAAATAATTTAAGGCTCTCATGGAAAATCAGACAAAGAAGAAGATAAAGGAGCTGAGCACAGATAATGGTGGAGAGTTTTGCAGCAAGGAATTTGAAGAATTTTGTAAGAAGTGTGGCATAGCACGACAGAAGACTACTCCATATACACCTCGGCAAAATGGAGTTGCAGAAAGAATGAATAAGACATTGATGGAAATGGCAAGAAGCATGCTCAGTGGTGCCGGGTTAGGACAAGAATTCTAGGCAGAGGTGGTGGATACTGCATGTTACCTGGTCAATAGGTCACCTTCATCAGCGTTGGACGATAAGACTCCACAAGAGGTATGGACTGGTAAGAAACCATCTCTTTCACATCTAAGGGTATTTGGATGTGATGCATATGTACATGTTCCAAAGGAGAAACAAACCAAGTTGGATAGTAATTTGAAAAGTGCATCTTTATTGGGTATAAGGATGGTTTAAAGAGTTATAAGCTTTGGAACCCAGTAACACGGAAGGTTGTGTACACCTGAGATGTGGTGTTCAGAGAGGTAAAATATGTTATTAAACATGAAGTCCAACCAAAGGAACCTGAAAAGATTGAGTTTGAGCTTAAGGAGGAAGAATCAGACTCTACAGCAGAGGAGGAATCAGAAGATGAAGAGCCACAAACTCCGGGTGTGATAAGATCAGTTCAAGAAAGAAGGCAGCTAGAAAGGTATAGTTCCATCTACTTTCTGTTCAAATTTTTCTTTATCTATTACTGATGATGATCCTAGAACTATTAAGGAAGAAGTAGATTCAGAGGATGACAAAATCTGGAAAGAGGCCATGGTTGATGAAATGGCATCTTTGCACAAAAATGAGGCTTGGGATCTGGTGGAGTTTCCAGCTAGAAGGAAACCCATTGACAACAAATGGGTGTTCAAGAAGAAGGCAAATGAAAAAGGAAAGGTGGAGAAATACAAAGCTCAGTTGGTAGCAAAAGGTTATTCCCAGGTGCCGGAAATTGATTTTGGTGATATTTTTTCTCCTGTTGCCAAGGTAACTTCTATTAGATTACTTTCATCTGTTGATGTTGCTTTTGATTTTGAGTTAGAACAGATGGATGTAAAGACAACATTTCTTCACGAGGATCTAGAAGAGGAAATATACATGAAGCAACCTGAACGCTTTGCGGTGAAGGGTAAGAAAGAACTGGTATGCAAGTTAAAGAAGTCTCTGTATGGGTTAAAATAGTCACCAAGGATGTGGTATCAGAAATTTGATACATTTATACGGGGACTTGGCTTCACCAGAAGCAAAGCAAATCACTGTGTGTATTTTAAATTAATTGGTGACCGTGTTATTTATCTTGTCTTATATGTGGATGATATGTTGCTGGTTTGAAATGACAAAGAAATTATCTAGGATTTGAAGACCTAATTGTCCTCCAAATTCGAAATGAAAGATCTTGGTGCTACAAACTATATTTTGGGCATGGAAATTAGAAGAGATCGGGCAAAGAGGAAGCTTTGGTTAAACCAGAGTAAGTATGTTGAGACAATACTGCAAAGGTTTAATATGCAGGATAGTAAACCGGTGAAGGTTCATATTCCTGTAGGTGTGAGCTTATCTGTTGAACAGTGTCCCAAGGCACAAGCAAAGGAAGAGGACATGTCTCATGTTCCATATGCAAATGCAGTCGGTAGCTTGATGTATGTAATGGTATGTAGTAGACCAGACATTGCACATGCAGTGGGAGTACTGAGCAGGTTTATGTCAAAACCAGTGAAGGAGCACTGGACAACAGTGAAGCGGGTTTTTAGGTATTTGCGTGGCACTAGTGATTGTGGTTTGTGCTACCAAGGAAGACCAAGATTGGACAGAGTGTTGGATATTCATGGCTTTGTTGATGCAGACTGGGCTGGAGATCTGGATCAGAGAAGATCTACAAGTGGGTATGTGTTTAACCTATTTGGAGGTGCAGTCAATTGGATAGGTAAGAAACAATCTGTAGTGGCACTATCAACTACAGAGGTAGAATACATGGCAGCCACTCATGCAAGCAAGGAAGCAGTTTGGTTGCAGAGATTGTGTTCAAGTATGGGGTTAATACAAGGAGCTATAAGGATAGATTGTGACAGCCAAAGTGAAATTTTCTTTGAAAAGAACCCCACATATCATTCAAAGACAAAGCACATTGATGATCTGTATCACTTTGTGAGGGATATGATCGACGACAAAAAGGTGTTGCTGGTAAAGGTGGACACTTTGAAGAATACTGCAGATGCATTGAAAAAATTTGTGAGCTCTGAGAAGTTCTCTTGGTGTAGAGAGACAATGGGCATTTCAGGGCTGGAAAATTGACTAAGCTCTTTTGTGGCCCCCTATGGAAAGAAAACAAGAAGTGGGAGAATTTTGGGTTGTGTTATATTCTTTCCATGACTAGCCCACGTAGTTAACTAGGGGGTTAGAGGGGGGCCGAAGCTCTCATTCGTTGCGCCGATTGTATAGCAGGGGGGGGGGGGTTCACAGGGGGTTTGAGGCGTACCCAGAACCCCACTTTATGGGGTCCAGGGCAGCGCCCCGGAAAATTTTGGTTTTGGACCCCATGTTAGGATGGGCAGACCCACCTATGGTTTTGTGCGTGATTTTCGCACATGATTTTGGACGCGATGGTTTTCGGTCCATCGTATTGAACATGATGGTTTTCGGTCCATGGTATTGGATGCTTCGACATGTATAAATATGTATTATAAAATTGAAAGGAACATAATGAAAAATCAAGTTGGTAGTCCTAATTTTGGGATCTAGAGGAAAATCTCTGTGTATATTTGTTTTATGTGTTATGCTCTCGCATTTTTTATTTTCTGTGTTTTAGAATTCGTATGCAGGTAATTTCTGTATAGATTTAAAACCTACATTTGGTATCAGATCTGTTTTGACCTCAAGGGGATGCCTTTGTTGCTGAGGGGTTTCGCTCGGGCTTGTGGTAGACCCTGTTTAGTGGGAGATCTGCGAGATCGATTCTGGTGGTAAAAGAAGATGGCGAGTAGTGGAAAGATAGAGATCGAGAAATTTAATGGTCAGATTTTTGAGTTATGGAAACTCAATATGGAGGATCTGTTGGTGGATAAAGATCAGTGGATTGCGGTAGATCTGGGTACTAAACCAACAGGAGTGTCTGATGAAGAATGGAAGAAGTTGGATTGGAAGGCAAAAAGCACAATACAATTGTGTGTCTCAGATTCAGTATTGCCGAATGTATCAGGGGAAGCTATGGCGAAGGCTTTGTGGGACAAGTTAGGGACTTTGTACCAATCTAAGTCTCTGGTGAATAAACTGTTCTTGTGGAAAAAACTGTATAACTTGAGGATGAAAGATGGAGACTCGATGAAAAATAATCTGAACGCATTTAATACTATGGTAAGTCAGTTAGAATTTGTTGATATTAAAATTTCAGATGAAGATAAGTGCATCAGTTTGTTGTGTTCTCTACCAAATTCATGGGATAGTCTGCTTATTGCAATAGGTAGCTATGCAACTGCCTTGCAGTTTGATGAAATAGTCTCAGCCTTGCTGACGGAGAAGATGAGATGGAAAAATATGGAGAGCCGGAATGGTGATTCCTTATCTGTACGAGGACGGTCCCAGAACAGAAACAAAAATAAGTCATCGAGCGAGAGATCTAAATCTCCAAGAAAACCTGTAAAGATGGTGTGCTAGAAATACGGAAAGGAAGGGAACTACAAAAGGACCTGTAAATCTAAAGCTCCTGATAAAGGAAAGGGATCTGATGATGCTCCTTCCGCAGAGGTGAAAACCACCTCAGATGAAGGTGGGGATGTGTACTTGGCTTCTTCAACTACACATGTAGATCAAGAGGCATGGCTGATTGACTCAGGTGCATCCTTTCACTTCACTCCCCATAGAGAGTGGTTCTACGAGTATGAGAAATATGATGGTGGTGATCTCCTCTTGGGGGATGACAAGAAGGCTAGAATCTTTGGTCATAGAAAAGTAAAATTGAAGTTGCAAAGTGGAAGGGTTAGAACACTTCCGGGTTTTCTGCATATTCCTGCATTAGCCAGAAATTTGATTTCTGTAAGCAAGCTGGATGATGTAGGTGTAAAAATAGTGTTCGAGAAGGATACCTACAAGATGGTTTGGGGAACACTGGTATTGATGCAAGGAGTTCGGATTGGAACTCTATACAAGCTGCAAGGTAGCACTATTATTGATGGGTGCAGCAGTGCCGTGGTTCCTGAAAGTGGAGCAGAAAATCTAGTGGTCTCTAGAGAAGACCACGCTGTGGCATCAAAGGCTTGGACATATTCGAGAGAAGGGCATTCGAATACTTCATGATAAAGGTATGGTAGGAGGTATGAGTAATAGCTTTGTGGACTTTGATTTTTGTGAAAATTGTTTATATGGGAAGCAGAATCGGATGAGTTTCCCCTTTGGTAATAAGAGGGCGAAACATATATTAGAACTTGTGCACAATGATGTGTTTGGACCTATGAAGGTTCCATCACTGGGTAAGTCTGTGTACTATGTATCATTTATAGATGAATTCTCAAGAAATACATGGATGTATTTCCTTAAGAAGAAATATGAAGCCTTTGACAGGTTTAAAGAATTTAAGGCTCTTGTGGAAAATCAGACAGAGAAAAAGATAAAGGTGCTGAGGACAGATAATGGTAGAGAGTTTTGTAGCAAGGAATTTGAAGAATTCTGTAAGAAGTGTGGTATAACACGACAGAAGACTACATATATACACTTAGAAAAATAGAGTAGCAGAAAGAATGAATAAGACGTTGATGGAAAGGGCAAGAAGCATGCTCAGTGGTGCCGGCTTAGGACAGGAACTATGGGCAGAGGCGGTGGATATTGCGTGTTACCTAGTCAACAGGTCACCTTCATCAGCGTTGGAGAATAAGGCTCCACAAGAGGTATGGACTGGTAAGAAACCCTATCTTTCACATCTGAGGGTATTTGGATGTGATGCATATGTACATGTTCCAAAGGAGAAACGAACCAAGTTCGATAGTATATCTTAAAAGTGAATCTTTATTGGGTATAAGAATGGCTTAAAGGGTTATAAGCTTTGGAACCCAGTCACACAGAAGGTTGTGTACAACCAAGATGTGGTGTTTAGAGAGGTAAAATATGTTATTAAACATGACGTCCAACCAAAGGAAGCTGAGAAGATAGAGTTTGAGTTTAAGGAGGAAGAATCAGACTCTACAGCGGAGGAGGAATCAGAAGATGAAGAGACACAAACTACAAGTGTAAGAAGATCAGTTCGAGAAAGAAGGCAACCAGAAAGGTCTAGTCCATCTGCTTTCTATTCAAATTTTGCTTTATCTATTACTGACGATGATCTCAGAACTATGAAGGAAGCAATAGATTCAGAGGATGGCAAACTCTGGAAAGAGGCCATGGTTGATGAAATGGAATCTTTGCACAAAAATGAGGCTTAAGATCTAGTGGAGTTGCCGGCTGGAAGGAAACCCATTGGCAGCAAATGGGTGTTCAAGAAGAAGACAAATGCAAAAGGAAAATTGGAGAAATACAAAGCTCAGTTAGTAGCAAAAGGTTATTCCCAGGTGCTGGGAATTGATTTTTGTGATATTTTTTCTCCTGTTGCCAATGTAACTTCTATTAGATTACTTTTATCTGTTGTTGCTGCTTTTGATTTTGAGTTAGAACAGATGGATTTGAAGACATAATTTCTTCACGAGGATCTAGAAGAGGAAATATACATGAAGCAACCTGAAGGATTTGTGGTGAAGGGTAATAAAGAACTAGTATGCAAGTTAAAGAAGTCTCTATATGGGTTAGAACAGTCCCCAAGGATGTGGTATCAGAACTTTGATACGTTTATATGGGGACTTGGCTTCACCAGAAGAAAAGCAGATCACTGTGTGTATTTTAAATTAATTGGTGACCGTGTTATTTATCTGGTCTGTATGTGGATGATATGTTGCTGGTTGGAAATGACAAAGAAATTATCTAGGATTTGAAGACCCAATTGTCCTCCAAATTCGACATGAAATATCTTGGTGCTGCAAACTATATTTTGGGCATGGAAATTAGAACATATCGGGCAAAGAGGAAGCTCTAGTTAAACTAGAGGAAGCATGTTGAGACAATACTGCAGACGTTTAATATGCAAGATAGTAAACCGGTGAAGGTTCATATTCCTGTAGGTGTGAGGTTATCTGCTGAACAGTGTCCCAAGACACAAGAAGAGGAAGAGGACATGTCTCGTGTTCCATATGCAAGTGCAGTCAGTAGCCTAATGTATGCAATGGTTTGTACTAGTCCAGACATTGCACATGCAGTGGGAGTATTGAGCAGGTTTATGTCAAAACCAGGGAAGGAGCACTAGACAGCAATGAAGCGGGTTTTTCAGGTATTTGCGTGGCACTAGTGATTATGGTTTGTGCTACCAAGGAAGACCGGGATTGGACAAAGTGTTGGATATTCATGGCTTTGTTGATGCAGACTGGGTTGGAGATCTAGATCAGAGAAGATCTACAAGTGGGTATGTGTTTAACCTATTTGGAGGTGCAGTCAGTTGGATGAGTAAGAAATAATCTATAGTGGCACTATCAACTACAGAGGCAGAATACATGGCAGCCACTAATGCAAGAAAGGAAGAAGTTTGGTTGTAGAGATTGTGTTCAAGTATGGGGTTAGTACAGGGAGCTATAAGGATAGACTGTGACAACCAAAGTGCAATTTTATTGGCAAAGAACCCCGCATATCATTCAAAGACAAAGCACATTGATTTTCAGTATCACTTTGTGAGGGATATGATAGAAGACAAAAAGGTGTTGCGGGTAAAGGTGGACACTTTGAAGAATATTGCAGATGCATTGACAAAATCTGTGAGCTCTGAGAAGTTCTCTTGGTGTAGAGAGACAATGGGCATTTCAGGGCTGCAAAAATGACTAAGCTCTTTTGTGGCCCCCTATGGAAAGAAAACAACAAGTGGTAGAATTTTGGGTTGTGTTATATTCTTTCCACGATTAGCCCACGTAGTTAACCAGGGTGTTAGAGGGGTGGCGGAGCTCCCCTTCGTTGCATCGATTGTGTAGTAGGGGGGTCACAGGGGGTTTGAGGCATACCGTAACCCCACTTTATGGGGTCTGGGGCAGCGCCCTGGAAAATTTTGGTTTTGGACCCTATCTTAGGATGGGCGGACCCACCTATGGTTTTGTGCATGATTTCCACACATTTTTTTGGACACGATGGTTTTTGGTCCATGGTATTGGACGTGATGGTTTTCGGTCCATGGTATTGGATGCTTCAGCATGTATAAATATGTATTATAAAATTGAAAGGAACATAATGAAAAATCAAGCGGGTAGTCCCGATTTTAGGATCCAGGGGAAAATCTCTGTGTATATTTGTTTTATGTGTTATGCTCTCGCATTGTTTATTTTCTATGTTTTAGAATTCGTATGCAGGTAATTTCTATATGGGGTTAAAACCTATAGTGCTCACATTACTAGACTTGTAAGAAACATTTGAGATCGAGACAGATGCCTCTGACTATGCTATTGGGGCAGTCGTTACTCAACAGGCGCATCCAATGGCATATCATAGTGAGAAACTTTCAGACACAGTCTAGAAGTATCCCACTTATGACAAAGACATGTATTCCATTATGCATGCTTGCCAACAATGGAAGCATTACATTTTGGGGAAGGAAACGATCATCCACACAGACCACCGACCCCTACAGTTCATACAGACGCAAGGGAAGTTGTAGAATGATCGCCATAAGAAGTGGTCCACATACCTACAACAGTTCCATTTGAATATCAAGTACAAGAAGGGAAACACAAATAATCTTGTAGACTCCCTCAGCTGACCATCGATCATGGTGTTAACCACTGTGCTCAAATCTTATGGGCACGAGACTTTTGATTAGCCACTTCTCTACAAAAGCGACCCAGAATTCGGCCACACATACCATATGCTCTTGGAGGGTCAACAAGTTCTATATTTTCACCTCCAAGATGCTCTGTTATGCCACCTGGGACACCTTTGTGTTCCTTCAAGTGAGCGTGAGAAGATGATTTGGGAAGCACAATACAGCCAGGCTATTAGGCATTTCGGGGTCAAGAAAATGGTGGCAGTATTGCATAAGTATTTCTATTTGCTGAATCTTTGACAAGATGTCGGGAAGTACATCATATCCTTCACTTCTTGCGCCATTTCCAAACCGACCATCAAGAAGCAAGGTCTCCATAGCCCGCTGCCTACCCCTAGTCAACCTTGGGAATCCGTCTCCATGGATTACGTGACAAGCCTTCCTTCTACTAAGCATGACAACGACTGTGTTTTTGTGGTCATCGATAGATTCTTGAAGATGGCCATTATGGCGACTTGCAAGAAGATTATCACAGTAGAAGCCACTCCTAAACTCTTCTTTGAACAAGTGTGGGTACACTTTGGGATCCCACACTTTATCATCTTAGATCGGGACAACAGGTTCCTTAGTACAATTTGATCTAGTCTCTGGTCGATGCTGGACACCAAGCTCACTAATTCCATAGTTTTCCATCCCCAAATTGATGGCGAGTCAGAGGTCATCAACATGATGATCGTACACATTCTGTGCATGTAAAACTCAAAGAATCCACGCACATGGGATGAGAGCCTCCCCTATGTCTAGCACAGTTACAATCGGGCTCTCCACAGCTCGACTGGCCACAACCATTTTCAGGTGGGCTTGGGATTCCAGCCACTATGCCCCATTGATGTGGCCATACCATTTGCAACAACTTAGGAAGATTAGTCTCATGTCTAGTTCGAAGGCAACAAGGCAAATAGATTCATTGAGCACATTCAACACGTCCACCAATAGGTCCATGACATATTGGACAAAGCCAATGCTAAGTACAAGTAGTGGCATGATCAGCATCAGGTGCCACACAAGTTCTAGGTGGGCGACAAAGTTTGGCTACATTTGCAGAACGAGCACCTCGCTGAGTCCCACTGCAAGATTTTTCCACTTCGATACGGGCCATACACCATCATCAAGGATGTGGGAGATAATTATTTTGAGCTCAGCATTTCCCCATTCCTTGGCTTGCACCCAATGTTCAATGTGGATAGCCTTCGGCCATACTTTCCACCATTACTGGACACATCCAACATTGCAGAACAACTTACACCAACAAAGTTAAATTCAGACTGCATGGAACAAGTTGCAACTGATCGGATCATGGACACACAAATCAAGAACACTCACTAGCAAAAGATCCAACTGTATCGAGTTGTCAAAGCCGCCCAAATCTTGCACCAAGGAAAATGGCTCACTAGGGACCAAGTTCAGCAAAAGTTTCCTCATCCCATGGAGGAACTCAATGCAATGGAGACCATTGCTTCCTAAGGGGGGAGGAATGATCTATGTGGATATTGGTGGCCACCCACCTATTCCACATGAACCCCCACCAATATTTCTTTTAGTTTTTCAGTTTCCTTAATTGTAGCACAATTTACTATTTTTGGTAGTTTTTCGAGTCTTGAAGTTCTGGAGACGTTTTGAGGCCCTAAAAAACATTACTTGGGAAATATTCCCCCAAGAGATTTCAACGAAATCACGTTTTCATTTGTATTCCTCGGAGAGTTCTTTCCAAGAAGGTATCATGTGTGTCAAATGAAGATAATATGACCAAGTTACGACCTGTTATGAAACCAGCTCAAGAAAAGATAGAAAAGATAGATCAACGCCTTAGAATTCAGCCTCTTCGAGGGGGCAACCTCCTTTACATTACATAAATGAACAATTCTTGGATGATACAAATGAAAAACCTCCTTTCTATATATAGGAGTCTAAGGAGTCACAATATAATCCAGCCGACCTAACAATAATATATAAAGCACAAAAATAACAATAGAGGGATTCTATGGGGCACAATAATAACAATATGGGGGTAATAGGGGCACAACAATATAATAAGGGGTTGTACTAATAACAATAAGGGGTAATCACTAGTATTATAGGGACCCAACATGCCCCTCTCCTTCAAAAAAGTGTTGTCCTCAACGCTTGAGTAGTTCTGGATACTTCTGCATAAAATTCTCATCCTCCCATGTGGAATCTTCAGCGGATAAGTTCTTCCACTTGATAAGATACTCTGAAATTGATCGATTTCGTAGCTGTCGAGTTCTTGTTTCTGTGACTGCTTCCGGTTCCAATATAATTTTTCCTTCCTCGTCAAGTTCTGGCAATATTGTTTGAATTGGGAGCTTGTCACCTATAACCTTCTTTAAACATGAAACATGGAAAACTGGGTGCAATCGAGAAGCTGCAGGAAGCTCCAATTTGTATGCCATAGTACCAATCTTTTGCAACACCTTGTACGGACCATAATACTTTGGTGATAATTTATTATCCTTCTTAGCTTGCTTTAGGGACATTTGCTTATATGGTTGTAGCCGTAGGAATACCCAATCACCTACATCAAAACTTCTTTCACTGCGATGTTGATCTGCCTGTTGTTTCATTCTATTTTGTGCCAACACGAGGTTATCCTTTAAGAGTTGGAGGACTTGTTGTTGATGTTCGATGTGATGTTCCACTGCCTGAACCTTAGAATTTTCTCTTAAATATGATGTGATGGATGGTGGTTGATACCCATAAAGTGCCATAAATGGGGTCATTTTTGTTGCTGTATGGAAGGAAGTGTTATACCACCATTCAGCCAGAGGCAACCATTTGACCCATTGTGTCTGTTTATCAGATACAAAGCAACGAAGATATCCTTCCAAACATTTGTTTACTATCTCAGTTTGCCCATCAGATTGAGGATGATAAGATGAGCTATGAGCTAACTGAGTACCAAGACAAGAAAATAATTCTGTCCAAAAATTTCCAGTGAAAATGGGATCTCTGTCACTTACAATAATCTTTGGGTTTCCATGTAGCTTTTGAACTGTTTCCATAAATGCAGTAGAAACTGTACTGGCTTTAAATGGATGTGATAATGCACAAAAGTGTGCATACTTGGTAAGTCTGTCAACTACCACCATGATGACACTCTTTCCCTCAGACTTGGGTAAACCTGTGATAAAATCCATTGAAACCTCCTCCCAACGTTGGCTTGGAATGGATAAAGGTTGTAATAGACCCGGTGTCTTAATTGTTTCAACTTTATTTTGTTGGCAAACCAAACATTCCGCCACAAACTTTTGAATATCTGATTTAAGGCCATCCCAAAAAAATTCCTTCTTAACCCTGTGGTAAGTTTTTAAAAATCCTGAGTGCCCTCCTAAGGGAGAAGTGTGCAATTCCATAAGAATCTTTTGTTTTAGCTGGGAATTCTTACAGAGGTATAAGCGATCTTTGTACCATAACGAATCATTTTTCCAGCTAAATGTATCAGAAGTACTGGAATCTTGTTGTAGCTTTCGAATAAGTGCCCACACTTCTTCGTCATTCTTCCATTCCTCCCTTGCTTCGTTTATCCAATCTGGTTGGATAATAGAAATGGCACACAACAATGCTTCCACATCCTCATCCTTTCTTGAGAGTGCATCTGCCACCACATTTTGCTTCCCTTTTTTGTAGATGATTTCAAAGTCATAACCCAACATCTTTGTGACCCACTTTTGTTGCTCTTCAGAGGATAATCTTTGTTCTAAAAAGTATTTAAGGCTATCATGATCCGTTTTTACCTTGAAGTGTCTTCCCATTAGGTAGGGTCGCCATTTCTTAAGTGCATGGAGTATTGCCAACATTTCCTTCTCATAAATAGCTTTGCTTAAAAACTTTCCCTTGATTGGACGACTTTCAAAAGCAATGGGTCTTTCATCTTGCATTAGAACAGCACCAATTCCATTTCCTGAAGCATCACATTCCACAATAAAGGTTTTTGTGAAGTCCGGTGTAGCTAAGACCGGTGCTTGGCACATTGCCTCTTTAAGATGTTCAAAGGCCTTTGTTGCTTCCGGAGTCCATGAAAATGAATCTTTCTTCAATAATGTTGTTAGAGGTGCTGCTATTCTCCCATAATTCTTAACAAACTTGCGATAATACCCTGTCAACCCAAGAAATCCTCGCAGATGCTTTATGGATGTGGGGATTTTCCATTCCTTAATGGCTTTAATTTTGCTAGGGTCTACCTTAACTCCTTCATGAGATACAATATGACCCAAATATTCCACCTCCTGGACTCCAAAGAAACATTTGGATCTTTTTGCATATAATTGTTTCTCCTCCAATAGTTGTAGCACCCTGTCAACATGTTCAACATGATCCTTCCAAGACTTGCTGTAGATTAGTATATCATCAAAAAATACTAACACAAATTTTCTAAGGAATGGTTTGAAAATTGAATTCATCAAACCTTGAAATGTTGAAGGTGCATTGGTAAGGCCAAAAGGCATGACCAAAAATTCATAATGACCCTCATGAGTTCTAAATGCCGTTTTCGGAATGTCTTCAATCTTCATTCTGATTTGATGATATCCCGAACGAAGATCCAACTTGGTGAAGTAAATTGATCCATGCAATTCATCCAGTAATTCATCAATGACAGGAATGGGGAACTTATCTTTAATAGTGAGCTTGTTGAGCTCCCTATAATCTGGACACATGCGCCATGATCCATCCTTCTTGTGCACCAATACTACTGGAGCTGAGAAAGAACTTTGACTCGGTTGAATTATACCAGCCTCTAGCATTTCTGCAACCATACGTTCAATTTCACTTTTTTGGACATAGGGATATCTGTACGGCCTGATGTTTGGAGGAACACTTCCTGGAATCAGATGAATAGCATGATCATGATCACGCATAGGTGGGAGACCTTTGGGAGTCTCAAATACCTTGGAATGATTGTCCAGACTTTTTGGAGATCTGGAGAAATAGATGATTCCAATGTGGAAACATCTAGCGAACATAATTGTGCAATTACACCTCTTTGCTCCTTTTTTAGAAGCTTTGTCATACCATTAGAGCTGATTATCTTTCCTGGTTTCCCTGCAATACCCCTTAATTCAACTTCCTTTCCTTCCACAGAAAATTTGATGAAAAGTTCTTGAAAATTAAAAGCTATTGTACCCAAGGATTGTAGCCATTGGACTCCTAGTACAACATCAGCACCTCCCATTGGAATGGAAAGCATTGGGCTAGTCAATACATATTCTCCCATGGATAGCTTGATATTATGGCACTTTCCAGAGCAATTTATTGTTCCTCCATTTGCAATCATCACTTGACACTCTGGTGCTGGATATAGGAAGCAATTCAATTCTTTTGCTACCCTACAATGAATAAAATTGTGGGTGCTTCCTGAATCAATCAACACTATTACCTTTTTCTTCTTGATTTGTCCTTCTATCTTGATGGTTTGAGGAGTGGTAATTCCCGCCAATGCATTACAAGATATGGTCGGATTTATTTGTTCTTCATCTAGGCTTTGTTCCTGGAGTATATCTTCTTCTTTTGACCTTTCTTGCTCCTTTTCTTCTTCCTCTTCACAATCTATGTAGAATAATTTCTTCTCAGCACACTTATGACCTTTAGTGTATTTGCTATCACAACTGTAACAAAGCCCTTTTGCTCTTTTTTCTTCCAATTGTTGTGGTGTCAACCTTATAGGTTGTGGAAGACTAGGGGCAACAACACTTCCGTCTTTATAGTTGTGAGTGGTATGCTTCCTGGTTGCCATAATTTTGCTTTCCATTTTTCTTGCTAACCTGAATGCCTTCTCTAATGAATCAGGTTCCCAAAGGCGAACATCATGTTGGATATTATCCTTTAAAGACCCTATGAACACATCAATCCTATGCTCCTCTGGAATATCTTTTACCCTTATGTTCAATTTTTGGAACTCCTCAATGTGCTCCATTATTGAACCCTTTTGTTTGAGACTTATCAATTGGCTAAAAAAAGTGTTGCTTTTTGTATCCTCATAATGTGCTATCAATTCTTCCGTAAAAATTGCCCAAGTGATAAATTGTTTACGAGAGCAAAGCCATTGATACCATACAAACTGATTTGGTTCCAAATATACAGTTGCCATACGTACCTTTTGTGTGTTTTGCACATTATTGAGATCGAAGAATTGCTCCATCTGTAATATCCATGTGGCGGGATCCTTGCCATCAAACTTCCTCATATCGATTTTTGGAATATGGTGATTCTTCGATCCAACATTAGCATCTATGGAATCATGATTAACATTTCTTTTGTTCTCATCATGAGTTTCCTTTACTACCTTTTCACCATTAGTGACCCTTTCTTGTAGCAACTTCTTCAATTCTTCCATGTCTGTCTTCATATCTATCTTCAAATCTGCCATGTCTCTCTTCAAATCTGTCTTCGAATCATCCATCTTAGCTTCCATGCCCTTTATCTTAGATTCCACGCCATTTATCTTAGATTCCACGCCACTTATCTTAGCTTCTGTTAGCTTTTGTGAGCGTGACATTTGTTGCACTTGTTCTTGTAATTTTGATATATCATGTAGCATTTCTTCCTCTTCTTCATGAGTCATGCTAGAGCTTTCAGGTTCCTTACTAGGTGTTTGCATTTTCTTTCCTCGGGGCATCAGTTACCGATAATAATGCTTTACTATGCCCTTTGAATTCTGTTAAACCAAGCTTACACAAAAAATAAAAAAAAACTACACACCTTTTTTCACTTTATAGAAGCCTGATATTGAATCTGATGTATCTCTGTAATTTCGGATCATCCAGTTCTGAAATTGCTACCTGTAGTAGCCTTCTACGTCCTCTTTCCAATGCCACAAGTCTGATCCAAATTGGATTCTCCAAGGAAGAGTTATGTGAAATCTCCCACAGTGACTTGCTTTTAGACTGGTTCAGTAGAGCGAACTTGTACGACGTGCCACGAGTCACTGTTTCAACCTTTGAATCTGAAACACACACAAAAGAAACTACAGTCCGTCCTCTTTCTGTACCTTTTTACGAAATTTCAATCCGATCCTCAGAGAGAGAGTTATGACGATTTTCCCCAGGTCACCTGTTTTGAATGTAATTCAGGAGTCTGCAAAAAGACCAACTTCCTCAGATCATATCTCCGAAAATATCGCGCGAAAAGCTCTGAAATTCGGACCCAAGGTTCAGCGCCAATTCTTCTCAAATGGGTTTTTTTTTGCGACTTCTGAAACGTCACAGAAAAAAAGTTATAGCGAAAATGCCACGATGACCTGTTTGGAGCAGCGAAACCCTAGAATCCAAAGCTCTGATACCAAATGTTATGAAACCAGCTCAAGAAAAGATAGAAAAGATAGATCAACGCCTTAGAATTCAGCCTCTTCGAGGGGGCAACCTCCTTTACATTACATAAATGAACAATTCTTGGATGATACAAATGAAAATACCTCCTTTCTATATATAGGAGTCTAAGGAGTCCCAATATAATCCAGCCTACATAACAATAATATTGTAGGCCACAAAAATAACAATAGAGGGATTCTATGGGCACAATAGTAACAATATGGGCACTACATGGGTACAACAATATAATAAGGGGTTGTCTAATAACAATAAGGGGTTACACTAGTATTATAGGGGCCTAACACGACCCTAGGAAGTTTGCTGCCTAACTAACCCCAACGGGACCCATAAACTCTTGGTGTTACATCTCCTCAGGTTAGATTTTTGGTTGTTTATGGTTTTCTCTTATTGTTCAATAATAAAAAGGCCCTTGAACCTCATTGTAACTCTATTCAGAGGCATGTAGTTGTGACATCTCTTCTCAGAGATAAGCTACCATCGCCCAAGCTAGTCTCATTTCCATTCTGTTTGTAAGCATATTTCATTATTTAATATTAGTGAAAGATAGTGTTATCTCTGCTACATCTCTGTATTTATGGTTATATCTATAATTTATTGCATTCATGTTTAAATTCGGATCATATTGTCTTTAGTTTTCATGGATGAGGAAGAGACATCTTTAGAAGAATTGGGGCCTTTCTTCCTTGGCTTTGCCATTTGTATTCTAAGATTAACCTTCAAGATGTGAGGCTTGGAGTAAAGGTATTGGCTCTAATCCCAATTGTTGGAAATACTGAAAGGGGGGTTAATCAATATTTCTTTTCAATTGTCATTTTTACCAGTTAGACAACTTATAATTAGAACACAAAATGAACAATAAGAATAAATAATTTTATTAATCTCTTCTTTATAATAAATTCAATACAATAATGTGTAGGGCTCCAACCCTAGATGAAGGCACCAATCTTCAATATTCGAGGCTCCAACCTGTAGTTTTCCAAGCACCGACTTGGACTTCCCAAGGCTCCAACCTTGTCACTTTGAGGCACCAACCTCTAGGGCTCAAACCCTATTTTTGGTATAGGCACCAACCTAGTTTCTTGAGGAATCCTATCCTCTAGGGCTCCAACCCTGTATTCCAAGGCACCAACCTTGTCTCTATGAATGTCCAACCCTCAGCTTCAATTCCTCAAGATGTGATTAATTATTCTTCACAGCTCCCAATATCTTCTTCAAAGATCCTTATTAATCTCTTTAGCAATGCCTTCTCCAAAAAACTTCATCAATGACAACCTTGTCTTCTACGTAGGTGTCACCACTACTTTGCATGACACCCAAACAATTTCTCCAAGGTTACCTCGTGATGGCTTCAATGCACCATGGTCTCCAATAATGTCTCCAAGATCAGCTTCAATATGTCTTCAGATTTCTTCAATAATGCCTCAAGGTGTCTTCAATAAATTTCCCAAGAATTATCCAAGACAATGAAGGATTCTCCAAGGAATGCTCAAGAATGCTTCACAAGTCAATAATTCTTCACTAGTCTTCACAAATGAACAAGTTTGTCGACAAGTCTTCACAAGATTTCCGAACTAGACTTAAACAAGTCTGCTAGATGCTCGAGATAGTTTCCAAAGAAACCTTTAAATTCAAAGCTTCAAGTACAAGGACTACTACAAACTCTATTTCAAGGCTTCATCAAGATGCCCCACAATTCTCTTCAAATGCTCGTCCAGAATGTGCTTCAACAAGTGTGCTCTAAAATATTAGTCTTCAATAGTGTCATCAAAATCTTTAATTCTTCAAGGGTCCTCCAATAATATATCTTCTTCACAACTGCTTTATAAGATTGCACGAGACTTTCACCTTGTCCACTGTCCAAAAGCTTCAATTTCATCGCTTCCCAATGCTTCAAATACTCCACTGTTCAAAGATCTAAGTACTTCACTTCAAAGCCTGCTTCAAATAATGACTATAATCTGCTCCAAAGGATGTGACTCAATGGACTACTTCAAAAAATGTCATCAAGTTGTTTTAAATGTGATTATAAGACTGCCTGAAAAATTGAGTCACAAGTTTGTTTCTAACATTAATGGATTACCCTAGACCGAATCACAGAAAATAGGACAAGTTTGAGCCCTCCATAGGTGATTGTTCACTGATTCGATTGTTCACTCAAGGTTCGAGTTGTGACTATTCATACAAAGACCTGAGATGTAATGGACTTCTTCCACATATTTTTGAGTTGTAGTCCAAGCTCCACAGTCATCACATATGCTTGTTTGTAGTTTTGAGCTCCTACAATCAATGATCCGAGCTATAATGATGACTTAATCACTCAAATTTCCCAATCATAATTCTTCTTGATATCCTCAGCCTCCTTTCGGTCTATGTGCTCTTTCTCTTAAATGATCACCTAATTGATTGTTAGAATGATGAGTTCAGACGTATATTTATTAGTAATTCTTCTTTACGAAAGTACCTTTCTGTTGGGCTGGAGGGCCGACATGAAGGAACTGAGCATAGGTTGGCTAAGTAAGAGAATAGGATACATTATCTTAAAAAATCAATTTCTCTTAGACTAATGGGAGCGAAAGGTTGAGTGAGGGCTCATTAGAAAGGTAAAAATGTCTTCTACATTCTGGAAGGAGTCATTGTGAAATGATGTTTTCAAGATGTCAAAAACTAATTTTCTTTATGATTGTTTGAATTTTTAGAGCAAACCTTAGGGATTTTTAGAATTCTCCATGTATAAAGATATTGGGACAGAATGAGGGTTAAGGTATTTTCATTAGAGGTTTAAAGGAGGTCTCCAACCATCCTACAATAGAATAGACGAAGACACATAGAGTTAGTTGTGCTATTGCTATTCGTCTGTGCAACCCATACAACTGTGAAAAGTTAGGATCAAAATTTTAAATGTGTCGTAAGAAATTATCCCTTCGACGATCGATAGTAAGTCGGACCTACTCTTACACGACTTTAAAATAGATCGTCACTTATGATTTCTCTCAAATAGCTTGAGAACATGTATATCCTATTATTTGTCGTCTAAGAAAAACAGGTCAAGACAAAGCACCTTACAATCATTAAACCAAATTTAAAAACTTAAGATTTTTTATTTTTATTTTTATTTTTAAGGTTTAACACTTTAAGGAATGTGAATATTTACTATTGCAATCATATTTAATCAACAATACGTAATGTTTCATTATTATTTAAACAATATCATGAATACTTAATAAATGGTAGGGTTAAATTATAACATAACGTTAGGTTTCATAATTTGGGTGTAAGATTAAATTACAATGCTAATAAATCACAATCGTCTCACCATATATCACTTCGCAGTGTATGCAGTACTTAGTGTTAACACTTTCATTATACCGGTGTATTGAACGTTTCGTTTAACAATTGAGTCTCATTATTATATTTATATAATATTAAAACGGTAGAATTTCATTACTATATAGCTAGGGTTGTAATGAATAAACAGTAGGTAAAATTATGATTAATTTGTTTTAATGCAATCATTATTTTATTAAATTAATGAACTTTTATTATTATATAAAATAATTTTAAATATATTAAGATTATTTTTATATTATATTATTTTACTATATTATTTTATATTGTTGTATTAATGTATTTTATTAATTAAAACGTTAATTTAAAAAACTTAAATTAATATGTTAATATTAATTATTAATTAATTTATTAATATTAATACATTAATTAAAAAATTAATATATGATTAAAAAAAATTAATACATAATTACTATATTCAGTCACATTAATAAAGGATAGAGAAATATGACGACATTCAGACTTGGACAATTCTATGTTTACCATATTTAACAACAATCAATTTTATGACTTTATTCGCTCAAATTCTTACTGAGTCAATAAATCGTTAGTCAATTAATTAATGACATTAATAAAAAAATTAGAACATTACTTAAAAATTTAATTAAAGCATTAATAATATTAATTAAAATGTTTAATGCCTTTAATTATAATTAAATCATTTATTTAAAAATGTTTAATGACACTAAACATTAATTTAAAAAGGTTTAAATAAATATATTAATATTAATTAATGATAATATTTGTTTATTAACATTAATGCATTCATATATTAACTAAAGCAATAACACATAATTAAAAAAATTACCTAATGTAGAATTACTATAGTCAACCACATTAGTCAAACATAGCCAAATATGACCACATTATTTAGTCAAGCCTATATTTACCTATTTTGACAATAATCAACCCCGTTTGCTTCAAGTAGTCCACACTTAATGTAACATTAGTTAATTAAAACATTAATTAATTAATTAAAATATTTATTTTAATAAACAATTAATATTAATTAATCATCATATTTGATTAGAGGAAGACATGACGGAGGCTTTGCAACTTGATCTAGGGTTGGCGTTAGGGTTTGACATTGGGTACCATGGCAGTAGGCGCAGGGGGGAGTGATGCTCCCTCCTACAATCAAGTAGTTACGAACAGAAGCAAGGACGCTAGAAAGCAACGTTTCAAGAAACCCCTGTGGAAGACAACAGAGGCAAGTAACACGGAAATATTGGGAGGAAACAGACCTCATGAACAAGAAGGGGATTAGCAGGAAGCTAGTAAGGAGAAGGAGAAAGCAGGTAGCAGTCAAAAAACTACTTCTATAAGGACAACTGGGGTATGTAAACCCAAGTCGAACATCATTCCACGGGTCATCTTAAGCGACCCAGTGCTACAAGTGCATAGGGATCATATGGCGGAATATTGGGTTATATGCAAATTCATGGGGATATGGCCGACAAAGAGGGCGCTACACGTATGGATAAAGAGCCACTGGAAACCAAAGGGGGAAATAAACCTTCATCTAGGATCTAAGGGATTCTTCATAGTCATGATGAACTTTACATGCAGCCATGGATGATGAACTTTGTCCCAGAATGCGAAACATTCACATCGGTACCGATATGGATTAGACTATACTCCCTTCCTCTAGATTATTAGCTACCAGAATCTCTAAAAACAATAGGCAACAAACTAGGACATTTTCTAAAGATCTCAGTTGTGACTCTGAAAGGAAAATTCACCTCCTTCGCTCAGATATGTGTGGAAATGGACTTATCTAGAGCACTTTTGGACACGATAATTTTAGAAGTATATGATGAAGAATGGGTGGAGGTGGTGGACTATGAGCACATCCCATTTAGGTGCTGCAAATGCCATGAACATGGGCATCTATACAAAGACTGCCCAACAAACAATATGGAGAGAAATGTGAAAACCACTGCGGATAAAATCCCGAGGGTTTCACCAAGGTTGGGGGAAAAAGGAAAGGTGGGAAGCGGCCACAAAAAAATATCAATGAGGAAAGACAACTGAGCCACAATAGATTTAAGATCCTAGAAGAAGAAGATGGAAATAAAGAAACAAGCCAGGAAACGGAGGACATTATCACTGAAAAGGAAAGGGATGCTAGCATGGAAGATATCATAGAAAACAACCAGCAAAAGGATGATTTGCCAACAATTATGGAGATAAGTAGGGACCATGAGATGACTCCAAGTGAGGCAGGAACAGAGGACCATGAACTGCAGGGGATTCTAGAAAGGGAAAATCTATATCTAAAGAAATTTCTAGAACAAGGGACGACCAAAGGAGTAGACTTCCTGCCAAAAGAGGAATATGATAAGGTTCAACATCTCTTCCTATGGAGATCACAACTGAAGGGCTCTAGAGTCAAAATAAATCATGAAAGCCAAGAGCATAGAGGGGTCAAAATTATGGAGGAGACATATGCACAATCTCCAAAGAACCCAGGTAAGAAAAGAGGAAGAAAAGACAGAATGAGTTGCTAAAAAAATGTGGGAAACTCTTGATCAAATTAGGTAAGATGAAAGATCTCACTAGTTATTCCTTTACAAACCTTTCTTAATGAAGCTCTCAACCTGGAATATTAGAGGCATAGAAAATAGAAGGAAACAAAGAGATCTCAGCAATAGAATAAAAGAAGAAAAACCAGATATGGTTTTTATTCTGGAGACAAAATGTTTGATGGATAAGATTAGAGAAATTCATAATAAATGGATAATCAAGTATGAGTATCTAGAGGTTAAAGAAAATAAGTCGACGGGGGGGATTCTTACACTTTAGAATCCCTAGAAATTTGGAATCCTGGATGTTGAAGCATCTAGGAACTATCTTTCTTTGGTATGTCAACCTTTAGGTGATCAAAAGATATACATAATCACAAATGTCTATGGACCTCAAAAGCAAAAAGATAAACTCAAGCTTCTCACCTCCTTTGAGGAACTAAGAGCAAGACACCCTAATATGCCCTCGATCATTGCAAGGGATTTTAATATGATAAGATCTCTTATAGAGAAAAAAGGTGGTATCATACAGCTAGGCAGAGACTCCATGGCCTTCCAGAACTTCATAAGTATGGGTTAGTGGACACTGAAACAATAAATGGGACCTTCACCTTGAACAACAAGAAGGGAGGGGCTTCACAAGTCGCCTCTAAACTCGATAGATTTATTATTTTAGAGGACCTCTTTCTTTCAAGCCATGCCATGTCAGCTTCTCTTCTTCCCTTTGGAGGTTCGGACCATTGGCCTATACAACTGGAAGCCACTTTTATGGGTACGCCAAGAAACAGACCCTTCAGGTTTGAAAATTCCTAGCTCTCTCACCCTGAATTCACCAACAATATTGAAAAATGGTGGAGAGAGGATCTGAACATTCAAGGCACTAGAATGTTCCTGCTCCAACAGAAACTTAAACATATCAAATCCAGGCTTAAAGATTGGAACAAAAAGGATTTTGACAATATCATCAAAGCCAAAAGAGAAGTTGAGCAAAAACTCCAGGAGATCAATCAGATCAACATCACAGATGGCTTTACCGAGGAGCAAAAAAAGCTAGCTGACTCTTTGCAGGAAGAATGGGAAGATCGGTGCATGCAAGAGGAAATTTTCTGGAGACAGAAATCGAGGGTGCAATGGATTAGAGAGGGATAAAGAAACACGAAGTTCTTTCATAAATCCACCATGGATCACAGGGCACACAATAGAATCAAGAAGCTCAAATATTCTTAAGGGATAGAACTCGTCTCTCACAAAGATATGGAATCTGTCCTTGTTCAACACTTCCTCAGTATAGCAGAGGAGCCTCTGGTGGATAGATCCAGGTTCATCAACAATTTCACTTAGTACATCCCTCAGCTGGTTACCAGAGAGGACAACCACAATCTTAACAGGCCAGTGTCAGAAGAGGAGGTCAGTGAAGTGATTAATGAAATGCAAAATGGAAAAGCTCCAGGTCTAGATGGGTTCAATGTAAACTTCTTCAAAGCCTACTAGAAAAGAGTCAAACAGGATATCCTTGAGGTGATGGAAGACTCAAGAATATCCAAAAAGGTTCTAAAGGCTCTTAATGCTTCCTTCATAGCTTTGATCCCAAAACAGGAAAAAGCCATGACTCTAGATGGCTTCAAACCCATAGCTTTATGTAATGTAGTGTACAAAATTATTTCCAAGGTGATCGCCAATAGAATCAAGCCCCTTTTACCAAATTTCATCTCAGAGGAGCAAACAAGCTGTGTGGAAGGAAGACAAATCCTCAATAACATCATCCAAGCTCACAAGGTGGTACACTCTCTCAAAAGAA
Source organism: Pinus tabuliformis (assembly GCA_031772625.1). Taxonomy (NCBI): domain Eukaryota; kingdom Viridiplantae; phylum Streptophyta; class Pinopsida; order Pinales; family Pinaceae; genus Pinus; species Pinus tabuliformis. The sequence continues at coordinate 1,303,216,007 of CM062818.1, forward strand.
ACAAACAAGATGGTATGATCATTCAACTAGACCTAGCGAAAGCTTATGATAAGCTAAATTGGTCTTATATAAGGGCAGTTCTAAGAGCCTATGGCTTCGACTAAAATTGGATAAGATGTGTTATGGCACTAGTTACCATGACCAGTTTTTCCGTCCTGCTCAATGGTGCTCCTTCAAGAACCTTCACACCCTCCAAAGGTCTCAGATAAGAATATCTGCTCTCACCCTTCCTCTTTTTTCTCATGATGGAAGGGCTAGGCAGAGCAATTAAAATGGAAAATGATGAAGGAAGAATCCAGGGTCTCAAACTCACCTTTGATGGAGCGGCAAATACTCATCAACAATTTTTGGATGACACAATGCTGCAGGGCATACCCACAGTCAGGGAATCCAGAGCAATCAAACAAATCCTAAATGACTTTGCTATGGCAGTTGGCACAGAGGTAAGCCTCAACAAATCAAATCTTTTTTTCTTTAACACTAACATTGTTATTCAGAGAAACATCACCAGGATTCTTGGGTTTCAAAGGGACAGGTTACCTTCCAAGTATCTAGGCATACCTCTTACATATAAGCCTCTAAGCAAGGGAGTATGGGATCCAATAATAAATAAACTTTAGGACAAGATCCGAAAATGGACATGCAAGTCTTTAAATTTGGCAAGGCACCTTGTGCTCACACATGTTGTCTTGCAGGTAATTCCCATTTTCATGTTCTCAGCTCTTCCTGCTCCTAAAGGAGTTTAGCAACATATCAAGAGCATACAAAGGGATTTTCTATGGGGTAGAGGAGAAGAGAAAAATAAATGGGCTCTAGTGGCCTGCGACAAGATTTGCAAACCCAAGAGCCATGGTGGTTTGGGACTTCATGACCCTGAAACCCTCAGTAGAGTTTTGGGAGCTAAACTCTGGTAAAGGTGGATCAAGGAATCGACAACCCACTGGGCCAAGCTTTGGAAACAAAAATATGCCAAGAATTGGCAGGAGAAGTATCAAATTCGAATGTCTGGGCATATTAAGGGCTCCCATGTTTGTAACCTTGCCTGGGAAAATAAAGGTATTGTTCAACAGCATAGTTTCTGGGAAATCCGAGCTGGAAACCTGGCTCGGTTTTGTGAGGATAACTGGCAACAGGAACCCAACATGTATAAGGATGAATTAGCAGCTCTCAAGAATGTTACCGATAACAAAGGTCTACTCGTGGTAAATGACTTCTGGGACCAGGTAAGGAACAATTGAAAATGGAGAATTTGGAAGGATCTAGGCCACAGTGAAGAAAGCCCTCTGAAGGCCCAAGCAATCTCTCTTTCTCAGGATCTAGAGCATAGGAGGATTTTGGTATCCTCCTTGCCTGACCAACTAAGATGGGGAAGGAACACCGAAGGAAACTTTTACCTCAAATAAGCTAAACAGGTAGTAACAGGGTTTAACTACCAAAACCCTGATCAAGTATGGAAGAATCTTTGGCAGAGCCCCGACTGGATGAAAATAAAGTTATTCATTTGGCTAGTTCATCAAAGAAAATTTTTAACTTGGGAGAATCTCGTGAAAAAAGGCTTCATTGGCCCATCCAAATGTTACCTATGTGGCTTACAAGAGGAGACGATGGATCACCTTCTCAACCTCTGCCCTTTCACCTCTACCGTGTGGGAATGGGTTGCTTCAATCTTTAGGCACACTGATAGGAATAGACTCAGCATCTCCAACACTTTGAATAATTGGAGGAAAAAATTCTCAGGGAATGAAATCATCAATAAATCCTAGACTCTGGTTTCAGGCTTTGTCATCTGGGATGTTTGGAAAGAACGTAATAGTAGGATCTTCAAGAACAAAGGAAGCAAGCCCCAACACTTAATTGATCAAATTTTAAGCAGCTTAAAGACACAGTCAGAAGCTTGTTGTGGAGACTTCCTAAGGACCCTCCTCTACCCCAAGATGCGTGTATACTACTGCATTTGGGTCTCCAGTCTATAGGCCCACAGGGCATAATTAAGGGTGTAAGCCAAATAAATGTAGATATAAATATTTGGAAGCCTCCTCCACATGGTTTCTTAAAAGTCAATATAGACAGAGCGTCTAAGGGCAACCCAGGGTTAGCTGGTTATGGGGGTGTTATAAGAGACAAACAGGGACAAATAAAGGAGATCTTTCATGGCCACTTGGGGAAGGCCACTAATAACATGGAGGAACTCATGGCCTTAGAGAAATGCCTGGAAATCTTGGTGGGCTCAAATTCACACAATGTCATCATTGAAGCAGATTCAGAATGGATTATTAGAGCGGCCAAGAAAATAGCAATGGTACGGCACCAGATAAAGTGTCGAAACATTGGAGGTTATCACAGGTCTTTCTCCGTATTTATACCCACCTGTAAACCTTACAAACTGTAAACTTTGTCCATGTGAAAAGAAAATATAATATGTTAGATGATCGTCTCACGAATGAAGGAGTGATTAGTAAGGAAAGGGACACTCGGCACATTTGGGAGTTGATACCCCCAGGCAAAATATTAGAGGATTATCTCTCTCAGGCTACGAAAGATAGGGATAGATGGATCGATAGGATGGATCGATGATGCTCAGGAGACAAGTGGGAGTACATGGATGCTTAAATTGTTTTCTTGTTGATTGACAGCAGTCCATAGATTGTATTGGCATCAGTATTCCAACGGATTTGAGCAGATGGTCAAGATCATCTTTGGAAGACCAAGGATGCAGTGGCGTGGAGATTGATTTTGGACCGATATATCTCGGTTGAGATAGATCTATGGTGTGTGGGTGAAGAAGTTACCCCACAGTTAATGAGAAGAAGTAGGTTGGAGAAACCCACAAGTGGATTTCGGGCGGAGGAAAGGCTATAAATGGTAATTCCCCAATGGCTCTGATTCCACACATAGAGTGACACGTAACAATGAGGTGAGAGAGGGAAACAAATTTTCGGGCGGATTTGGAGTGCGCAAGTTAACTGACCGAAATACGACTGAGCTGTTAGATCTGGTGGAGCGAGATCGATGGTTGACAGACGAGGAGCATGTTTCGAAGTCGAGAAGTGTTGTGACCGTTGGATCTTGAATAGATCAACGGTGAAGAAGTGCCCACGTATCTTTAGAAGGGCGTATTTCAAACTTTTTTAAACTATGTTTTGTGTTACTGTTGGGTCCGGATTAGTAGAAATGGGTTGGAGAAACCCACAAGTGGATTTTGGGTGGAGGAAAAGCCATAAATGGTATTTCCTAGTTGGCTCCGATTCCACTCACTCAGTGACACGTAGGAGCGAGGTGAGAGAGGGAAACCACTTTTCGGGTGGATTTGAAGTGTGCACGTTAACCAGACGAAATACGTGTGAGCCGTTAGATCTGGTGGTGCGAGATCAACGGTTGATAGACGAGGAGCATGTTTCGAAGTCGGGAAGTGTTGTGACAATTGGATCTTGAATAGATCAATGGTGTAGAAGTGTTGATGAATCTTTTGAAGGGCGGATCTCAAACTTTTTTAAACTGTGGTTTGTGTTACCGTCGGGTCTGGATTAGTGGAAGTTTAGCAGAACTCTGTGACTTTTGGAGGGGTTTGTTAGCTTAGTGGAATCAATGGATGACAGAGAGCCCTTGGGAGTTTAATACTCTTTCCTGTCTAAAAGTTTTTGAAAATCCATGAGAATTGGTTTGATCCTGGGTTTTGCTTTTCCTGTTGATGGAATTCCCACAACAGGTTGGTTCTTATTTGGGTCTTTGCACTTGCAAAGACGTGTAACATATGTAATGTACTTGTACGGTTAATAGAAGGCTCCATTCTTACTTGACCAAAAAAAGGAATTAATCATCATATTTTTTTTTGTAAGCTTTGCAAGACTACATCTTCATCATGTCCAACATATCACCCTGATTGGGGTGGAGAATTGAACCAATGACTTCACATCAAGGAGTGCCTTAATAGAGCACCCGATCACCATCTATCAAGGACCCTGTGGACAATATTAATTAATCATCATATTAAATTATTAATTTATTAATATTAATACATCGATATATTAATTACAACATTAATAAATAATTATAAAAATTAGTTGATGCATAATTATTGTAGCCAACACATTATTCAAACATTGGGAAATATGAACACCTTGAAACTTGATCAACTCTATGTTTGCAGTATTTGACAATAGTCATCCTTGTCCATTGAAAGTTGTCATCAGTTAACATTAATTAATTAATTTATTAAAACTTTAATTAATTTAAACATTCGACAATATATTAATTAAAAATGATATTAATTAATTAATTAAGTGTCATTAATACATTGGTATATTAATTAAAGTATTAATACAAAATTTTTAAAAATTACTTAACACATAATTATTATTATCTACCACATTAGTCAAACATAGCTAAACATGACCACATTCACAATTGGTCAACCATGTGTTTACCATATTTGGTAATAGTCATATTCAATTATAGTCAACCATGGTTGACAATGAATGACACCAAAGCCATTCATTGTCAACCTTAATCAACAATGGTCAACAATGGTCATCCTTGGTCAATAATAATAATAATAACAATAATAATGTGATGTTGGAATTGTACAAAAATGTTTCTAATGTCATAGTGCAACACTATAAAATGTGTTCAACCACTTTTCATAATATGAGTGACTCTACGACTATGTTTGAGTATGTTTAACAATCAACAATCTTCAACTTCGTTCAAACATAATTACCTATTAAGATTATTTATTAATATTAAAAAGTAAACATGCTACGATACCATAATGGTAAAAAAATATATTAGATGTCGCAATGTGACAAACATAGTAAGAATGTTGTATTACATTGTGATTTATCTAGCATCACAATGCAACGTTGCAACATTAGTCAACAACATTTACTAATGTAGTTGACTATGTTGGGGTATGTTTGGTAGTCAACACTCTTCAAGTTTCATCAATCACAATTATGTATTAATGGTCAATCAATGTCTCTATAGTCAACCATGATTAACTATGGTTAATCATGGTTAAATATGGTTGATCAACCACAATTAACAAAGGTCAACCATGGTTAACCATAGTCAACCATGGTAAATGATGGTAAAGCATGATTAATCATGGTTGAAATTCTTTGACCATGATCAAGGTCTCTCTGTTTGAATTTGTTCAACCATGGTTGACCATGATCAACCATTATCAGTCATGGTCATTTAATGTGAACCATTGTCAACGGTGAACAACAATGTTCAACCACTGTCAATTATGGTCAAACATCATCAATCATAGTCATAATGGTCAATAAATATTTTTATGGTCAACCATGATCAACCATGATAAGAATGGTCAGTTGTGGTTAACCATGGTCAACTATGGTTGATTATGGTCATCCATGATCATCCATGGTTGAATATAGTCAACAATGGTCAACCATGATCAAGGTCTGTACGATTGAATATAGTCTACCATGATCAACCATGATCAATATGGTCATATTTGGTCAACCATAGTCAATGAAAACCATTTCATGTTCTACAAACTGCTAACGACCTGACATAATCAACAATTGTTAGAATGGTCAAACACCATCAACCAAGATCTCTATGGGTCATTATAGTCTACCATTGCAGTCAATCAAAATATTTATGGTTGAATATGGTCAACCATGGGCAATGTCTCTATTTTCAATGATGATCAACCACAATTAACAAAGGTCAACCATAATAAATGATGGCCAATGATTATCAACCATGATTAATCATGTTTGAATTTCATCAACCACGATCAACCACGACTAAGGTCTATTTGGTTGAATTTGGTAAACCATGGTTGAGTGTCGTAAACAACGATTAACCATTATCAACCATTGTCAATGATGATCATTTAATGTGAACCATTTCCAACCATGATCAATTACATTCAATCATGGCCAAGCATCATCAAGCATGGTTATAATGGTCAATCAATTCTTCTATCATCAACCATGCATAACTGTGGTTGAATATGTTTAATCATGCTCATTGTCTCTGTGGTCGACCATGATCATCCATAGGTGAATATCGTCAACCATGATCATCAATGGTTAATCATGATCGCTTTACGGTTGAATATGGTCAACCATGGTCAACCAAACATGTTGTGATGTGAGAATGGTACATAAATCTATCTGACGTCACAATAATATTTAGTTTATAATATTTGGTTTAATATTATGACATTGGAATGGTACATAAATCTATCAAATGTTGGAGTTTGAAAATCATTGTCACAATGTTATATTACATTTCAGTTTATTCAAATTCACATTTTGACATTGAATAAATTAGGGTTTGATATTATGGTTTATGATATTGGGTTTAGGGTTTATTTTGGTTGATCATATTCAATTTATGGTTTAAAATCATAAGGTTTATAATTGTAGGGTTCAAAGTATTAACCCCTTGAGTTAATAATATTAATCCCTTGGGTTAATAATATTAATCTTTGTCTTTATAATCCTTCGGCTTTATAATATAAATCCTAGGATTTAATATTATTCCCTTAGGTTTATAATACTGATCCATAATATCCCCGGATGCGGGTGTTAATTAAGGTTATTAAGATGATGAGACGGGGCGACGACAGGTGGGGTGGCCACATGGCCCTCTGCAACCATCACAAGGTCACCATGAATGACATTCATGGCACCTCGCAGGTGGCATTTAATGCCTGCTCAAGTCGAGGCAAAGCCATTACCTGCATAACCATGGAGCCGAAGAACATTCATGTCATTCTACCACTGTTACACTGTGCATGCCCTCCGCGGGCGGGAGATCTGACTGAATGAACCAACACTGGGCACATATGCTAGATTGTGAGTTGTATTGATTTGGGTAATGGCTTCCACCATTCCCATACAAACCTCTGCAATTCATCTCACGTCCTCCAACACTCTATGACTTCCCCACAAAGCTCTTCTGTCAATTCATCTTCTGCTCCTCCTGACTCTTTACCTGTTCCCATTTCCACCATGGTCCACCATCAAATGCGTAGCCGACACGGTGGCACGCGAGGCAGAAGTTCTTGCTCCCCTGCTTCGCATAGCCATAACTCTGCTTCCCCTGCCTCCTCTGTCGAAAATCCCCACCAGTACAGTCTTACAGGTTAGTATCCAAATACCAGGAGTAGAAGAGGCAGAGCTGGCCTCAACAGCTCAAGACGCGAAGAGGCGGTTGTTCGCACTGCAGCCTTTCCTCTGCCTCAGCATCCGGTTCCTCACACAACACAGTTTCGGTTCCGTAGCTCTTTGAATTGCCTGGTTATTTTTGCCACTGTCTCCATCTCCATTATAGAAGAGACTAAGCAGCACATTCCCATAACCATTTCCACGGAGGAGATGCACAGAGCCAGCCCAAGCAGGAATAGGGGCAACAATGATGAGCAGGTAGGTGATGGAGGTCGGAACAGAAGGCATGGTAAAGCCATCGCTGGCAGCTCGCATGATGAGATGGGCTTTCAAAGTGACAAGCAGGCCATGGAGAGCCGTCTAGATGACACGTCAGGCCCGTAGGTTGAGCCAGGAAGCAAGGAGGAAGCCCATCAGGCAGTGGGATGTGGCGAGTCGGACAACCCGAATGACTGGTCAAGTCCAATTGTGGAGGAACCTACTCTGAAAGACTTTGAGACATGTGTCACATCTTCCAGGTGGCATTTCTTTTAGTTCTTGGTCTAGTTTTGTCTAGTCTTATGTGTCCTCAGGATAATCTGTTGGTTGGATGGTTCAATCAGGATAAACTGTTGTTTTTAGGGTGGTTTTTGATGTTGGTTTTGATTGGTTGGTCTCATCAGGAAAACTGTGGGTTAAATTTGGCTGTTTTTTGGACTTATTTTCTTGTGGACTGGTTTCCCCTTTGTTGGGGTAGTCTCAGACAACTTTCATGGTTGCGTGTTGATTAAGGCTGGATCCCTTTTTGGCCAAGAAACTCTGTAACTACCTTTTGTATCATATTAATAGATTAACCTTACTTAGAAAAAAAAATATATTGATCCATAATATGTATAATACTATTTTACAGTTTATAATATTAATCTTAGGGTTTATAATTCTTCGGGCTTATAATATTAATCCCTTGTGTTTATTAATACCCTTGGGTTTATAATATCAATCCATTGGGTTTTTTAATCTCAAGGGTTTATAATATTAACGCCTTAGGTTTACTAATCTCTTGGGTTTATAATATTAATCCCAAGAGTTTGTAATATTAATGTCTTTGGTGTATAATATTAAAGCCTTGAGTTTATTAACCACATGGGTTTATTAATCCCTTTGGTTTGTAATATTAATCCCATGGGTTTATAATATTAATAATCCCTTGGGGTTTTTAATCTATTGAGTTTATACTATTAATCCCAATGTTTTATGATATTAATCCCTTGGGTTTATAATATTAAACCCTTGGGCTAATAATATTCATGCATAATATTTATTAATCCCTTGGGATTATAATATTCATCCCTTGGGTGTATAGTATTAATCTCAAGGGTTTAACTTTAGTCAACAACATTTACTAATGTATTTGACTATGTTGGGGTATGTTTGGTAGTGAACACTCTTCAAGTTTGGTCAAACAAAATTCCGTTTTAATGGTCAACCAATGTGTCTACGGTCAACCATTACCATCCATGGTTGGTCATGGTTGAATATGGTCAACAATGTACAATGTCTCTATTGTCAACTACGATCAACTACGATTAACCAAGGTCAACCATGGTTGAGTGTGGTAAACCATGGTTAACCATGATCAACCATTCTCAGTCATGGAATCATGGTTTAAATTTGTTAACCATGATCAAGGTCTCTCTGGTTGAATTTGGTCAACCATGGTTGATTGTGGTCAACCATGGTTAACCATGTTCAACCATTGTTATTCATGGTTGAGGAGTTTAAAATTTCAAGGTTTATAATTGCAGGGTTCAAAATATTAATGCCTTGGGTTTTTTAATCTCAAGGGTTTATAATATTAATCCCAAGGGTTTTTAGTATTAATGCCTTAGGTTTATAATATTAAACCCTTATGTTTATTAACAACATGGGTTTATTAATCCATTTGGTTTATAATATTAATCTCTTGAGTTTATAATATTAATATACCCTTTGGTTTTTGTAATATGTTGGGTTTATAATATTAATCCCAAGGGTTTATGATATTAAATGCCTTAGGTTTATGATATTAAACCCTTGGGTTAATAATATTCACCCCTATGGTTTATTAATCTCTCAGGTTTATTAATCCCTGCAGTGTATAATATTAATCTCAGGGGTTTAACATTAGTCAATCACATTTACTAATGTATTTGACTATGTTGGGGTATGTTTGGTAGCGAACACTCTTCAAGTTTGGTCAAACACAATTCCCTATTAATGGTCAACCAATGTGTCTACGATCAACCATGATCAACCATGGTTAATCATTGTTGAATATGATCAACCACGATCAATGTATCTATTAGAAACTATGATAAAGCATAATTAACGAAGGTCAACCATGGTCAACTATATTCAACCATGGTCAATGATGGTCAACCATAACTAATCATGGTTGAATTTTGTCAACCATGATTAAGGTCTCTCTCGGCGTGAAAAACAATGATTTCAATATGTATGATTTATAATATCAATAATTATCCCTTGGGTTTATAATATCAATAATCCTTGGGGTTTATAATATTTTTCCCTAATATGTATGATACTATTTTAGGGTTTATAATATTAATCTTAGAGTTTATAATCCCTTGGGTTTATAATATTAATCCCTTGGGTTTTCTAATCGAAAGGGTTTATATTATTAATCCCAAGGGTTTGTAATATTAATGCCTTGGGTTTATAATATTAAATCCTTGAGTTTATTAAGCCCATGGGTTTATTAATCCCTTTGTTTTTTTAATCTATTGGGTTTACAATATTAATCCCAATGGTTTGTGATATTAATGCCTTGGGTTTATAATATTAAACCCTTGGGTTAATAATATCCATCCCTAGTGTTTATCAATCCAAGGAAAATTTTAAGGATGGAAGTTTATCTTAAAGTTTAGAAACCTTGGTGAATCTTACTAGTCCCTAATATGAACATTGTAAAATATTTTGCAATAATTTTGTAAAAATATTCAGATTTATAATGATTTTATATTATTCTATAAAAAAAATGGCGATTTTTAAGGTAAAATAATTTTATATTGTAAAATATGGGCAAATCTTTAAAAAATAAAATAGAAATTGGTGAATCTTTTTTTGGAAAAAAACATAGAAAATTAGCCCACCTGTGAATATTAGCCCCTAAAAGTTTCCCTGTATTAATCCCTTGTGTTTATAATATTCATCCCTTGGGTTTATTGATCCCTTGGGTGTATAAAAATAATCTCAAGGGGGTAACATTACTCAACCACATTTACTAATGTATTTACTAATGTATTTCAAGTTTGGTCAAACAAAATTTCCTTTTGATGGTCAACCAATGTGTCTATGGTCAACCATGATCAACTATGGTTAATCATGGTTGAATATGGTCAACCATGGACAACGTCTCTATTATCAACTATGATCAACCACGATTAACTAAGTCAACCATTGTCAGCCATAATCAACTATAGTCAACCATGATTAATCATGGATGAAATTCATTAACCATGATCAAGGTCTCTCTGGTTGAATTTGGTCAACCATAGTTGAGTGTGGTAAACCGTGATCAACCATTTTGAGTCGTGGAATCATGGTTGAAATTCTTTAACCATGATCAACCATGATCAAGGTCTCTCTGGTAGAATTTTCTCAACCATGATCAACCATTTTTAGTCATGGTCGAGGAATTTAAAATCATAATGTTTATAATTGTAGGGTTCAAAATATTAATCCCTTGGGTTTATAGTATTAATCCTAGAGTTAAATATTAATCTCTTTAGTTTATTTCTATATAAATGCATAATTACTAAAATATATTTTATAATAATTATAAGTAATAATAATATATATATATAATTCACCTATAATGGTGGGAAATAAAAAAGTATTATTATTAACAATAACTAAATGTTATTATTATTCTATACGTCAATTATATTATAGTGTGAATTATAACTCTTACTATAATATTATATAAGAACATAATATTATTTTTAATCTCCAATTTCTAATTGGAACGGAAACGACGGATTATCATTCAAATCAATTGGAACGGAAACAACGGATTATCATTCAAAACAACGGATTATGATCGATCATTATACAAGGTGTGCAATAGATGAGTCTCCTCAAAGGTTTCAAACAACATGTAATAAGGAGACTTAAATACATATTATCTAGCATGTGAATTTGAATTTTGACAAGTTGGTTGTGGTGAGGTGTTTAAGAGAATATCTGCTGTCACTAAGAATTTCAATACAGAACTCCCATCATTGGTTCATATTTCTAAGAAATTTTGGGAAGAATAGATTTTCACAAAATCAAGCAACCATTTGGACTTTGGAAATAATTTTGTAGTTCCAATGCCAGCTACGTGACAAGTTATTAATTTCGTAATTTCATCATTCTGACTTGGTTAAATTTACATTAATATTAAATCATATATAAATTATAATTGATGTGCATATGTCCTTTATCTTTGTTCCAAATCCTCGTTTGGCCTTCGTTTTGTTTGCCCATCTATGAAATCATATATAAATTATAATTCATGTGCATATGTCCTTTATCTTTGCTCTAAATCCTCATTGGGCCTTCATTTTGTTTGCCCATCTTTGACACTTTTTGGCTCAACTTAAAAGTGTGTATATATTGGTTGATACTCTCTTCTTTTTCTTTTTCTTTTTTGTTTCCTGTTTTTTTCGATAAAAAACATTAGATTATATTATTGTGGAGAAAAAAGGTACATTCATATTTTTAACAATTTTTCTTGCCTCATTCTGACCAGACTTGTTGGGGAGGAGAGCTAGAATATAAAATAAAAAATTTAACAACTGACCCCTTATTAATGGAGGGCTACAAAACCATACAAGCTAGAAAACTCACAAAATAAGCAGAGGTGTTAATGGCATATCAAGGTGGCAGACTTGGATGGTGCATGCTTGGAGCTACCATTTGACCCTATTTCTCATGCATATGGTAGTCAATGTGCTCCACGCGGGCCTCTAACTCGTGTAGATGATCATTTGTTCACCTCTGGCTTCTGCGAATACTCTCCTTATTTCTCTAGGATTTCTGACTAGGAGAACTACATGTCATTCATGTATTCCACAATTTCATTTCGACTTCATATCTATGTTCTTTAAGGATATCCATGTTGGCCTAGATCCCTCGTAATTGATCAACAATTCTTTCCATGGAAGAGGGCTGAAAAACATGACCAGGAGAAAGAGTTGGATTCTAGGGTAGCTCCTCCTCCCTCTCTAAACTAGTTGAGTGATCCTTGCTGGAAGATGAGGCTCCCCCTTCATGAGTGGCTCGATGTCCATGCTTTCCACCCCCTCTACGGGGTCTTCCTCATTGACGCAACATACCTGCAAATGAGAGGTGTTCCAAAAACTGAAAATGGCCCTAGACCAAATGTTCCACAAAGTCACCACTATATTGCAGGCTCCCAATTTCCCACCATAGGGCAACAATGCGGTGGGGAGCCAACTCGCTTATATCAATGCAATAAGGTTTATCCTCTCCAGACCCCCAAAACACCAGAAAGGTAGCAACCCTGAGAGAGGAGGCGCCCACCAAGACTTTACACAATATAACCCACGGAGCAGTGCCACGAACCCAATTCTTGACCCAAGCTCTAAACCAAGATAGACTGGGGCTGCAGACGAGCTTGGGAGTCCCAAATGACCACAAATCCACAACGACAAACCAAAATAACTCACCACAAAGACCCAAGGCACCAAGCTACAATTGATGATTGACTCACACCTCCAAATACCCACAAGAACACTAAACGAGGTCCCAACCTTGTAACTTCCAATCATGACCAAACTAAGACAGAGATGCCACCCTTTCACATAGGCAATAGCCGCAATAGGAGCAATAGAAATAGTGATGAAAACAACCAACAAAAACCAGCTGAAGTTATAACACATAACCCAAATTCGCCAAGTCTAGCGGTGCCACCAACACAGATAGAAGAAGGTGACCGACAGATGGAGTAATAATAATCCAACGAGGATATGGCCACCATGCAGAGTAGAATTTCTAGACACAGACGCTCTCAGGTCCCAAACAAAATCCTAAGAGCAATAACACACATAGGATTCAACTTCTGAGTTTAACCGCTCACCACCCTCACCTTTCAGCTTTCGCCACAGGCCTAAATAACAAACTTGACCATTACCTCCATCCACAACTTCTCTTTTCATCGCCTAACACAACCAACCTTTTACATACCATAGCCAGAGCATATAATGAAAAACTATTGTCTACTTGCCTGCTTCAACACTTGCATGGGATACAGTTGGCTAAAGGTATGGATCCCAAAGCCCCTTCAACCCACGGCTTCCCACCCCATCGTGGGTGGTTGATACTTTTTTAAATATCAAAATAATTTATATTTCAGTATCCCATTTCCGATTAGCTAATATCCTAGTAATGAAGACACAATATTCCTATTTTGCACAAGCTCGCCCTAGGCAACTATCGATAACCTTGTTTATCAAGTGTTGGCTTCTATGGGCCTGACCCAGGTTCGGAAGAATTATTTAGCCAAGAAAATCCTGCAACTATTGGCCCTTTCGGCAATAGCCCGTGGAGTGCGGACTGAGGTCACACCCAAGGTAGCAGGGAGCTGGAACCAGGTTTCCGCACCCTTGGGATGTCTAGATGTGGTCTGGAGGGTTCACACACCGTTCTGCAGCCTCACGCTGCTTTGTATTCGTGTAGATCTGGACCCGTAATATCTTTTACCTTCTATTATTGCGTTGTTTACAGATCTAATCTATTTGATGAAGTGTTGTAAACCAGATCTAGTTAGGAGGGTCTTTAAGTAAACATTTAACAGATTTAACCCGTTCGCGCACCCAGAATAAACTCAGATTCACATATATCTATAACATAAGCATATGCACATAGATCAAACAGTTATATTATCCATTCATACAGTCAGGTTCGCGATAACTCAGATTGTTACACAAAATTTACAGAAGAAACTTACCTTTATTTCCACTTTAGCACCAATACATCCAAATCCGCCCTGCGCACTCAGCTGCAGGGGTCTACGCACACAGCTGAGGACTCTTCTAGGCCTCTATGCACACAACCGTAGAGCCTCTATCCACTACCCAAACCCTCGACTCGGACTTACAGACGCTTTCAGACTATTCTTCTCAAAAACCCATTACAATTCAGATCCAAGATCATACAATAGAACTTAGCTACTTCTACCCATAGAGCCTCAATCTATTTATACCTTTCCCTAGACCACGATCCACGGGCAGACCGACTCACTTTACATTTCTTTACATTAATTTTGGGTGGACTACACTTTGACTTCAACTTATTACAAATCACGCTTCGTGCATCCCGTGGAGTCTTTACCCTATCTTTATCCAAAACTTCGAGCTTCATGACCATTGCACGGGGCTTCTACTACCCAACAATCCCCCAACACAATCATCGTGACTCGTCCTGAGTCACTTGGCTGGTTCGGCCAACTTTGCGCAGAGATCGGTTAGCAGCCTATGTGCATCGCTTGTGCTGGCAGCAAACTCTTCCGTCATTCGCTGCATCCATTCCACGTGTGTCGTCGACACTGCAATCGTTGCCTCAACTGTCTCCATAATGGCATACTCTACCTGCATGTGGACTACCTTGCACTCTATGGTGGTTGAAACCGCAAATGCCTCATCCAGCCATGGCTGGAGACGGGCTTTAATCACTGCTTCCTTCTGTCTAGTGGCATCAACTTGGATTTTCAGGTCCTGAGCCTCTCGTATCTTGGCCAAGCGCTGCGTAATAGTAACAGTGTACTTGGTTCCTCTAATCTAATTGTAGGCTTTCTAGAGCTCCCACTCCTCGGTTTCCAATCAGCGAAGTGTTGGATCCTCCTGAAGGGAGGTGAGTGTAACAATCGACTGAGTTAGCAGCTCGGTACATTCCTCCATTGAATGTGTGAGCATCACGCGCCCCAAAGTAATAATGTTTCTGCATTTCTCTAGGATCTCTGGTGGTGTCGACAGTGGAACCTGTAGTTTTAAGTCCGCGATCTGCAAGTTGAGCTCTAGCTAGATCCGCGCGGCCTCCTCCTTTGATTGTTGGAACCCAGTAGCCAATTTATGGATTTGTGTCTCAATAGGCAATTCTGCCGCAATATCTAGCTCACAGGCACTTGAGCAGGCTTCCGCTACTAGCTTCTCCACCTGTTGCTTCTGTGTGACTGCTTCGTCCCATTGGAGGCACGGTTGTTCGATATTGATTTTCTGTTCCTGGAGTACTTCTTCGCTGTGGCCGACCTTAACGTGGAGCTCCATTGTGGCACTGTCCTAGACCTGTTGCAAACTTTTGCGCGGTAGAGCAGCCACGTTTAGTCCCAACCCTCTAAGTCGTCCTAGAACAGCTCGGTCCTCTGCATTTGCGGTGATCAATGCTCCTGCTGGAATCGTGATGGAATTAGCCATTTGGGCCTTCAACAATGGTTCAGTGGCTGTCATACAAGGAACCCCTTGAGTAGCGATGGTGCCTATTAGCGTGATCCTTGTTCCAAGTTCCTGTAGCTACGTATAGAGTTCCCCTAACACAATCTGCTGCTCTGACATGGCCTCGTCGACTGCATCCCGAACGGTGTTTTCTATGTCATTTAGGTCCCCCTCGGTTAAGGTGGTCACTCTGTAGTTTGTTTTGGATTCCTTTGCCTTCTTTTGTGGCTTCAGTCATTCTGGTTACGCTGGTCATTTCAAAGGCGAATCCATGCCAGTTGCTGGTGGTTCATCCGTGGCTGTCTTAGTGGGTGCCTTCTGACTGCTTTTGTCCATTATCAATGCAGCCCCTCCTGGTGGTGTCTTTCCTGCTGCCACTAGCGCCGCCTCCTGAGCGGCCTAAACTTCCACGACGAGCTGTTCATTTCGCTTTTGTTGTGCGGCACGCTTATCTTCCTCCTTTTGCTGCCGGATAGCAACCTCATTGCGCTCTACTACCTCTGGTCCGCGCCATGCTAGTGGCCAGGTATCCACAACCCCATCGACAATGTCATGAATGGCAATAAAGCGAAGTGAGGTCCATGCCCGTGCCGGGTCCTTGCGTGCCCTGATGTAGATAAAATGCATGTCTTCTTTAAACTCAGAAATATGCTTCATGTTTTCATAGATCCCGTCGGACAGGTGGGGTAGCTCATTAATCCATTGGCGCACATTCATGTCCATCAGTATCCAAAATATTTTGATGTTTCAAACTCATCCAGCGTCCCTAGTCGCCCAAAGGGAAGCATATCTAGCTGCTTCTGACCACTCCAGGTCCAAGATAGGAAACTAGCTGTCTTCAGGTAAGTCAGTGGTGACCAACATGATGGACAGGAGCAACCATGCATAATGGAAGGTCTTTCCCTCCTCCTGAACCTCGCGGCAGTTGGTCAGAAAATCTTCACAAAGTAACTGTGACCAATTGAACTCTACTCCAGCTGCACATTCCTCAGTGAGTGCAATGACTACTGTCGGAACCTTAGTGCCACGAAATTTCCTCATTGCTTTCCCTACCAGCAACTGGGTGGTAACGCAGACTGTATTATCTAAAATTCTATCAATGATATGCCCTCACTGCCCCTTCGCAAGCTTATAATTCTTTTTCAACTTTTCTATCATCGCAACATCGCCACTTCTATCAACAATTTCCTGGGTGTCTCTTTCGCAGGGAAGGTGCGAAACCCGATGAACAAGTTCAGCTGTGATGCGAATGGGTTTGCTGACCAATAATATTTCCTCATGAACCAAACAGAGCAACTGCTTTATGACCAACATTGTGATAGGGGGCTAGAGAAAGTGAGGAATAGACAAGAGACAGAGCAACCCGGCTTTGTCCACCTTCCGTAGCCACTCCTTTGGCTGTAGCATTGTCACCGTCCCTTCTACACTCTACCATCAGTGCATCAGTCGCCAAGTGGGGAAATTTTACTGTATTTGCGAGGTCCCAGTCTTCGAATTTCATTGTCGCAATGCGGCCAACCACCGAGCTTTCCACTGGGACTGCTTTTGGAAGAGACGGGGTAACGAGTATAGTGTCGACTTCATCTAGGTTTGTAGGTACCTTCGCCTTCCCCTTGCTTGGAGACACATACTTGGGTCGTCGCACTGGCTGGATGGGATCCTCTTCAGGGTTTACTTCTTCGACATATGTGGGAGAACCTTCTGCTTCCTCGTCGCTTTCAATTGTGACAGTTTTACCCTTTTCCTCCATTGTGAACTTGCTAAAGTGCAGGTGTCGTGGTGACCTTCTTACTGATTCTAGAACCTGAGGGTCCTTCCTGGTCTTCGGCGTCTGGGGTGATTTAGGGAGCTTGACTGCTTACGGCGTGGCTGTCTGTGGACTATCTTTGGTAGGGTTTTTCACTTTGAGGATTGCTTCTCGATAATTTTTTGGCAATGCCTGAAACCACGAACTTTCTTCAAGTTGCTTGTCACTCATCTTTCCCTTGTCTTGGACCTAGGGCGACTTTCTTGCAGGATAGTAAAGCGTGGTGGTGTGACCCTTACTATGATTATATACAATTTCAAATTTAAAATTGGTTGTTCGCCCTTGCGGCAGCTCATAAATGTGATTTTGGCGATTATTATTTTGTCTTAATTGCCTGCCGCCCGCTCCAGTGTGCCTTAAATGGGCCATCATATCATGAACAGTACCTGCAACGGTTGCTTTCCATCTTTCCTTCGTGGTAGCAAATCTCCAGGGACATAGGTGCGGCCTTTGTATGTCGCGCAGCTTCGCAGCAGCCTATTTCATAGTCTCATGCCCTCTTCCAACTTCATGGGGCACTGGGATTGGGCCTCCTACGGATAGTCAGGTGGGAAAATCCCTCATGCGGGTCTTTCATTTCCCGACTAGCCCGGGCTGTGAGCACCCTTTGCATTCCCTCGGTTCTCCTAACGGATTTCGATGTGTGCGTCCTTGTCCTCTCGGGTGCAAGCGCAACAATGCTAGCAGGGTCGCTGCTTGTAGCAGGGTAGGAGAGCCAGCCATGTCCGTTCCCTTTTCTAGTTCCTTCGCGTAGTCTGTGGCAGTGACTTCTAACTGTAGTTTATCAATTGCTTCATCTAGCTTTGTACTCTTTCCTCAGAGTCTGGCCCTTGTTTCTTCTAACTTACCAAGTTGCCTTTTACCATGCAAAATGGCTGCCCAGAGCTGCTGAATCCTTTCGCAGATGTTGTCACCGGTAGGGTGAGCTATATCTGTGCTAGTTTGTTCGGTCGTAGAGAGACTTCCCTGCCTGTCCGTGTGAGCCTTCGTTCCGCGCAGCTCTGGTTGGATTGAGGGTCGCCTGATGTGCACCCGTACCCTTCATTGTTGATGAACGACTGCTCTATACCCACTTGGTTGCCGTGCATGTCCTCCAATTCGTACCTAGAACTACCTCCTACATCTCAGCTTCTGCCCCCCCCCTCCTGGTGCACGCGGCGCGTCTTCTGACGCACCAAGTTGTTACTGTTCTACGCATAAAGTGCCAGTTTGCCCTTCATTCATTGTGCCATTCTCTGCTAACCGTTGTCTTTCCTCTATGGTCACGCGTCACAATGATCGAATCATCATATTATAGTTAAGTTTCGTAACTTCCTTCAACTGGTTATGCCATCGCTCAGTCTCCTCATTGGAATCCACTATGCAGGCGCTCTCGCGCTCCCACGAGATTCTTCCATCGTCTGTGGACTGCACCCAACCTGGGTCTTGCACTATTATTTGATGGATGCAATCTAGTTCGTTGTCACTTTCCTCATCACACACGGGTTCGGTGTAGCGCTCTCCTTCTGCTGGGTCTAACGGAACTACTACCCGCAATGACTTCTTTTCGAACGTCATTTTCCGCCTCTTTAAATTAATGATCCCTTTCATGTTCGTTGCCCAATCAATTCTGAGCAATGCAGGGTAAGGATTATTGTCATCCACAATCTCTATGACTTCAAAATCAGTATGTGTACTTACGGCTTCGATGTCCACGGTCACTCCTTGCAGCCGGCACGTTGGTAAGATCTTTTGTTGGTTGGTCATTCGTAGCTGAATCGGAGACCATTGTAGTGTGGGCTTGCCCATGTGCTCCCATGCTTGTTTAGGCAACACGTTTGCATCCGAGCCCAAGTCCAGGATGACCTGATCCATTTCATAGTCATCAATTTGCGCTGTCAGTCTCATCTCTCATTCGGTGTGCAGAGCATTTCTTCGTATTTTCTGGACTACATGCGGCTCGCCCAATCCGGAGCACCTAGTGATCAGCTTCTATAGTCCTTCCACAGCTTTACTATCGCACAACAGCTTCATGCAGGTTTCGAGAAAGGTAGTAATCATGGAGGGGTCCAATCTTGGTTCTGTTTGATCCCTCCTACCTAGAGTGGAGGCTTCTGCAAAGCTCCTCTGAGCTTCCTTCGGTGTCTTCATCCCTTGTACATGCTCAGAGTCAGGTTCCTTTGTAGGTGCATCGCACCTTTTTCTGCCGTCTGCATGCTCTTGTCATAGGTTCCCTCCTATGGTTGTGCCACTCCTTAGTACCATATTTATACCGGGGTCCTCTTTACGAGGTTCTGATTGCATCATCTAGACAGTCTGGGTTGGAGTAGCTGGTAACACTCCCTTCTCGCGCATTTGGGCAATTAACGTTGGACAGGCTACCATTTCATGATCAAACTGCTCACAGTAAGGGCACGAGATCCTGGTCGGGTTAGTGCAGTCGCGAGTGTAGTGTCCCAACCCTCCGCAGTTATAACATATCAGCGATCCATGGCTTCGAGCGGTCAATGCGCGGTCCTGCAGCGTGCTAACTAAGGTAGCCTTCTTGATTTTATCATATGTGATACCTTGAGCGTCCCATACAGACTTTATCAAAAACCAGAACCGTCCCGGTTCCTCATTCTCTACACCCTTAAATAATGGTAGCTTAGTTGCACCTGCCATCTCGACCTTTGGGGGTGGTGTTGGAGTGGACGGATTTGATGTAGGGGAAGCGAGTGGTGGCGTGGATGGAGGTGGTATTAGTGGGAAGCACTCTCTGATCAACCGGACTGCACTTCTTGGTGAGAACCTCGCGAGCTCCTCCTCGCTTTCTCGTGAAATAGAAGCCAAAGGACTGCGCTCTACCCCTCCTCTTTCGCGATAACCTCTTCCGCTCCACATTAATCCAGACATCAGTGAACGCACATAATCTACTTTTCACACAACAACATCTTAATCCAAGTATTCAGTGATTTGATAAACCTACCTCGAGGTCCTTGAAGAAACCGCCTTTCCGCTTCACTATAGCTCATAGTTGTATCTATCGCAAACTCAATGATAAATCCTCCTATTACCCAATCCAGCCAATGATATACTGCGCACACGATTTTATCTTTGGTGTCTTCTAGCCTGCACACCAGTTCCAGAGTCCACAATAGGCTAGTCCAATCTGCACCTTCCCACGCTGTTAGCTAGCCTTGCGATCCACTTGTACAACTCTACTGGAAATGACGCGAAGAAGATTTCGTGAATGTCTATGACTATATAACGGTCCAGCGAATCTTCCTTTGATACTCGCAGGTTTCTATTTTCCTGAACTGCGAACTCTTGGAGTTTCATATCCCACCACTTTTCAATCTCTTTCTTTCTATGGTTCCAATGTTCCCACATTAGACACCCCTTAGGCAGATCCCGATCTCAGCAACGGAACCATTTTTTGGCTTATATGGGCTTGACCCAGGTTCGGAAGAATTATTTAGCCAAGCAAATCCTGCAGCTACTGGCCCTTTTGGCAATAGCCCGCAGAGCGCGGACTGAGGTCTCACCCGAGGTAGCAGGGGAGGGTGCTGGAACTAGGTTTCCCCACCCTTGGGATGTCTAGATGTGGTGTGGAGGGTTCGCGCACTGTTCTGCAACCTTGCGCTACTTTATATTCGCACAGATCCGGACACGTAATAACTTTAACCTTCTATTATCGCGCTGTTTATAGATCTAATCTATTTGATGAAGTATTATAAACCAGATCTGCTTAGGAGGGTCCTTAAGCAAACATTTAATAGATTTAACCCGTTCACGCACTCAGAATAAACTCAGATTCACATACATTTATAACATAAGCATATGCACATAGATCAAACAGTTATATTAACCATTCATACAGTTAGATTCGTGATAACTCAGATTGTAACACAAAATTTACAGAAAAAGATTATCTTTATTTCCACTTTAGCACCAATACATCCAAATACGCCCTGCGCACTTAGCTGCAGAGGTCCACGCACACAGCTGCGGACTCTTCCAGGCCTCTGCACACACAGCTGCAGAGCCTCTATCCACTACCCAAACCCCTGACTTGGACTTACAGATGCTTTTAGACTATTCTTCTCAAAAACCCATTACAATTCAGATCCAATATCATACAATAGAACTTAGCTACTTCTACCCATAGAGCCTCGCTCTATTTATTCCTTTCCCTGGACCACGATCCATGGGCGGGCCAACTCAATTTACATTTCTTTACATTATTTTTGGGTGGACTACCCTTTGACTTCAACTTATTACAAATTGCGTCTTGCGCATCCCGCGGAGTCATTACCTTATCTTTATCCAAAACTTCGGGCTTCATGACCATTGTGCGGGGCTTCTGCTACCCAACATCAAGTGACATGGTCTTCATTCTGCAATATCCATAGATGGAAAAGCATACATTTTGAATGGAATTTGACAAAATTTGAAGAGAACAAAACTATGGAGCAGGGGACTTTCTCTTCTCAGTGTTACAAATAGCTTAAATAAGATTACATTGGAAACATCAGTAATAAATGGCTCGACTTAAACTCGACTAGCTCAAACTGAACTGGGACACTTGGAGGGACGGTTTTGACACCTAACAGGTGGTTGGGATTAGATTCTCCAACACTCCCCCTTAATTTCAACCACATAAAAAATCAATTAAGATACCTACTGGTTTATGTCTCAGCTAGGTTTACAATTTAAGAATTGACTTCAGCTTTTCTTCTTCTCTTTTTCTAGATCCTATAGTCTATAAATTGTTTCAATTTTTTCTCTTCTTTGTATCCTTCAAACCTCTATTTCTTCATTTGTTGGTGCAGATCTTCCATTCTTCCAGGATGTCTAAGAATATCCTCGACTTCTTCAAAGAACAACTTGTATGTGGGTTGTTGCCACATATTACCTTATGTAGTGTTCTTTTCATCATCTATCTGTTGCAACATATAAAGACATATTTATTTAAGACTCCGATACCTGAAAATTTCATTAATTTGTTCATCATCCAAGCTCTCTTCAAGGTTCATTTCTGAAGCTTCTCTATAGACTTTCTCAAGGCATGGTGTTGCAAGCCACGATTCAAGGAAATTCAACTATTCTTCGTAATCATTTTGTGTACCTTCACATTGGAAATCAACATTTAAATTAAAAATATTTGCATACCACATTGGTTTTGTTCCTTCTGCTCTGTAATGAGAGCTTCCTTCTGTTGCACTTCTAGCTTTGCTTTTGCCTGTCTCTGTTTTCTCTTTGTGGGCTTCCTTCTTTGCATCTTCCTTTGTTTCTGTCTCTTCGACTTCTTTAATAACCTATTTTGTTGCAAACATATTGTCTTCCACTTACTCAATTGGGCTTTTCTCACTGAATAGCATCATGTCTATATGATGTTTTTGATGCATCACCTGCAACCATTCATCATTAGCCAACAATTCTTCACCAAATTTTACATTAGCATTGACTGCTCCAATGGCAGTTTCATTGTCATCAATAAGATCTATTGTTAGATTCATTAAACTTTCATTACCAAACTCTATCGCTAGATTTACCAAATCTTCATCAACAAGCTCAGTTGTTGGAGTCATCATATTGTCATGAGCAAGCTATGTAAATGGAATCAACATATCTCCATCCACTTGTGATTGTGCATAGTGGGATTCATGAGCATCTACGTGCTCCTTCTCTCTTTCTTCTGCGACTTTTTCAGAGACATCATCCACTTGTGGCTGAGCACAGTGGGATTCAACAAACTTTTCATTTGGTTGTAGATCTCCTGTTGTAGATCCACCTTCATCTTCAACTTCAATGCTCCTCCTTGCACCAAAACATCTCTCAAGGGTATTCAAAGCCTCCTTAGTTGTCTTGGCTTTTGAAATAAGGGGAAGAATGCTGTCATCGACGGATTATTTTATGCATTTGAATGCAAAGACATCATTTTTCCTCCTCACTTCCAGATCTAAAAAATCTCAAACATCTCATGTTTTCTAGCCTCTTAGATTTTCCCATTTGTTTGTGTTGGCTCACTACCACTCAACAAACAAAAAAAACTATAGACATCTCATCTAACTGTAATAAAAAATGTCTTTGCTCCTTGGCTTCCACAAACAAACGAGTCTACAAATTGTTGTTGGTTAGCATTGACTAGCGTTGTTGTTTTGTGATGAGTGTCCGGGTTGACTAAAATTTTTGCTATTGCTGAGAATTGTTGTTGGTGACCAGCGTTGTTGTTTTCGTATGAGAATAATTTCAAGTGGTATCCCTTACCTCTGGTTGCTATTTTCTTTGTACCTACATTATGGGTAATATAATCTTCAGAGTTATGTTCGTTTCTCGCTGATACCGTGGTTAACATTGCCGCACAGTGCGTTCTCCTCAATCAATTTTATATCCAGCCATTCACCTTTGGACAAGTAAAATGTATAATACTTTTCCAGCTCCAGTAATCATGGCATATATCTCTCCATTGCGCATGAGAGCGTACGGTCTCTATGTGATCGAAATACCCAGTCGATAGTGGACTGTCGAGGGATTTTTCGAGAGATCCAATCTCGGATGTCTTCGATGATCATGCACCAGGGAGATAATAAGCCATACTTATTTCTCGGGCGCAATTTAATTGTGTAAGCCATACAAGGAGAAGCTCTCAAGGAGTTGAAGAGGGGTTTTGGGCGCTACTAGGCACTACTGGAGCGAAGCCACCACCTACATCATGTCATTCTCATGATTCATTCTGCTTCCATGCGTCATCGTCAACCAATGCCGAGCTGCGACGAGTAATCTATCCTCAGCGCCATCTTTTACTCGTCTTCGCGAGAGCCAGACACGTATAGTTTCATGCGGTAAGTGGGTGAAAAGGCTACACAAGCTTTTAATCTCATTCTCTACCTGTGTTATGCTTTTGGACTGGTTTTCTCGCTTTTGTTGTTTTGCTCATGGTCTGAGCGGTGAGCCCAGTATTTCTCGCCACCTTTTCCTTGCGACAGCCAGCCGTTTAACTATCTTTCCCCACCTCCTTCAATTCTGGCTCCTTGGCATGCGCTGTGCTTCTTCCGACAGCCAGCCGTTTAACTAGCTTTCCCCACCTCCTACAATACTGGCTCCTTGGCATGCGCTGTGCTTTTCTTCCCCAGTGATTTCCTACAGAACTCCTTCTCCACATAACCAGAAAGTTTGTATTATCCTTTGTTTTTCGCTGGTTGGACGATGGAAGTATGGTTTTCATGGAGTGAACGTGTTGGGCGCTCTGGCTTCGTCTCCAGGTTAGTATATTCACAATCTCATCTCAACTCTCCTGTTTTTTAATGCGAAGCACATATCATCTCTTTCGCTACTTATTCTGGTTTCTGAAATTCAAGGATGTTTATTCATATTATCAATTTTGAAGTTTTAATCTGTTATTAAAGTCAATGGATGTCGAATAGTGTAGAAAGCTCCACAGCTTAGCATATCCTGTTTACAGGTCCAACTGTAGTGTCCTCAGGATGATTAAATCCTTTTTCCACAAACTCAGGAATATAATTGTCATTTACAAACCTTGCAATGATGTAAGGTTCAAGATAGGCTACTGGTGGTGCATTGTTAAAGTTTACTGCTGTTGTTTGCTATGTGATGAACCTTCTGCACAACCATAGAGTCTCCCTCAGAGGTCCTGTTTTCAAATTCCGGCAAGTTCGGGGTTTCCATTCTCCATTAGCTGGCCTGAGTTACGTCATCAGATTATTCAAATTTCATCAGACATTAAGGAGGATGTGAAATTGGCCTAAATTTCGATACTTTGCCTTACATCCAGATCCTGGAACATATCTGTTTTGGGATTTTGGTAGGTATGGGCGCTGCCTTTTAAGCTCATTTGCAGAAGCTTCTGCCATAATTTGTACTTGCTTCGACATCCTTCGTCCTTTATCCTATCTTCATATGCTTTGACCATTTATATCCTGGCAGATATCCCTGACAATGATTGATCTCGTTTTCTACCTCCTATGTCCTTTCTTCTCTCTTCATATGCTTTCCATTTATATCCCATAGGGTGATCAGTAAAGGTGGTAGATCAAGTCTGACATTCTGATCCGTATCTCTGTCTCGGATCTTTCTGGAATTCTATCTCTTCCCGAGATTTCCTCCTTCGGCGGTGCATGGAAGGGGTCTACGACTCCATTGCATCGGAGGACCTTGTCAACGCTGTCGTGGAGGCTGAACATGCTTGGTCAGCTGCCACTCTGGCCACACTAGAGGACTTGGTAATCAAACCATCCACGTCAAGGGACGGCCCCACCAAAATGGAAAAGGACCGTAAATATAACAAACAGCATAAGCCGGCCAAAATATCCCACCCTCCGCAGGCTTTAAGAATTGACATTGCACAGCTTGATGAAAGAATAGATAGTCTTCAGCACAAGGCTCTCATCGGGAAATGGCATTTCCCAGAAATGTCTGATAGCGACATGAGGAAATGGCTTGCTAACTTTTGGAAACCAGTTATTGGTTATGTTCCGGTAATCTCCAGCCTCATGAAAGACTGGTACTGCTTCAATTTCTTAGATGCCGCTGATGCAGAAGCCATCCAGTGTCGTCCTTGGGTATTCAAGAGGAGTTTTCTTGCCCTGTATAGATGGTACATAGGCTTCAACCCGCTCAATAACACTCCAGTAAACAATTTAATTTGGGTAAAATGCCCGAATTTGCCCTTGGAACTTTGGTCTAATGAATCTTTTGAGATGATTGGTAATGCTATTGGTCGTTTTGTCTACATCGACCCCTGGTGTCTGGGTGAAAGAGACAAACATATAGCTTGGATTCTCATTCAAATACCTTTCAGGGGGGGCTATCCTGACCATATTGAAATCAACTAGAAGAATCGAGTCATTAACCAAAGGCTGGATTTTTGGGGTATACCTTTTAGGTGTGTTGCTTGCAGGAGAACTGGTCATCTGGTTAAAAACTGTCCTAGTGCAAAACTATTTGCAAACAGATGGCTAATCAAAAAATCTTTCATCAATGGCAGTCAATCCTCTCCAATTTCGTCGCCTTTTCCGCCCCACAGTCCTTGTAATCCAGGGCCACATCAAGATCATCGTATCCACATGGATGACCCTTCTGAGCGCATGCAATCAGTCCCCGGATGCCCATTATCCGCCAATAGCCCTGTCTCCTGCATGAAGTTTGATCTCCATAGGTCTCCCTTTACAGAACCCAGGGAGGATAGCCCTGTTCCTCCCCCCCCCCCATGCAACAAGAGGACTTCAATCCGATCTCTCTTCCTGGGCCGTCGAAGGGGGCAACCTTTTCTGTGGGTTCTGTTCCCATATCCATTTCCTCCTCATCTCCGGAACTTGTTGGTCGGCTTGATAACAAGGGGAAAAACAAATGCGGAGGTCTGACTCCTTTAAATTCCCCGACATCGTCTCCTGTAAACCTTTTTGATAGCGACTTGGACCATATGCTTAACAGGGATTCTCTTGAATTAGAACCGCTCACAATCCATAAGCCTGATCCTTGTTTCATGCCCATCATAAGCCCGGACTCGGCTAGAAACATTACAGTCCGGAAGAAATGTAAAGGCGGGAGCAGACATTTTAGAGGTAGATCTTTAGCTTCAAATGAAGGTATCAGAAACTTATCTCTCGTCGAAGTTCCTATCCTTGAAGTTTCTGAATCACAACCCCTTAGAGCGAGCCTGGCTGCGGAATCATCCAAATGATCCCAATCATTTCTTTCAATATTTGGGGGCTTGGCGTTGACCCCAAATACATAACGCTAAAAGACTTCTTTTTTCATTCCAGGGCTGCTATCATCCTTATTCAGGAAACAATGCACAAGAAGGAGGACACATTATCATACTTCAGAAAAATGCTTCCTTCCTGGTTCATGGTTGCCACAGAGGCAAATGGATTGTCTGGCGGTATGGCTACCCTATGGGATCCTACTCGGGTAAAAGCAAAGGCATATAAATGCTATGCTGGGATAATAATTTCGGCTTCAATCAGAGGGTGCGACTTTCCAGTTAATGTTCTTAATCTATATGCTCCATACAAATCTCGCATATCATTCTGGAATAGATTATTTGACTCAGAGCTGCTTGATATCAACAATCTCCTTATCGCTGGTGATATGAACGTGGTCCTGAGATCAAATGAGGTATGGGGACATGAAAGATAAAAAATGGCCTCACGGATTTCATAAATTCTGAGATGCTCAATAGGAACATGATCGACATAATTCCAGCTGTTATGAGACTGACATGGTCAAACGGCAGAGTGGGCGACGCTTACATAGCTAAAAGACTTGATCAGGTTTTTTTCCATTTTGGCCTCATCGATAAGATTGGTATGCCTCGGCTATCTATGGAAAATGTCCTGATCTCAGATCATAATCCTATTCTCCTATCCTGGCATGCTAAGCTCTTTAGAAGAGGATATTCCTTCAAGTTTGACTGTGGCCTTCTTCAGGATCCCGCCTTCAATGAATATATTCATAATGCATGGAACAGGATAAAGGACAGAGATAAAGATTTTATTTTCTCTTCCTTCAGAGAAAAATTGGTCGAGATAAGGGGTTTGGTGAAAAAATGGCAATTTCAAAAACATCAGAAGGACAAAAAATACCTTCAAAGGATCCAACAGGAATTGGACCGGGTTCTGGCATCCACAGACTACTCCTCATGCTCTTTTGAGATGAAATGTTGCATTAGGAATCTGGAAAAGGAGAAATACTCTTTGCTGAAACAGGAGGAAGCCAAATGGAGGCTTAAAAGCAGAGCACTATGGATGAAGAATGGGGATAAAAACACAAAATTTTTTCATAAATATGCAAATGCAAGGAGAGCAAGGAACTTCATATGGAGAATAAAGGACGACCAAGGCAATTTAGACATCTCTCAGGAGGATATTACTAAGCTAGCCATGGGCTTCTTCAAAAAACAATATGGCAGGAATGGTGAGATTGCCTTCAATGACATAAGATGGGGAACAGATTTGATGCCAGAGATGTTTGACCAAGCGAAAAATGAAGCCCTGTTCTGCCCAGTTTCTGAAAAGGAACTCCTTGAGGTTATGAAATCATTAAAAAAGGATAAATCTCCTGGCCCTGATGGATGGTCAATTGACTTCCTCATTCATTTCTTTGACCTATTCAAAAAGGACCTGCTCAGCATGGTGGAAGCCTCCAGACTTTCGGGTAGCATTCATCTGCACACCTCATCCACTTACATCGCTCTTATTCCTAAGAAGGAAGAGCCTGAATCTTTTTTGGACTTTAGGCCCATATCTCTTTGCAACATAACTTTCAAGATTATTTCAAAGATTATTGCAGAGAGAATTAAAGGGACTCTGGCATCGTCTCTCTCTCCAAACCAACATGCTTTCTTAAAGGGATGTAATATTCTTGATGCAGTTGCCAGTACACAAGAATGCATTCACTCTATGTCTGTGCACAAAACAAATGCAGCTATCATGAAAATTGACCTTCAGAGAGCATACGATGTTCTGGATTGGGGATATCTGCAAAGTCTCCTTGCAAAAATCGGCTTAGAGCAGGGCCCGATTCGATGGATTATGGCCTGTTTTGTAAATGTAAACTATGCTGTTTTGGTTAACGGTTTTCCCTCTCCTTTCTTTCAGGCGGAAAGGGGCCTGCGACAGGGATGCCCACTGTCGCCTCTTCTTTTCATCTTGGCTATTAATCCTCTGAGCTTGCATATCAACCGTGCAGTGGAGGCAAATGATTATGTTCCGATCAGAATCTGCAAGCATATTCATATATCTCATAACCTCTTCGTAGACGATGTTCTACTTTTCGCTATGCTCTCTAAAGTCTCCTGGATTTGCATCAAGTCTATTCTTGACTGGTTTCAAAAGGCCTCCGGGCTTGCTATCAACAAGTCAAAATCGGTCCTCTTTCACAATGAAACAGATGTGGCCTTCATAATTTGGATTTTCCAGCTCTATGGGATTATCTCCAGGCCGTTGTTTGATGGAATCAAGTATCTGGGTTTTCGCCTTAAACCAAAGGCATATTCAAAGGATGATTGGAGGTGGCTTATTGATCGTTTTCATAACAAGATATCGTTATGGGAATTCAGATCCTTATCTCTGGGTGGAAGGGTCGTTCTTGCCCAATCAGTGTTGATGCAGCTGTCGGTCTACTGGGCCCACCTCTTTCTTCTCCTGGCCAGCATTATTCACGCCATGAACATAATCTCTGCCAATTTCATCTGGGGGGCAAAAGCAGAAAGTGGCAAATTCCATCTTTCAAAACTGGACTTCTTATCTCTGCCAAAAAACCTGGGTGGTTGGGGTCTGAAGGATATAAGGATTTTTGGAAAAGCCCTTCTCTGCAAATCCTTATCGAGAGGCATTTTTAACACAAATCCATGGAGTGCAATTATCTGCCAAAAATATGAAAAAGGTAGAAGCTTGGAGTTCTGGTTCAGGTTTGGCTCTCTTGGTATCAAACATGGGTCTGCTATCTGGCTGAGTTTCAGGAGAATTGAGTAGTACTTTCTTGAAAACCTTAAATGGAGAATTTTTTCTGGTAGGAAGATCTTCATCGGTCTTGACTCTTTTGCTGGTTTCAATGGAAATCTTTAGGTTCCATATCCTCTTCTTTTTCACCTCCACAAGTCTGGTATTTTCACTTGGGGCAGAATTATTGATAGATGGAGAGGACCCTATCCTATGCTCAAGAATGCTGCTGATCTTGGTATCCCTCAGGCATTGTCTTCCCTCTGGGATAACCTCAAATTATCCATTAATCAAGCAGGTCTGAAGCAGGCCGGGATTGATGACCATCTGGTATGGTCGTTATACCTCTCAAACACTCAAGCTTCTGTCAAGGTCATCTACTTGGATCTCATTTCAAAGAAAATTATGCCGGCTAAAAAGATTTTCCCAGTGTTATGGTGGAAGCTTGCCTGCCCCCTCAAAGTGATCATTTTCTCCTGGCTTGTCTTTCACAACAAGAATTTATCTTGGGAAAATTTGAGGAAGCGATCCTGGTAGGGCCCCAGCAGATGCATGTTTTGCAAAATGGAGGAGGAAACGAATTTTCATATGTTCTTCAATTGCATGGTCTCTCTACAAATCTGGTATGATCTTGCTTCGTTTTTTTCCTTTCAGCTCCCTAACTTCTCTTCTGTTGATGCAACCTTTGCCTGGTGGGGAGGACAGGATGCTATCAAACGCCCAATCCTCCCCACAACAATCTGGTGCCTCTGGAAATGGAGAAATCTAAAAAATTTTGAGGACTCAAACATTTCCTCCAAATATGTGTTGTCTTCTGTCTCGGCACTCTATCCTCCTTTCTCATGACTGCTGCACGTCTGAAGGGTATAGAGTTTATATTTTTGATTTTGAAGGTTGTAATCAGATGTGCTGTGGGTTTCTTCTCCTATTCCTGATGCACAATGAGTCAATAGTGATGATGACCTTTTGCCTCAAAGTTTTCAATATGTTTCTATGTGATGCTACAGCTATGATGCTATGTGGTTTTTCTCCTAAAACAATGGCTCTCTCTGTCGCGGTCTTGTTTTCTTAAGACCCATCAGAATTATGATGTATATATTTCCTTAATATAAATATAATGCTTTTCTTTCTGAAAAAAGTGGATTGTAGAGGGCAACAAGTTCATTGTAGAGGGTGATTCCTTAAAAGATTAAAATTTTGCTGTACTGAAAATTTTAAAGAATGTTAGCAAAGCGTTTGATTGAATCTCTGAACCAAAAATATTCTTTTGAGCAAAAATGTTGGGGTAATTTCTTCATATGGCAGTAGGCTGACTTACGACTTCATTGATATCAAGAATGTTTCCAATAGATTGCATTCCCTGTGGCGAAAATCAGAAACCTGAAATCAATGTCAAGACACAGAAGCAGGGCAAGATCGGGATTTGAAGGGTTGAGCGCGCATGGCAAGATCGGGATTTGAAGGGTTGAGCGCGCATGGCAAGTGGAAAATACCTGTACGCCCTCTTCACGCGCTTATTCAAATTACCTTTTGTAGAATTTAATTTATGTTATGTTTTAGGATTGTGTTTTAGGATTGTTGTTTCGTCTCCTTTCTACTTATTATAGCTCCTGCATGGCGGGATTACACAACCGATTTTCGGTTGACCCATTATTAGTTTAGTCCAATATGAAATATGGTTTCATTTAATAAGATTTAACTTTCTAATGTTTTTTTTTTTTTTTTTTAATTATTGACATTTATTTTTACTTTTATTGGTTGTGAAATTAAGAGTTATTAGCTTTGCTACACATAACCGTTTGGGAGAGGTGGGAATTTTTTTTTTACATGTCTGTTATTCACCCCATTTCTGGGGAGGTAGCACAAGAATCTAATTCGGTGAGACTTCATTTCCACGGTCATTGCCACTTGAGCTACCCCATGCAGACCCAAGGGAGAGGTGGGAACTTTGGAATTGTATGGGAAGGTTACCTTTTTAGAGGGCGCTTCAATAGGAACTTGGGAAAGTTCAGAGCTTTCAGTACTGTTTTTTTTGGACTTACTGCTTTCCCTAAGGTTGGGGAATACAAAGGATGTAGAGAAGTATGTTGAACTTCCCACAAATCATGAGCCTATGTTGAAACCTTCACTAGAAGAAAGGCCAAAAACATCTTTAACACCAATATTCTATATGCTTATGTTGAAACCTTCATTGGAAGAAAGGCCAAAGACATCTTTAACACCAATATCCTATATGCCTTTGTTGAAACCTTCACTCGGAGAAAGGCCAAAGACATCTTTAACACCAATATCCTATATGCATATGTTGAAACCTTCACTAGAAGAAAGGCCAAAGACATCTTTAATACCAATATCCTATATAAACACTGTAGAGAAGTACGCCGAACTTCCCACAAAACATGAGCCTATGTTGAAACCTTAACTAGAAGAAAGACCAAAGACATCTTTAACACCAATATCCTTAATTGAGAAACTTGAGCAATCTTTTGATGGGTTAAGGAAGCTTGTGGCACTTCCACGTAAGCTCATGAATGTTTTTTTTGTTGTTTATGTATATATATATCGGAGAAGATTGTGTGTGCATATTGTATGTGGGAGTCAATGCTTAAACATTAGAGCTGTTTTTTCTCCTAAGAATAACTAGAGAAACATGTAAAAGCACTGATAATAAGTGTGTGCATATTGTATGTGGCATTTAATGCTTAAACATTAGAGTTGTTTTTCGCGTAAAAATAACTATAAAAACATGTAATGATAATGAACTTGACATTTTATATATATAAAAAGGAGAGACTCACAGAGAGATCCAGAAAATATATTTATATATAAAAAATTGATTTTAATATTTGAGTATTTTGAATCAATATTAATTTTAATTATTATATAAATTATATAATTAAAAACATATTTTTAATTTATTTATTATATAATATTACCGTTCAAAATTAACCGTTTCCTATAATAATTAGAAAAACTTCTAACTCTTCTTAAAACCCATACCTAAGTTTCTAACATTCTCACTTTCCAAAAACTCATCAAAAGTTATTAAATTATTAAGCACTGCATCGTGATTAGTTACTTTAGTGACTTGCAGCCTACTATGCTCCTCACCGCAAAACAACATTAATTGTACAACTTGGTAAATAAGAAAAAGATGTTTAGAAAGACGATATGTAAAACAACTTACAGAAGATTAGGACAAAACAAACAATTTACAGAGCAACAGTGTAGAGTGATATTCAATTATATTGGCGGTTGTACAACGATTGTCCGATACAATAATGATGTACAGTCCAATTAACCTCCCAACTTATCCAAATGGGGGTCGGAGGCACACAATGATTGTCTGATATAATAATGATGTACAGTCCAATTAACTAAACTGTGGTTGGAGGCACATAAAAAATTGATTGTGTTCTGCAAGAGTAATGAGTTTAATTTGCAACCATACTGTGCAATCTTTTTTTTGTTTGCAAAAATATTATTCCAATGGTAATAATTGAAAAAACATTGAAATTAATGTGTATATGAAACAATATGGTTTAAAATTATTATAATATATTTAATAATTTTCCTCCTATTAAATTAATAATATGAAAAATATAATTTATATAATTTTATTATTTAATTTAATTTAATAATATTTATATTTATATTAAATTAATATTCATATTTAAGTTAAATTAACTTAAATTTAATTCATATGAAAAAAATATAATTTATATAATTTTATTATTTAATTTAATTTAATAATATTTATATTTATATTAAATTAATATTCATTTTAATTTAAATTAACTTAAATTTATTCATATGAAAATTATTTTAACTTAAATATGAATATTAATTTAAATTATATATTCATGGTATAAATAATAAATTTAAATTTAAATGATTTATGTTATATTAATATTTAAATCAATATCAATTAATATGAATATAAATTTAGTTTATTAATTTAGATTAATTTGATTATTTATGATTGTATAAATAACATTGTGTATGAAATAATTTATGTCAATTATTGATATGATGGTTTGAAATTATGTTTTTTTTTTTTTTTTTTTTTGGTTTAAATACTTATGATTTATGAGATTGGTTTTTTTAGCTATTTATTTAAAAATATCAATTCAGATTTTTTTAGTCATTTATTTTAAAATATCAATTCATACATATTTTACATTAGTGGGGTAGTGAGAAGACAATTAAATAACCCTTAACTTTAGCTATTTCACTGAAATTTTACCTTGTAATTTTAGTTATGCAACTAAAATTTTATGAAATTGGATTTATAACAAATCTAACCTTGCAACAAAGGAGGCAAAATAGTTATAATATCAACAAGGACAACTCTCAAAGAAGACATATATATTGACATGAGCTCCCCTAAGTGTTATTAATCTTTCACAACTACCAAATTTTTTCTTTTATAATTGTCTAACATTCCACAACTTGCATATTTGATTATTATTTTTCTTAGGAACCACATTTCAACACCTAATTAAGGAGACAAAATAATTATAATATCAACAAGGACAACTCTCAAAAAAGACATATATATTGACATGGGCTCCCCTACATTTTATTAATCCTTCACATGTACCAAATTTTTTCTTTCATATTTTTTCTTGTTGTCATCCTTCAACCAATAAAATTTAATTATCAATGGCCCTAAGCCTTCACCAAAAGATTATTTTTCTTACTAAACACCTTTCAATATCTAATTATTTATTATTAACATGCTTAACTCTTTCTATCTAATTTAATCATATTTAAATTAAACCAAAAAAACTAACTACACTTTATTAAAAAAAAATTAAAATAAAAAAAACATTTTAATATTTTCTGTGTAAAGATAATAATAAGCTAAGCCTAAAACCCTGTAATTCATAACCTCACTCACTAATCTTTCTCTTTTTTTAATCTAAATTTCCCCCGTATTTTGGTTTCATAACCCTGTAATTCATAACCTCACTCACTAATGTTTCTCTTTTTTAAATCTAAATTTCCCCCGTATTTTGGTTTCATAATTTTATTTCTTTTTAATTTTATATAGGATTCTCAATTTTTTGCAAATTACTTTTTACTATTCTCTTCCTTTCCTGTTTCCTTGTTATTTATTGGCTTTTCAACCATTCATGGTCTTTATTAATTGGTCCCTGGTATATTCTTGTTTAGGTTAAATTGAATATATTCTTTAATCCAAATGTTCCTTTTGGCCATGAGTGCACACTAAAAGTTTTAGAATCTCGTATATTTTATGAGTAGATAATAAATGATTTATTTATTTTTATTTATAATTTATTATTCTTCAATTTTAATTAAAATTTATTTTTATTAATTAATATTTTAAATTTATTTATTCATTTTATTAATAATTAATTTATGACAAAATTTATATTATTAAATTTAATTGACTTTTATTTTTTTTATTAACAATTGAATTCTAATATATCTTTAACACATATTTAAAATTATATTTATATATATATATATATATATATATTTTTTTTTTTTTATTTTTTTTTTCTAATTATTATACTTCATTTAATCTCCAAAAATAAATGTAGTACACTCCCTTACTCACAATTATTATGCATAGCCATTTTATTAAAACAAGATTT
Source organism: Pinus tabuliformis (assembly GCA_031772625.1). Taxonomy (NCBI): domain Eukaryota; kingdom Viridiplantae; phylum Streptophyta; class Pinopsida; order Pinales; family Pinaceae; genus Pinus; species Pinus tabuliformis. The sequence continues at coordinate 1,303,251,485 of CM062818.1, forward strand.
TAATTTTTTTGAAAAATTTTAATTCTATTACAACGAGATTTTTAATTACCAAATAGAGTTGTTTTTAGTGCAATTTTTTGGAAGCTTTTAGGGTGGGTTTTTAGGGTTAAATTTTTCTAAAATGTGGCAGGAATTTATTGAAATCACAAGTTTGATAGGTAATCCTGTGCAATCGAAATGCCCTAGGGGTTTTCAAGGTGAATCCATATATACAATCAAAAAAATTAATTTAAATAACACAAATCAAGATTTCGCCTCAAATTTTTCGACCTGATTCCGGCACAGAAAGTCTCCATTACCAAATATGTGTTAACAAAGTTTTATTATTCCAACAAAATATAGGGTTTTCTACAATGTTATTTTCGGACACTGGTGAGAAACGGGTTAATTCCATTTAAAGAGGTATTATATGTGATATCAAAATCTTAGATATAAGTATTTATGTGTTTATGATATTATAAATTTAAATAACTTTTTGTTGGGAAAAATAATTATGTTTATAGATATGCTGATTTTGGTACTTTTTTTTAGAATTTTAATTTAATTATTAATAATTATTAGCTAGTAAAATTTTAAAATTTTCATAATACTATATACAAATGTTTAGATTTATCTTCAAATTAGTTATGTATTTTTTGTTCTTTTTGTTTAATTGAAAATTACAAAATTGTCATATGAAAAAGTGTGATATAAAATAAATTATAGTTTGTTGGGCATGTGGTATTTATAAACCAATACCATGGTATTGTAGCAAAACCTATTTGAATCTTAAATAGAATCTTGTTCCATACCTTTTTAAATGTATATATGTTTAACTTATTATTAATTCTTTTTTATAGTAATAATAATAATACTAATAACACTAATATAAATTATAATTTAATTAGTTTTTATAGAAATTTTAAAGTTTGTTTTATGTTTATTATTTTCCCCAAATTTTTAAGTTTATTATTACAAACCATTTAATTTATATGACTGTACTTATAATTCATTTCTAATTTGGAAAAGTGTAGTATTATAAATGTAAATGAAATTTTTACACTATCTTTTGGTGTGAAAATTAAGGAAATGTTTAAACATTAATATCTCATATCTTATTAATGAAGGAGAAGCATATATATTAAGACATTGCCGATGAGATAAGACATTGCGGATGGGACAATACGATGTTTTTTTTGTTTAATTTTAAATTATTATAGATCCTTAACTCTTGATGTACCAAGTAGAGAGGGATCAAATATCTCAAGATGCAAACATCCCTTTGAGTGCAAAATTTGAAGAAGGATCTTCAGGTCAAGAGATTTGATTTGCTCTTGGTAAATCAAGAGTTATGGTCAATATATGCTAGTTTTGAATAGCAAAGTAATAAGATGTTTTAATTAAAATTTTTAAATATTACATGTCAATGGCATGTTAAATATTGAAGGATTTACAAATCTCCCTGATACTTTGAATTAGAAAGAACCTATTAATGAAATAAAAACTCCACAATAATAATTTATATTACTATTTTTTATATGTTACATTGGAATGAATTACATATGTCCCTCATAATTATAATTATAATTATATATATCTATATATATATATATATATATATATATATATATATATATATATATATATATATATCTTAACTCTAGATGTACTAAGCTACTAAATGGATCAAATCTCTTTTCACTTTAAAAGAGGTTTGCATCTCAATAAATTTGATCCCTCTCAGCTATTCGTGGATCTGGAGTGAGATGGATCTAGGATGGTTTAATTATTAATTATAATTAATTTCCTAGAGACATTCTACAATTTAGTATGGAAGAGATGTTGTCACGTAACTTTACATTTAAAAATAGTAAAATAATAATTTAAAATAACAAATTAAATATCTTAATAAAAAAAGAAATTAATGTTGGCCATAATTACAATATTTCAATTTACAACTTAATCTGATATAACTTTATATAGAGATATAATATAACCAAAAGTAAAAAATAATAATTAGCTTTTATTATGAAAAAGAAAAGTAATGAGTAAAAAAATATAATTTACTTTTTACTATAAAGAAGAAATGTATTTTTTTCACATTACAAGAAATAATATCATTGATATTACATTCTATTAATAGTTGCTTTCTAATTTAATGTATGAGGGATATTTGTAAAATTTTCAATGTTTAATATGGATTTGATATGTAATATTTTAGTAAATATTATAATAAAAATAATCAAATGTATATACATGGGAAAAAAATATGAGGGTATATTTTAACGTTTTAATGTGCATAAAGAGGATTATAAATAAAATATTTCAATATCAATTATATATATATATTATACCATCTTAGATCCATCTTAACTCTGGATCTACCAAGAGCCCAGAGGGATGAAATCTCTTTTCACTGTAAAAGATGTTTCCATCTTAAAAGATTTGAAAAATATATGTGTGTGTGTGTGTTAACTCACCATAGATTGAGTTGCACATCATGCAATACCAATAATATTATTTTTACATGTTATTTGCCAACTCCATATTAAATAGTGAAAGAGCTAAATATCTCTCTTTTACTAATAAATAAATAAATTATTATTATTATTATTATTTACTTTCAATTACTTTATCTCTCTATATAAAGTTGATGTAAAATTAAAGTGGAAATTGAATTATTTTATTTATGGATGATCTTGATTTTTTTGTTATTATTGCTTTTTAATTTGTTAACCTAAATATTATTTTATTATTTTTAAATGTAACATGATGTCTCCCTCATAATGGGTTGTAGAGTGCCTCTCTACACACTTAGAACACCTTTAGGCACACTAACAAATTCTCCCTCATATTAGGCATTGCGCCTATGGGTGCAATGACATCTTCCTCATACTATGTTGTAGAGCACCTTTGGGTGCACCCTCATAATCGGTTGTAGAGTGCCTCCCTACATAGTGAGATCACTCGTAGGCATAAGAGAAACTTCTCCCTCATATTAGCCATTGCGCCTTAGGGTGCAATGAAATCTCCCTCATACTATGTTGTAGAGTGCCTTTGGGCGCAATAATATAAGTGAGATGTCGTCACATAATATTATATAATATTATATTAAAAATAATAATATTAAAATAGTCTTAAAAATAAGAGTGACTAAATTAGTAACACCATCACATTACACATAGTTATACACCAACATAGATCCATCTTAACCACTATCCTAAAGACAAAAATAGATAATATTTCTTGAGGTGGATCAAATATATTAAGGTGAAAACCAATGTTTGAATGCAAAATTTGAGAAAATGTTTCCACCTCAATATATTTGATCTTCGTAATTTCAATTCTTTTTAAATTTATGTTTCGATTTATATTTTTGTTTGTTACATAATGTGTCATGAAATGACTGGCATGCCTAACTCGTGGCTTGAATAGTTGTGACCCATGAGCATATTAGACATCAAAATCACTTAGGATCACACCCGCCTTGGACCAGGCTAGCCCTTGGCATGGTTATATTTTTTCCCACAAAGTTTCACCTAACAATCTTTATTAGGTGGATGATAAAGATTTAGCCTCCATAGAATATTTTAGAATATTCTTAGTATATACAAAAATCAAAGGTTGAGATTTATTACGAGAGTAGTTATGTTTTTTTCCCCTTTTAATTAAATTCATTAATTGAAAAAATTCTCATATGAACAAGTGTGGTATAAAATGAGTTATGGTTTGTTGGGCACATGGAATTGATAAGCCATGGTATTGAGTCATAGTACTATAACAAAGATTATTTATAGATTAAAAATCTCCATAATAAAGTGGGGGATGAATCTCCATGTTTAAGAAATTTTTTACATGCCATAATTTATCTGTTATATGTTTTGGAGGGTTTTTTGGCGTGTCTTATTTTCCACAATGATGTAGGAGCATCCGAGCAACCTGAATCAAAAGTCAAAGTGAAAGATGAGAACAGGGAGAATGTGGACAACCATTGTAACTGGGAGCAAATTCTGTTAAAACAGAGCTAAAGTGATGGAATTGATAAAGTCTCTCGAAGACTTAATTAAATGTCATTATCTGCCATAGAGAGATTTAGGGGTTGTTGAGCGATTTGTGAGAGGAAATCATGGATTCGAGATGATCCATGACTTTGTAATCTTATATAAAGAGTCTGTGTTGTGTGAGACATATAGCTTAGAGAGAGATAGAAAATACATAGATATAGAAAGAAGAGTGAGGATATAATGTAGTCAAAGGAGAAGTTGTTACTAAGGCTGAAATGCCTCAGACTGTTACTGAGTTTTGTATATAATATAAATATGTGTGTTATCAGTATTTTGGGTGTCTGTATAATGTTTTACCTACAGTTAGATGTATGAGTTAAATTCCATGTAAAGGTTTGTTGATCGACCATCGATCACTATAAGGATTGATGGCAATCCAATACTAATTTGATATCAGAGAGCATGATGTTGTATGGAGTGATGCGAGTGTAAAGGATGAAGTTCCTATGAAATTCTCCTTAAACAATTATGGAAGATAACTCTGTGTTTAACATAATTCCACCAATAAGCAGAAGATCGACGACGTAGGTAGAAAAGATCGGGAACCGTCAGATCATTAGATCGACAAAGATTAACCATGGAAGAGGAATGGCGGAGGAACTGTCGCAACTGTCGATGGTAGAAGATCAACGATCATCACATTGTTTAAAAGTGCAAGCGTTAAGTAGCGAAGGCAATCTTCATAAGGTGGTAAGCGGATTATCGGGTGGCCTCAAAACCATAAGTGGTATTCCAGAGGATGGACCCGCTAGAATATGAGCCGAGATTTAATTGAGTTAAAGTCCAGAGGTGATCAAACCGTCCGTTGAAAGGGTGATCGGACGTGTATCGAGTGCGAACAAGCGCGGTTGTTAATTCCCAAATTGGACTCAACGAGGTTTTATGCAACGAGATTAAACTCTCATTAAGATCCGGTGATCTTGACTGTTTGTCGCGGGATCAATCAGACGGTGATCGTGTGGAGAAGTGCGTGCAGTTAAGGCTTGAGCAGACCTGAGAAGTTTATGGGCATGGGTTTATTGTATTTGAGGTCCAGTCGTATGCGTTCGGAGTGGGACCGACGTTCATTGGCAGGTTATGTATTATTCCGCTGTTTGGTGATTGGTCAAGTTTTTGTTAAAATTCACCAATGTAAAGGCTTCCAATATAAAAGTGGGCCCATAAACCACAGGTCCATGTCCGATTATTATAAAGATGAAGCTAAACTACCATTAAGCAATTTTTCTTTCATCAAAGTGGTATCAGAGCATAAGAATATTCTTGCGAGCAAAAGAAGGAGGTACAGTTGTGTTGAAGACTCAAGAGTTGTGGTCTTCTTACTGTTGTATAGATAGCGGCATGTTGAAGTCCCCGAAATTGGGTCTACAACAAGGGGGATACCCACCCGGTCCTGACCTTGGTTGGCAGCTCCTTTTCTGTTTGGTATGGTGGGTCTGACTGGGGATATGGGACCAGTTTCCCAATTTATGTGTGTGTGTGTGAGATTGATTGATATTTCTGGTTTAACAATTCCTAATTAAGATGCTCTAATTCTAATTTTGATCTAATGTCATGCAATTGTATTCTAGAAAGCAGAAATATCTAAATCTACACTAACTCGGGGTGTAATCTTTCTGTTATGCGATCTAAAATGATTTCAAATAACAATCGGTAATAAAGATCATTCAACTGTTATGAGAAAAGAATTCAATATAGATGAACCACTTCGTATAAACAGTTAGACGAAACAGTTGTGAAAAACATATCGCATAATAATCTACTCATAAATTAAGCATAAATAAATAGCTATCACCATACAAAAGTGCCAAATGATAACTCAGGCATTCACACATTAATATATAAACAACTGAACTTAAATATCACCTTAACGCAAGAGATAGAAATAGTTAAGAGATAGAAGTACCATTTATAACTAGTTCTACTCATGAGCTTCAATAATGATTTATCTCTTCTTAATCCAACATCCACTAAGAGTACAAAAGTGCAACATCAGTAGCAGATATTAAATGCAAAAATCAATAAATCCTCTTCCATTCATTCATCAAAACCTCCTCGGAGGGTACAAAAGTGAATGTTTTGAGGACAAGTTTTTGATAAATTTCTAGACCCTTCTCTAAATGCATGAGAAGGGTTTAAATACTACTAATTACATCTAAAAATAACTTATTACAAAAATGTAGGATATAGTTTAAATGACCGTCCTTTCTCTAGGCAAAAATAAAGCAAAAATATTTCTAAAATTAAATCTGAAACTAACATCTAACTATTTCTATATTTGCTCCTTAACATCGCAAGCATTCAACATTTGTTTGAGAAGATTTGGTTGGTCGAATTTAGCCTTTAATTTCCCTGTGAAAACGGAATCAGCTAGAGCTAGTGCCATCTTTTCGGTAGAATTGATGATGCTTTTGAGAGTCATACACTAGCTGTGTGGTTTCACTAAATAAGCCTAGTAAGAATCCCAATTCAACTTAGTTAATCTTCTAATTGATCCTGCCTTTTCTTGAGCCTTCTGTCTCCAGTTTGTTTGTAGCTGTTGTACCTTTATACAGACTTATTTTGAAGATATTTATAACAATTACCATTGTTTTTGGGATTTAAATTTCATTTTTTACTTTTACCATTTTTCCCTACAAATTCTTGAGCTTCCAGGAGACTGAGCAATTAGAGGCTCTCCTCTTCAAGAAGTTTTTCCTCGCGATGTGTGATTAGTGCTAAGCACTAATCGTGCATTGGAAACTGCCTCTGTTTCTCGATCCGGGCTTCCTTGGTGCGTTTTTTGCCTCTTGTGTGCTTTCTTTTAGCAGGTGTAAAGCTGAAATTTTGTGAAAATAATGATTCCGTGAGTTCTTGACCCTGAGTCTTAAACTGTATATTTTTAATGTCAGCGTTGTCCACTACCCATTTAATCATGTCCGCGTAGGGGAGAATTCTGGGTCTCGCCGCTATCCAGTGCAGGAATGAACAAGCTAAATCTGCAACTGATGCTTCAGAAGACCTTGATGAGCCTGCAGTAGCCGTAAACTCCATTACCTTGGGATTCTCTTCCTCAAGTAGATTATACATGCCTTCCCAAGTGGAAATACCCGCGTCTCTATTGCATGTGGTGTCTGTGTACAAGGGTGCCATTTCTTTATCTTCAGACATTGGAGTCTTGCCTTTCTTCCCCATAGTTTCCTGTATACTGCTTTGTATAACCTTTTGTTCTTCATTCCTGCAGTTTACAAGTGAGGTGAGAGTAATGATAAGGAAGAGTGATGGGAAAGCTTTAAATGCTGAAGACATGCAAAAGTATACCACCTTACGTGAACTGGCTCTTTGATAAACAAAAAACCATATTTCATTAACAACTGGCAACTAACTCATTAATTAGCATTAAATCACATAACCAGGTCTCGTTTTATGGAAAACGTTTTTCTTGAATAATGAGCCCTAAAAATCTGCGATGGAGCGATTTTGTGATTTGCTTTGCAATATCGTTATGTTATTCTATCGTAAGATCGCTTTGCTGCTCTATCGCAATATCGCATGGTCGCAATATTGCATAATCGTAGTATGTGCCCATTTTGTGTTAATGTGTTTCTTGTGAGGTGTGATTTTGTGATATGAGCCATCGCATATCGTTGTTTTTTGCGATTTTCTAGTGTAAGTATGTTTTAAGGCATGCGATGCGATATATGTTTTTTATTATGCAATTTCGTATCACAATCTCGCAATCTCAGAGTTTGGCTTGTAAGGAGGCATCCTATTATCCTTTCTGCGATGCGATATTTCTTAAGGAGTGATTTTATATTTCCTCATCATGAAACTTAAGCTTTTTAGATTTTTCAAGGGTATTTTCATAAGTTTATGATGGTAAGTTTTATTAAAAAGGAAATACAAGTACTAATTGATTTTTAAAATTTTTTGACTAAGGGTCCCCACTTATTTAGTATTAGTAATAACACTAAATAAGAAGGGGGGTTGTTGGTGGCCACAACAATTGGCGATTCACTTGGAAGAACCAGTTATCTCTGTCTTTCTTTTGAATTTTCTAAACTTCCAAAACATAAAATTTTCTAGAAAGTTAAACTTTATTATAGAAAGATAAAGTAGATTATGCCTTAACCTGTCATTCATATTTTGTTTCTTCTATTTTCAACTTTGATTATTTTCTCCCTCAAGCTAGTCCTTGTATCTACATCAGTCATTACTTGGTTTATAAAGATAAAACAAAGCCTTCTCTATAAATGAGTTTTAAATATGCTCATTTGTCGTAGGTAGAACCTCTGCTACTAGCAGGCATTCATAGCCTCGATAGGGTTACCTGTTACCCAGCAATGATCCTGTATCCTACTTAGAGAAACATACAATTTTCAAAGAGGAATCCATATCCACAGTTATTGCTTTCATTTTCTTTTTTACCCTTAAAGAACAATGTCTTGGTTTGATAGCCAATTTATGACATAGTCATTCACTTGATTTATAACTTTGCTGAACAAGCTAGCTCGTGATGAGACCCATTGCCTTTTTATTGCAACAATCTTGAGTCATTTCCCTGTTGTGGTATGCAGTATTGGCAAAGTCAGCAAGTTATAATATATGTGATTATGATAAGCCGGCTCGTGATGAGACCTCTCACTCTTTAAGATAAAGTGTATTCTTGGATTGTTTCTCTGAAAGTTGTAATTTCCTAAGTAGGGAGGAAGTCATTGTTTCCTTAAGATAGCTCTGGACGACAATAGTAGAGTTTTTTGGAAAGAGATGTTCTACAGAGAATCTTTGTTTTGTTATTGATACCTTTCATTGCGCTGATATAAAACAATTTCTCACTAAAGGTCGTTTTCATCAAATTTTACGAAGTCAAAACTAGTATCATTTCTAGGCTAGAGTCTTTAACTGTATCTTTCAATAATAAAGATCAATTTTCTAAAAGATTTTCTATTTATACAAGAAAAAAATCAAAATCTGAAAGAGAATTGGCATCTTTTTCGTAAATCCCTAATGTAACCATTCACAAATGGTTTTATTATAAAAACTAATTTACAAAATAGAAGAATGATCTTCTAAGGAAAATATTTCTTAAGTATCTGTCCGTTAACAGGTAAAGAATCTTTCTTTCCTGTTAAATCCTGCAACATAAAAGTGGATGGACCTATGACTTCTATGATTTGGAAAGGGCCAAGCCACATTCATTGAAATTTTGTATGTTTCCCGTTTTCCTCATGGGCCTTGTCTCATTTTAAAACTAGATCTCCCATCTGAAATTTTTTTTTGGTCATCATGTTTGAATCAAAAGAGGATTTTACTAATGCTTGATGATGAGCGTGAGTTCTTTTGGTCTGTTCTCGTTGTTCTTCTAACTTAATTATTTCCATTTGCCTTAGCTGTAAGGAGGAAGTTGGTACTTCATCAATATATTGAACTAAAGACAGAGAGGGAATTGCTAAATGAGTCAAAAGAACCACTTATTTTCCATAAACTAAATTGAATGGAGAAGTGCTGATGGAGGCTTTTTACGTTATTCGATCTACCCATAAAGAATATATTAAATACTTATGCCAATTTTTATGATTTTGGTCAAATGTTCATTTGATAATTCTGATTAGGTTTTTATTTGTAGATTCAGCTAACCCATTCCCCTGTGGGTAGTAATTGGCAGAATATTTAAGTTTGAAACCTCTTTTGAGTGAAAATTCAGTCATTGCGTTTCCAAAAAAGTATGATGCATTATCAAACATTAAAGCGGAAGGCAACCCAAACCTGGTAATTATAAATTGATCTATGAACTCAATGATATGTTCAGCATTAGCCGTCATGAGTGGAACTGCTTCTACCCATTTAGTAAAGTAATATGTTGCTATAAGGATATATCTATGTTGTTTAGAAGAGTGAGGAATGATCTCACCTATTATGTCCAATCCACATTGATCAAAAGGTTGTTCAATGTTGACTCGCTGTAGTGGTAAGGATGGTTCCTTTTGTCTCCCAGCAGCGGTTTGGCAGACTTGACATTTCCTCATGTAATTGTGCGGTCTTTGAATAATGTGGGCCAGTAATAGCCTGCGCGTAAGATTTTATGTGCAGTAGCATCTCCAGCATAGTGTCCGCCTGCTGGCCCATCGTGGAGTTCCTGGAAAACTTTTTTAGCTTTAGATTCCTCAAGACATCTAAGGAGAACAGAATCATAATTTATTCTAAAAAGAACATTGTTCAGGAGCTGATATTGTTTGGCTTTCAACCTTAGAGATCTTTTCTTGGTATGATTGAGGTGTGAAGGAGCATATCCATTCTTTAGATAATAAATGATATCGGCATATAATGACTCATCATTGTTTAGGCTTACCTCGTACATTTGTATGTCTACAAATGGAATTTCAGATATAAGCGATGCTTTGGCCAGCATTTTGCAAAAGCCTTGACCTTTTACAATACTTGCTGGTTTGATTTCTACATCATATTCCTGTAAGGAAGTAACCCAATTGGCTCTTTTCTCACCCATGTCTTTTTGTACTAAAAGATTTCTTACCACTGGAAATGGTACAATGATTTTTGTATGGGTTTTGAGTAGAAAGGGTCTAAAATATTGTTATAGACATTTTTGTGCCTTACAGCTTTGAGCATGAAATGTCCATAATCCAAGGGATCCAAAGTCCCTAAAAGAGTTGTTCCTACCCCTAAAGGAACAAGGTCAACCAATGACAGCTTCTCCCAGAAGTTCTCCACCAAAAACTACTCAGAACTAGTCAAATCAGGATCAATTCAGATGCTCTACCAGCTGCCTGCGTTGCAAAGCACCCCAGTACACTAGCTAGGTGCGTTGCAACGCACCTAAATGCACTACTAGGGTGCACTGAGCGAGAAATGCCAAATGGAAGTGTCATTCGGCGAGGTGTACAGACAATGGAAGCTTCCAGAATCTTCCTCAATGACACTTGCCTTACTGAATTCGACCAAGGATGAGTAAAAGGCTCTCAGCCTCCAAGTGGAAGCAAGAACTGACAGAGAGAAGCCACAAGTCAAAACATAAGCTAACTCATCCTCTCTGCTTACATCTATATATGGATCCCTCATCCCAGAGATCCAGGGGCTGGAATTTTGTACTTTGCAGAGAATTGCTGTTGGTTTGAGATTGAGATTAGTGCATTGGGTGATTTATGCTTTGTTGGAGGTGAGGAAGGGATTCCTTTGCTGGGAGGTAGATGCTGGATCGAGACTCACTTGGTTGTATCTCCTCTTGGACTTTCTTATCATATCAATAAAACTATTTGAGTTTCTCCTACGTGTTTGTATATCAATGATGCTTTGTTATATTTGCATGTTTAGCTTAAATCTGATCCTAAGCTAGTTATGAATGTAAATCTATGTCTTTTGTGTAGTTTTCCTCTTCTGTGATCTTGCAGGAACTTGGTGAAGCTGGACCAGTGAGGGAGCAGGCAGCGGGAAGCGAACAAAGAGGAGAGTGAGTGGATCAACAAACTAGCGAAAGACACAGGTTAGTTACATCCTTCCTCTTCGTTTACATTTCATAAAGAAGAATACGAAAATAGTTTTCCTTGTTTGTTGCTAAGGCACTATCACACCTTAGAGTGGGATAGGGGCATTCTGAATAGATAATTTTCCCAACAACAAAATGGCGACTCCACTGGGGATCGTATCTAGTTAGTTTATTTGTGTTTCTATTGTTGTTCTTCTCATAAACTTAGGAGTGGCAAATCGAACTGCATTTGCCATTTACAAATGCAAAGTAGAGATCTGCTGCTCTAGTCCATTCACTGGGCCTGTTTGTGATCTGAACAGCTGATCCACAAATGCTCTAATTGCCCTTTGTGATAGCTCTTAGTCCTTTTAAATCATCCCTCTAATTGTACCTTGTTGATAGCTTTTATCCGGCCAAAAACCTTAGATCAAATTGCAAACCGTGACCCAGAACCCGGAGACAATTCTCGTTTCTGCTTCAGCGCAGGCTCTGTGAAGAGACTCTGCATTTCAACACAGGTCCCGAGAGGGCTACCTGCGCTGCAATTCAGTTTCTCTGTGCAACAGGTGCACTGATCAGCCTTTGCCCTGTGCAGCTGTGGTTCTTTGCTTCATTTTGTTCAGTTTTATCTCTGATTTTTGCAGCCTGTTATCAGTGTGTGTACCTATCTGAAAACCCCTTTTCTTTGCCTTAATTCCGCCTCAGTTGTATAAAAGAAACTGTATTTGTTTTTGTGTATTTGTTACATCATTTGCAGTTTCCCATTACAAAAGTAAACTAGTCATACTGTCGCCCTTAGATCTAGACCTGTCGTAAGTGTCGTTTTGATCTTAGGAGTAAGTTTGTTTGTTGTTGACAGTTGATTACGCTTTTACTTTTGTCTTTTGTTTTGAATTTATGAATTTCTAGTGTCGAAACAAGTGTTTACTTCAAAATCATAAAGTGTCGTAATCGTCTTTTTGTTTTAAAAAAGAAGCTTGTTTGTGTTTTCACTTGAAATCGAATTCAAATTTGTACAACAACTTTCTTTTTAGGCATCAATATTAAGAAAGTGAAAACAAATACATGCACAAGTGCATTTGCATTTTGACAGTTTGTATGATTTGATTTAGGAAAAGTGCATTTACAGTGTGCTCTATGCTCTTTGAGAAAAGATTGTGTCTTTCTTTTCCCCTTGTAGCTAGGATTTTCATTGTTGAAAAGAGATAAAAGCTTGCTTATCATCTTTAGACTGCATTTAGGAATTGTATCTACATCTCGTGGTGATCCAAAAAGGCAAACTTCTAAGAAAGATCAACCTAAAATAAATTGAATGAACTTAACAACGCTTTGTAACTTAACGCACAACATAGAGGTCTAGGCTAGAGACGTGTTCCGGTGTCGTAAAACCTGGTAACTGTTGGCCTCACTGATGGTTGGGTGATTCCTCCTGAGAGACGATAAGTGCCAGTACGGATTATGCTCCCACGTACCATCGAGTATATATTGGGAGACCCCTATAGGCTCAAAACCTTTATCCATAGGAAGCCGTGTCGGCCGCCCTACTGATCGCAATGCACTGAACACAGCATTCGGGAAGATTGACCGCCCGTACCCTAAAAAGTATTCTGCGGTTTTGCGATTGGTTTGGCACACCCTCTACCTAGAACTCCAGAGCAGTCCCTTTCGTTCCTTTTCAGACTCCTTAACGGAAAAGGTCCATCTGAGCACTTGTCACTTCAGGCTCATTAAAAATCGAAGGAGACTAGAGTCATCTTTTGCTTTTTCTCGACTCTTTAAAATTGAAAAAGCAAGTTGTGTCCAAGCGTCGTTAAAATTTATTTTAAACGGAATATTCATACCCTTTTTCCTGCGTTGATCTTTAGGTTGAGAAAATGGAGCCTACCAACCAAGAAATTCCCGTTGGTGGAAATCCTAGTCCCTTCTCCTCTTGGGGAGATGTTGGTGCGCCCCATATGGCCACATTGTCGCTTCCAGGACTGACAATTGGCTTGCCGGTCTGGCTCTTCTCAACCAATGTCGTTCAAAACTCCACTATTCCTGAACAGTCAAATCAGCAGTTAGACGAGTCCAGAATTTCCCACCAACCTTCTACTTCCTCTAATTCTTCCTCTCTTCCTTCCTCTTCGCTTGACGGGACTGGTAAAGCTAAAAACCAAGTTCCTAAGGAGAAGAAGGAAAAGAAGAAGAAAGAGAAAAAGAAGAAGGAGCAAAAGGCAAATAAGGGAAAACAAGTGTCGTCTAATGAAAATCCACACACAGCACCGACCAGGCCTAAATCGCCATGTGTCATTTGCAGAGGAGACCACTTTCACAGAGATTGTCCTTGCATCCCTCGGATACTAAGGGACTGGTCTCCTCGTTTGCACAATCCGGTGTCGTCAACCTCTGATAGCCATGTTGAAAGCACACCGTCAACTAGCGAAAGTGAAGTTCCAGGACAAAAAGGGAGAGCTAGATCTCCCTGTAGATTGTGCGAAAGTGACCATGCCCTCCACCGTTGTCCCTTCTTAGACGAGGCTAAAAGAGTCTTGGAAGATCGTCCAGTTTCACCGTTACGACTTCCTCCTGGATATAAAAAACTCTTGCCAAGTCCTTCGTTAGTTGAGAATCCAGCTGGCCCGCTCAAGTGGTCGGCTGAAGCGTCTATCATTGAAGATAAACCAACTGAATCCACACCAGACGAAAGTCAAAAGGTCGAGGCGGCAGTTGACCCGGTTTTGCCTTCAGAGGTTTTATCTTCGAATGATACAATCACTGAAGAGGATAAAGATGACACCATCCAAATTCTCTTCATCAACACAGACTCCGACGAACACGGGGGCAATCCACCCATTCCTTTATCGCAGGAAGGAAGTTCGTCGGAGCCATACCCGGCCGTCTACTTGGTCCCACCTCCAAGCAACCTAGTTGTATCCTTCGACTGGAACCAACTAGGCAGACCCCGTTTGCCAGCAAGCATACCATTCCGAATTATCGTTCAAATATACAGAATGGTCATGGCTGGCACCATCATTGATGAGGGGGCATCTGTGAGTATCCTTTCCTCTATTGCTTGGAAAGCGCTTGGTTCGCCATCGCTTTTGCCTGAGATGAGAAATCTGATAGGCTTTGATAAAGGAACCAGTCGACCTTTAGGGATCCTCCCCAATGTGCCCATAACATTGAAAGGGAAGACCGTTCAAATGAACGTGATGGTCGTTCAAGGACCCTTGGATTATAACCTACTCCTTGGATGAGACTATATTTATTGTAGGGGAGCCATCGTCTCCTCACTCTTTAGAGTAATGTGTTTTCCGCACGAAGGAAGAGTGGTCAAGCTCGTGGACCAGCTTTCATTTCCCAGATCACGCATCGCAAATAGTCATATACCATCCCTAAATGGTCTCTTCACGCAAGAAATGTCTCAACCCACGGTCCATCCTCCCGATGAGCGCGAGTAATTCGGAGGGATATGACTGGAACCCAGGGGGCATGCGTCCTGGTCTGCTTCGGCAGGAAAACTTTGGGTATAGGGTAGGTTTCCGCGGGAGAATATGACTAGTTTGTACCCCGTCCGTGATGGAAGAGGGGTTGTTCTAGAATAAGATTCTTTTGTCAAAGTTATGTGTTTGGCGCTCGTTGTCACTCACCTTTGTCTATCTCGGTAGACATCGCCGAAGAAGTGTTTTGTTTGCTGCGCAAATGAGACAATCTTTGGTAACCTGAAAGAGGTAGGCCTTTCCTGGTAGAACAAATGTTTTATCTGCAAATTGAGGGGTAACCTTGAAATCGTATTTTATACCTAGGGGCATGCAAACCTTTTGGAGTGCAAGCAAGGGGCGGCTATTTATTTTTTAAATTTTTAGGACCTCTAACCCTTTAAACTCGTAGGATTAGTCGTTTCCGAACTTGCATAAAGAAAGGATGCGGGGCAAAGCTTTGTAAGGTGCAAGCTCCATAAAAAATGGCATTTTCAATGAGACATTCTTATCACATGACTGGATTAATCGAGTAGTTTTAGCACATAGTTCATGCTCGTTAAAAAATAAACATAAGATCGAGCAGTTTTAGCACATAGTTCATGCTCGTTAAAAAATAAACATAAGGTCGAGCAAGTGTTTCAATCCGCGTTTAAGCTCGTTAAAAAATGAACTATCCTTTGGTAAATAACCACCGTGAATGTAACATTATCAGCCATTAAAGCCTTGGTCGTGTTTGCACCGTCACCTCCACTTTTCCATTGGCCGATCATTCACCTCCATTTCATTGTTTACCCATTTTGAGGAACAGCTGCGAAGAGTGATTTCACTAGCCATCCTTGTGACACTGCCATGATTGGAAAATTCCAACCCTTACCTGGAATCAGCTGCTACCCGTTTTATCACTCGTTCCTCAAAAGACGAGTCTTCTTTAAGCTCTTTTCATCTGACTCGTAAAATATGAAAAGATTGCCGAGTTTTGGCCTTCCAGCTCGTTAAAGCGACCAGAAATGCTATCCCTCCTCTAGATTTTAATCTTTTTGGACCTGAGGGATTATTGCACAAAAATATCGAGCGCTTGTTTTGTTCGGCTCGTTAAAACTATCGAAAATTCATCCCTTCTGTACTGTTTTATACTTTTTCGGACTTAAGGGATTAGATGACGAAATAGGAATTCCGGAGTTACCTTTACGTACCTTTTCAGACTCTCTAGAAATGAAAAGGACCGAGTTATCTTTGTCGTTAAACTCGTTAAAAACATTAATAGCGACAAACTTGTCTTTAGACGAGAACAAGTTTCACTATCGCTAGGCTCGTTAAAACATAGCGATGGGTTTGCCCGAAGGGCAAATTATAGAACAAGCATATGTTATCCTCCTCAAGCTTGACAAAAATAAAGAGGTACTGGTCAGCAATGACTGGGGAAAAATTGGGAAGAAACTCAAAGAACCTTTATTGGTAGCAAGTCGCTCTTGAACATGACACTTCCACTCCGTGCCTGAGTCGGGTTGGGTTGTTTCATTCACCGGTCACATCACCATGGTCTCGCCATACCATCAACCATTGGGGTAAATGCTACCAATCCATCATATAAGTGTCGCCGATATGTTCAAGAGAAGTCATCCAGAGAAGTCACCCGTGTCCCATCCACTACCATACATTATACTTCATTCTTTCATGACCGCCACCCTGAACCATATATCATCAGATCATTTTCACCTCCATCAAAATCATTTGCTCCGTTCCGTGTCACTGATGTGGGATACATTAAGGCCCTCCTTTGACGGATCGCTTCTTGTCGACATCAGCTCATTATCCAAGAAGTTGATCTAGGAACACCCCTTCAGTACTTTGAAGCTTGCATGCCTCAATGGCAAGTTTCTCACTTCCGGCGACAGGTATACATCAATGACCTTCGACCGAAAGATTTTGCGTGGTGTTCGACGCCAAGTCCTTTATTCACACCACGTGAATTGTACTGCAGTACCTTGAGGGTCATTATCATTATCGGTGATTCCTCTTGCGCTTGTTAACAGTTTACATCATTGACTGGTAATCAAGCGATGTCTTTCCATGTTCGACTTCAGAACATTTCTCACATGGATCAACTTGTACTTAGAGTGAAGATCGGACGAGATTGAAGACCCCGGATCTAGTTTCATCCATCCGGGCTGCGATATATATTCAAGAAAAATAAAGACATTGACATGTACAGCATTGCAGCACAGATAATCATCCTACCACAAGGATGATGACTTCATCAGAATCATCAGTCTACCATTAGACGATTGTCTGTCCTATGTACATAAAAATGAATTTATAAAGCTGAGCATGGGAATTCCCGCCTCAGCTAGATCATGAAAACAATATGAAAAATAATGTATTGTATTGTATCTTATTACAGGTCTCCTCCCAGCATTGGAAGAACTTCGGATCCTCCTAATAAAGCATTTCACCCGATAAACGGCCTCATACTTTAGGGGGCAACTGTTATAGACATTTTTGTGCCTTACAGCTTTGAGCATGAAATGTCCATAATCCAAGGGATCCAAAGTCCCTAAAAGAGTTTTTCCTGCCCCTAAAGGAACAAGGTCAACCAATGACAACTTCTCCTAGAAGTTCTCCACCAAAAACTACTCAGAACTAGTCAAATCAGGATCAATTCAGATGCTCTACTAGCTGCCTGCGTTGCAAAGCACCCTAGTACACTAGCTAGGTGCGTTGCAACGCACCTAAATGCACTACCAGGGTGCGCTGAGCGAGAAATGCCAAATAGCAATGTCATTCCGCGAGGTGTACAGACAATGGAAGCTTCCAGAATCTTCCTCAATGACACTTGCCTTACTGAATTCGACCAAGGATGAGTAAAAGGCTCTCAGCCTCCAAGTGGAAGCAAGAACTGACAGAGAGAAGCCACAAGTCAAAACATAAGCTGACTCATCCTCTCTGCTTACATCTATATATGGATCCCTCATCCTAGAGATCCAAGAGCTGGAATTTTGTACTTTGCAAGAATTGTTGTTGGTTTGAGATTGAGATTAGTGCATTGGGTGATTTATGCTTTGTTGGAGGTGAGGAAGGGATTCCTTTGCTGGGAGGTAGATGCTGGATCATGACTCACTTGGTTGTATCTCCTCTTGGACTTTCTTATCATATCATTAAAACTATTTGAGTTTCTCCTACGTGTTTGTATATCAATGATGCTTTGTTATATTTGCATGTTTAGCTTAAATCTGATCCTAAGCTAGTTATGAATGTAAATCTATATCTTTTGTGTAGTTTTCCTCTTCTGTGATCTTGCAGGAACTTGGTGAAGCTGGACCAGTGAGGGAGCAGGCAGCGGGAAGCGAACAAGGAGGAGAGCGAGTGGATCAACAAATTAGTGAAAGGCACAGGTTAGTTACATCCTTCCTCTTTGTTTACATTTCATAAAGAAGAATACGAAAATAGTTTTCCTTGTTTGTTGCTAAGGCACTATCACACCTTAGAGTGGGATAGGGGTGTTTTGAATAGATACTTTTCCCAACAACAAATATTTGATTGCTTTGAAAACAACGTAAGCTTGTTTCTTCACATCTGAATAATTTAATTCAGCCCCCTGTAAATTTGAACTGAAAAAAGCAATCGGGGCTTCTGCCTTATCTTGATTTGCTTGAGTAAGTATGGCCACGTATGATCTGTCAGAAGCAAATGTATATAAAATAAAAGGCTCTGAAAAATTTGGAGTTGCTAAAGATGGAGCATTCACAATTGCTTGTTTGATCAGATTGAATGCCTCATATTCGTCTTGGCCCCATTTGAAGTTTGAGTTCTTTTTTATCATTGCTTGTAAAGGAGATACGATTCTTGAAAAATCTGGAACATATATCTTTAAAAAGTTGATCTAACCAAGGAAAGATTGCATGGCTTTTTTGTTGTGAGGTATGGATATTTCGGAAATCTCCTTGATTCTGTCAGGATCAATGTGAATTCCAGATTTTAACACTATGAATCCTAGAAGTTTTCCTTCACTTAATGCGAAAAAGGACTTTTTCGGGTTAAGTGAAATTCCATACCTCAAATAACGTTGGAAGATTTGTTTTAAATCTTTAAGATGGTTGCTTCGTTTCTTGGAATAGACAGTTATATCATCCAAATAGATTACCACAGATTTATTAACTAAACCTTTGCATGCGATTTCCATGGCTCTCTGAAATGTGGCACCACCATTAATCAGGCCAAAAGGCATTTTTTGATATGCGTAGGTGCCCCATTTGGTTCTGAATGTGGTTTTAAATTGATCATCAGGATGTACCAACACTTGATTGTATCCTGAGAATCCATCCAAAAAGGACATTAATTCTGATCCAGCGACTGCCTGCAATATTTGTTCCATAGGAGGCAAAGGAAAATTATCCTTTTGGTAGGCTTTATTAAGGTAGAGTTGAGGCTTCTGTGATCCATATTGAGTTTACAAAAGTTTTTTCGGCGAATATCACATGAAACACCATTTGTCGACGCGTTGCGAACCAATCAGTGTGGTTCATCGTCAGGACAAGTTGAAGAAACAGATCCAGCTTAGCAAGTTAAATAGACTGAGTAGAGCCTCCAACGGCTAACTAGACGAACGACTACTTTTGACTAATGTATCGGGATCAAAACTTTTTAATAATTTAAGGGAAATAAGTTATCCTAGGGGACCAATCCCTAAAAATATATAAAAATAATTTATGATAATAGTTAGTTAAAAATTATTAATAATTAATTAAAAATTATAAGTTAAATTAGTATTTAAAAATAATTTATGATAATAGTTAGTTAAAAATTATTAATAAATATTTAAAAATTATAAGTTAAATTAGTATTTAAATGGAACTTAGTTAAAAACAGGACCATAATTAATTAAATGAAATATATATATATATATATATATATATATATATATATATATATATATAAAAGAAAGAAATGGTTAAAAATAAAAATAATAAAAATATGAATAAATAAATAAATGAGAAAAATATAACCTAAGTCAACTTAAAAATAATAAGAAATGAGAAAATAAAATAAGTCAACAAAAAATAAAAAAATAAATATATCAATAAATAAAAATAAATAAAGTAGATAAGAAAGCAGATGAAAAAAAAAAAGAAAAAAAAAGGAGCGGAACAATGACTAGGAAGAGAGTGCTGGGACCCAACACCGACTGATTTTCTAGCCATCTTCTCTATTGAGATTACTCGGTGTCTTTTCAATCTCCAGTGCTTCCCTAAATTTCCGATGATGGAAGTGCGAAACCTTAGCAATAACACTAGCCTCCTCAATAATGGCAGAAGTGTCCTCACACACGTAATTTTATTAATCAGAAAAGAACAATTACATAATTGATTTTGCAAGAGTTTACACCCAAACCACCCAAACACTCTTGCAATGAGCTATTTATAAGCTCCATGTCCTAACTACCTCTAATTATGGATCACTTATTAAATAACAAGTGTCCATTTACAATAAATGCTATTCAAACCAACTAGCTAACTAATCTCCTAAAATAGAGCCTAAGATACGACACATTTGGAGAGTCATATCTAGTTACAACAATATGCTAATTCTAAAAGTCTCCATTAAATAATTAAACATTCTAGAATAATAATTATTAATTTAATATCTTAAATTAATAATTATTTTATTCTAATTTTATAACCTATGATAAAATTGTATTTTTGGATCATCTAACATTCCCCCCTATGATCCAAAGATACATTACAACAGATACCAAGTTCATCCCTGAACTTAGTAAATTTTATTTTGTCGAGCGGTTTCGTGAAAATGTCGGAGATCTGATCTTCGGAAGGACAATAAACTGGTTTGAGGACATCTTTGGCAATGAGAGACCTGATATGATGATACTTGGTGTCCACATGCTTTGTCTTTGAATGAAAAACTGGGTTCTTGGCAAGTTTGATGGCTGACTGGCTATCAATGAATAATGATGTAGCTTCTGTCTGAGAAATGCCCAAGTCCTGCAAAATTCGGCGCAACCAAACAATTTCACATGCTGCTTCCCATGCTGAAATGTACTCTGCTTCTGCTGAAGAAGTGGCCACTGTAGCTTGTTTCTTACAACTCCAAGATACTGCTGCTGACCCCATATTCATTAAATAACCTGATGTTGATGCTCGATCATCAATACTCCCAGCAAAGTCGGCATCAAAATATCCACCAAGTACAAAATTTTTAGTCTTTGTGTAAATAAGACCAAAATCTTTTGTTCCTTGGATATATCAAAGAACTCTTTTGGCTGCATTCCAGTGGCTGTCTCGTGGTTCCTACATAAAACGTGAAAGAATACTGAATGCATAAGATAGATCAGGACGAGTATTTGTCAAATAAATCAAGCTTCAAATCAACTGTCTGTAAGTTGTACTGTCCACCTTTTCCCCCCCTTCAAATTTTGAAAGTTTCAAGTTTTGCTCCATGGGGGTGAGAACGGGCTTGCAATCTTGCATGCCAAATCACTGAAGAACCTCTGCGGCATACTTACTCTGAGAAATGAAAATATGATGTGGACATTGGAAGACTTCAACTCCAAGATAGTAGTGAAGTAATCCCAAATCTGTCATCTTAAAACCTGCATGTAACTCCTTTTTCACCTGTGCAATATGATCATCATGATTGCCAGTGATGATCAAATCATCTACATACATAACAAGAATTACCAAATATTTTCCCTGTTGTCGCACATACAAAGTATCATCAGATTCACTTCGTTGAAAACCAACTTTCTTAAGGTATTCATCCATCTTTGCATACCAAGCTCGGGGAGCTTGGTTTAACCCATATAAAGCCTTGATCAATTTGCAAACTTTATGTTCTTGTCCTTCAACTTCAAAACCTGGTGGTTGGGTCATATACACTTCCTCCTGTAAATCCCCGTTGAGAAAAGCACTTTTCACATCCATTTGATGAACTTTCCATCCTTTTTGAGCGGCCAATGCAAGTGTTAATCGGATGGTGTTCCATTTAGCTGTTGGAGCAAAAGTTTCTTCATAATAAATGCCTTCCTGCTGCGCAAAACCCTTTGCGACAAGTTGTGCTTTATACTTTTCAAGTTCACCCTTCTGATTATACTTAATTCTATAAACCCATTTGCACCCTATGGGTTTAACATTTGCTGGACAATCAACAAGTTTCCAAGTGTTGTTATCAATTACTGCTTGATATTCTTCAACCATAGCCTGTTGCCATTCTTTATGTTTTACTGCCTCTTTGTATGTGGAAGGTTCAGTAAAATCATTTGCGATCAAGGCAAAATTGCCTTCACTTCTATGTGCCCTTCTGGTGCCAGTTTTATTCTGTTCATCAGGCTTTACATCTTTCAAAAGTTGAACTGCCCATTTTGGAAGTTGGTGCTCACTTGTTTGCGCTTCTGTAAAGTCCCCATCATTGTAAAGAGGATTAATATAAACTGATGTACGTTGTTCAGGTGAAGAATGTGGAGACTCACTGTTTGAAGAACTGCTGCTGCTTGGAGATGCGGATGAACTGCTAGAAGACCCAGATGATGTTGTTGATGTAGATGGACTGGATGACTCATCTTTAGAGGAAGGAAAATCAAGTTCATACCAATTTGGTGAAGTTGGTTGACTTTGCATTTTTCCATTTCTTTTACTTCCCTTAGTTTCTAATTTGTGAAGAAGATTTTCATTTCTTTAGCACTCTTACTCTCTGTTTCATCAAAAATGACATCCCTGCTCACAATGAATTTTCCATTGGTCAAAAGACGATACCCTTTCTTCTCATCAGAATAGCCAATCATTGTGCATTTTAAACTTCTCAAGTCAAGCTTAGTTCGTTTTTCTTTCGGAACTAAGGCATAACACACTGACCCAAAAACTCTAAGATGTTTAACTCGAGGTTTGAAACCAAACCAAGCTTCATAAGGTGTGATTCCGTCTAAAGAAGTAGTTGGAGATCTGTTTCTTAGGTAGACAGTTGTATGAATTGCTTCTGTCCAATATGTTGGACTTAACCTCTTGAATGTGAACATGGATCTCGCCATTCCTAACAAAGTGCGATTCATTCTTTCGACTACTCCATTTTGCTGTGGAGTGTAAACATTAGTGAGATGTCTTCTTATGCCATTTTCACTGCAATAAGTTTTGAATTCATTTGAAGTGAATTCTCCCCCATTATCCGTCCTGAGAGTACCTATCTTTTCTTTGACTTCATTTTCAACAAGTTGGCGAAAAATTTTAAACTTATCAAATGCTTCTGACTTGTTCTTCAAGAAGTAAACCCAAGTCATTCTGCTGAAATCATCAATGAATAGTAAGAAATACTCGCAACCACCAAATAAGGTTTGTAGTGGACCACAAACATCACTGTGAATTAGTTGTAGCCGCCTGTTTGCACGCCATGAACTTGTTGGAAAACTTTCTCGATATTGTTTGCCATAAATGCAAGCTTCACATTTTGTATTTTCCCTTTTGAATGTTGGAAGTCCTTTAACCATTCCTTTTTTCTGCAAATGAGAAAGACTCTCAAAATTCAAATGTCCAAATCTTACATGCCATAGTCTTATAGGTGAAATACCTGTAGTCACTGCCCCTGCAAAATCAGAATGCCTTGGAATAATTGTCCCTTTCATCCGTAACAGTTTTCCATCTTCATAACCTGTCATAACTGTTTTCAAGTTCTGTTTCACTGAATTAATCTTCACTGAACCATCTTCCATAATCACCTGATGTCCTGCTTGTCGAATCGTGACTAAAGAGAGCAAATTTTTCTTAAAACTGGGTACATACCATACATTGGAAATCATTTTTTCTCCAATGTCAGGGAGAAAAACTTTGACTACTCCTTTTCCATAAGGAGTATGTTTTGTATCGTCAGCAAGAAAAATGGAATTAAGTTGGCATTCTTGAAAATTGCATAAAAAATCACGTCGACAAGTCATGTGCTGAGTTGCCCCGGAATCCAAGATCCAGGCATCTTCATAGTCACTTCTAAGATGAGATGAAATTTGTGATGTTGGTGAGGAAGTAAAAACATATTCTGAGCTATCTTCATCTTGATCATTTGCAAATTGTGCTGAATGCTGCTGAAAATTGGGAATTTTATTAAGTGAAGTTCGACAATCGTCAGCATAATGGCCAACCTTGTTGCATCTTCGACACACAATTTGACTTAAGTCTCTTCCTCTTCCTGAAGATTGTCCTCTGCCTCTGCTTTGACCTCTATTTTGAGATTGTCCTCTACCTTAACTATTATATCCTTGTCCTTGAAAATTGCCTCTTCCTTGGTTGTTTCCTCTACCTTGAAAATTATTTCTTCCTCCTCTGTTAAAATTGTTGCCTCTGCTTTGGCTTCGACCTCGATTATGTGTTGCTTGATTCTGATTCCATCTGCCTCTTCCTCGAGAACTATCTGCTAATGACTTACTAGTGCTGGCCTCTGTGAGAAAAACATCTTCACCAACTTTCTTCTTCTTCCCAAAAGTTTTATCATGTTGACTTAACATTTCACAAAGTTCATCAAACTCTAGTTTTTCAAATTTCCCAGTTACTTGTGAAGTCTCTAAAAAATGCGTATAGGAAGAAGGAAGCCCAGAAATTACAATTGTGATCATAAAGCTATCATCAATTGCGGGAAAACTAGCATTAATAATTTCCTGCCTAATATTCTTAAGTCTGGAGAGATATTCAAGAATATCACCATCTTCGGTTAATTTTTGTTGCAACAATTTTAACTGTAAATCAACCTTCTTTGATGCAGGATGAGTATCAAAGAGGTCTTTAAAAGTTTTCAAGGCAGTCCATGCTCCGTGGCATTTTCTATATGAACATACATTTCATCATTCACAGACGATTTAATAAGAGCTAAGGCTTTAGCATTCTTGATTTCCCATTTTGCCAGTGCATCTGCATCCGTGGGTTTATTCGGCTTAACATCTCCATCACATATTCCCTGCCATAATTCATTGTAAATGAGTGTGCTTTCAATGAGATGATGCCATGTTTTATAAGATTTGGTGCCTTCTAGTTTGTCAGAATCAGAAAACAAATTAATCAACTTAGACATTTTAGCATTGTAGCGTCGCACCAAGAATCAGAACAGAAATGACAAGATAGTCAACACAACACGCAAAAACACGATCTATCGGGGCTTGGCCTTGACCCTCGAATAGTCATCAAAACAGGAGACAATTGACTAAGCTTTGCACTTGGCTCTAGTCAATTTCCCAAATTTTACAAGGCAACTTTCAAAATTTGACTTTTTACAATGGTGCTTTGGCACAATATGGTAAAAAAAAATTTACCCCCCCTCAAAGTAAAATTACTTTGAGTTACATTTATCTCCTTCAAAAAATTACAAAAAAAAACTCCTTATTGCCCCAAAAAATTACAATCACCTTATCAAATGTTACAAGACCCTTATTACTCCAATAATAAAACATTACATAAAATTATGTATATTTGAATCAAAAATTCATTGTAGCTGTATTTCCAAAATCCCCTTTCATGTATAAATTTTGATCCAACGCCTGTGGGTTATGGGCCCACGCAAATCTGGTACCAATTTTCTAGGTTTGAATCTCGTTAGAGCCTTCAAGCTGCTGTCAAGCTTGATGCCTTTCTTGATACAAAAGCAGTGCAAATAATTTTCGAACCTCAATAATTCAACCACGCGGTGATCAATAATTCACTTTGACACCAATAATTCTGGTATGCCACTGAAGATTTTTCTCCGCCGCTTTTTCTTTATTCCATTCCTATTTCGCTGTCTTCTGTTGTGCCAAATGTTTGATGTCTCAAACATACAATAGGGGTTATAAATAGCTCTTCAAATCTATTTGTAAAACCTCGAAAAAGAGAAGTGGAAGTAAATTCAGGGAAAAATGTCTTGTTTATACTTTCATTGCATTACAAATCCTCATGAGCATTTGTTAGGCCGTCCCCTGTTTGAATCTAGGGAGTCCCAGTGAACGTCGTTGCTCCAAGGACGCTATTGCACTGTTTTAAATTTCTGCAATGACTTTTCTCCAGATAGATATTCCTGGGCTAATAGTATCTGGACACCGACAGAGCTGCGGATGCATCGGCAGCAGGATTGGTACCATTTTCCAGCAAACAATAATGGATAATCGCGAATTTTATATGAAGCGTTTGATAATGCGGCAACAGATTTTTCTGTGGGAGTTGGCAGCGTTTCAAATAATGGATCTACTCTTGACAATGTAATATCCAGAGTTGTCACAATTTGCTTCCTCTCACACCAATTCAAATATACAACAACACAGGGTATTTGTGCATAAACAGATGTCAACCATTCTCATAAAAAATGCAGAATTGATCTACAGAATCGATTGAATGTTTGGAAACGATTAAAAAAAAATCAAATATACAGCGCTGTCCTTTTTTTATGTTTTTATTCACTCAACCAATTTGAAAAAAAAATCATACAGATTTGCATTTGCAGCTTTTTAAAAAAAAAATTTGATTTTAGAATTGGCAGATCTAAAATCAATAAAAAAAAAATTGTTGCAAATTTCATACCAATCTTTTGCTGATCACTTCAACAGAGTTGAGTTTTTCCACGATCTGATAGAGCTGGAATCTCCTCCTCAAATCAACTGCTGGAATCTCTTCCTCAAATCAACTGCAGCATTACTGGAGCTCTGATACCACAATAATGGTAGAAGTGTCCTCAGACACATAATTTTATTAATCAGAAAAAAACAATTACATAATTGATTTTGCAAGAGTTTACACCCGAACCACCCAAACGCTCTTGCAATGAGCTATTTATAAGCTCCATGTCCTAACTACCTCTAATTATGGATCACTTATTAAATAACAAGTGTCCATTTACAATAAATGCTATTCAAACCAACTAGCTAACTAATCTCTTAAAATAGAGCCTAAGATACGACAAATTTGGAGAGTCATATCTAGTTACAACAATATGCTAATTCTAAAAGTCTCCATTAAATAATTAAACATTCTAGAATAATAATTATTAATTTAATATCTTAAATTAATAATTATTTTATTCTAATTTTATAACCTATGATAAAATTGTATTTTTGGATCATCTAACACTCAATACAAACATGGTGATTGGTTTTCTCAGCATGCTCAGCTAAAGCGGAAGACTTAGTTTGCCTATGCTTAAGGTCAGCTGCATGCTCACTAATCCTTTGATTAATGGAGCGACCAGTTTCCCCAATATAGGGGGTCCCACAGGAACAGGGGATCATGTATACACCTTTCATATCTTTAGGGTCGATAGGATCCTTCGCTGATCTGAGGGACATGCGAATGGTGTTCAGGGGCCTAAAAGTCACAGGGACACTATGCATCTTGAGAGTCCTACCAATCTTATCAGTAGTCACCTGAACATATGGAAGATGGACACCTGGAACTCGTTCCTTCGGTTCCCTTTGAGACCGTGAATTCTTGGAGGCTTTAAGGAAAGCCTTCTGACCCATGTATCTACTATAACCATTCTCAACAAAGACATCAAGGAGATGGGATTTTTCTTTCTCAAAACTCTTCTTATCCGAGATCCTTAGGGCCCGAGTAGCAAGGGTATTGAGAACACCCATCTTCTGAGCCGGGAAATGGTGGGAACTGGCATGAAGATACTGCTCAGTATGCGTTTTTTTCCGAAAAACTTGGTGGGCAAGGGAACCATCACTATTCTTAGAAATAAGAATATGGAGGAACGTAAGGCAACCATCGACCTCCTGCTCCATAGTGAACTTAATGGCAGAGGATTGATTGTTGAGATGATTGAAGAAGAGATCTAATTCTTCTTAGCTGTGAGACCAGATAACATTGGTGGCATCCACATAACTTCTCCAAAGCTTTGGCAAGAGCTGGGAAGAGTTTAGAGCCTTGGACTCAAAATCTTCCATGAAAAGATTAGCAACGATAGGGGAAAGGGGTGAGCCCATGGCAACCCCGCAGGTTTGCTCGAAGAACTCTCCCTCAAAATAGAAAAAGGTAGAAGTGAGACAGATCTCAACTAACTTAGCAGTGTCAAGATCTGTTAGGCGGTTGATCACCTCCATGGCCTCATTAATAAGGATGCAAGTGAAAAGGGAAACAACATCAAAACTAACAAGAATGTCCCCAGGGTCAAGTTTGATGTCCTTGAGCTCCTCAATGAAGGAAGCAGAGTCTTTTACAAAGGACTCCGTACGACCAACCAAGGGCTTAAGCTTTAACACAAGGAACTTAGCAAGAAGGTGTCCCTCACATCAGCGACAGATCATATCAACCTAAAGATATGAAAGGTGTATACATGATCCCCTGTTCCTGTGGGACCCCCTATATTGGGGAAACTGGTCGCTCCATTAATCAAAGGATTAGTGAGCATGCAGCTGACCTTAAGCATAGGCGAACTAAGTCTTCTACTTTAGTTTAGCATGCTGAGAAAACCAATCACCATGTTTGTATTGAGGAGGCTAGTGTTATTGCTAAGGTTTCGCACTTCCATCATCGGAAATTTAGGGAAGCACTGGAGATTGAAAAGAGGCCGAGTAATCTGAATAGAGAAGATGGCTGGAAAATCAGTCGGTGTTGGGTCCCAGCACTCTCTTCCTAGTCATTGTTCCGCTCCTCTTTTTTTTCATCTGCTTTCTTATCTAATTTATTTATTTTCATTTTTATTTATTGATCTATTTATTTATTTATTTTTTGACTTATTTTATTTTCTCGTTTCTTGTTATTTTTAAGTTGACTTAGGTTATATTTTTCTCATTTATTTATTTATTCATATTTTTATTATTTTTATTTTTAACCATTTCTTTCTTTTATATATATATATATATATATATATATATATATATATATATATATATATATATATATATATATTTGCATTTAATTAATTATGGTCCTGTTTTTAACTAAGTTCCATTTAAATACTAATTTAACTTATAATTTTTAAATATTTATTAATAATTTTTAACTAACTATTATCATAAATTATTTTTATATATTTTAAGGGATTGGTCCCCCTAGGATAACTTATTTCCCTTAAATTATTAAAAAGTTTTGATCCCAGTACATTAGTCAAAAGTAGCCGTTGGTCTAGTTAGCCGTTGGAGGCTCTACTCAGTCTATTTAACTTGCTAAGCTGGATCTGTTTCTTCAACTTGTCCTGATGATGAACCACACTGGTTGGTTCGAAATGCGTCGACAAATGGTGTTTCATGTGATCTTCGCCAAAAAATATTTTGTAAACTTGATATGGATCATAGAAGCCTCAACTCTACTATTGAATCCCTGCACGAAAAAGCCATTGCAACCAAGGTCCATCATTTTGAACGGGAACGCTTGCAGGTTTCAAGGTTGAAGACAAATCTAGCTTTTCTTAAAAGATGCAGAGACTCCTTCACCATCACTGTCTTTGCCCGGATTAAACATCGCCTTAACACTCCCCAAAACCATCAGGTTTTCCTTAAGGTGAGTTTGGCGTTAATAAGTGTAGAAATCAATAGGGTTAGAAAATCTCTAAATCTTCTTTCTTGGTTTCTTTTGGACTTACATCTGGATCTTGGGAACTTGTTTTCAACTTCCCTTTGGGCCAGAATAGATGCCTGTTCAGCTCTGAAGTCCCTTCGGTTAGAAGAGATTCGGAAGCAGAATCAAGCTTCTAAGTTTCAAAGGCTAGCTGGAAATTCAGCAGTTCTGGATAGATCTAGGGGAGCAGCTTCCCGGAGCTGTATCTCTTCTGGTCAAATCTCAGCGCTTAATAATTGGTTATCTAGCAGCTCTGGTGATGACCGAGCTGTCCTTACACCTTACAGATTGGGGTTTGGTTCATAGGAAAGCGTTCTTCCAGGTTGCTGCGTTGAGGAAAATCACTCTGTTGATAATGAATGCTCTCCTTCTGTCGCCAATCATCCAGATCGCTCTTCTGTTCCAGACATGGATCAGGTATTGCTTGATAGCAGCCTGGCTGTGGGTAACTCTCTTTCGATGCTTTCTTCTGTTTCCATGCTAGTGCTGAAGGTTTCTGATCTGGAGGTTTCATCTACGCTTTCACCGAGTGGTATCTCTGTTTCCTCGCTGCGCAGAAGGTCCTTGAAACCAGAGGGTGTTTTGGCAGACCTGTTTGATGTGGTCAGCTTGGATTCTGATCAGATAGATCTAAATACGCGGGCTCCTATTGATAACTCATGTTCCTTGAATGTTGATTTAGCAGGTGGGTTTGTTGGGGTTAGCGAGGGTTCAGATCCAGTGGTAGCAGGTTCGTTGTCACCTATTTCTGGTCGCTCCTCGGTGCATAACAAGACTGCAGAACCCGGAGTCGAATTGGCAGGCCGGTTGGTCAGCGTGGGTTCAGATCCTGTGGCATCGTGTTCACCTAATTCTGGTCGCTCATTGATGCATGGCAAGTCTGTAGAGCCCGCAGTCGATTTGGCAGGCTGGTTGGTCAATGTGGGTACGGTTCTGTTGGTTTGTCGCTCCTCAGGGCATTGCATGACCACAGAGCCTGGAGCATGCCGTTCTGATGTGGTCAGAGAGGGTTCAGCCCCCTTTCCCCGTCCTTTGGTCTGTCACCCTTCGGGTAGTTTGTTGCCTTATAATAATATTAATAATATTTATATTAATTATAATAATAATATCATTATTAATAAGGATCTTAATAATTATAATCATAATGATATGAATAATGATAATAACTTTATTAATAAAAGTAATAATAATGATATGAATAATAATAATATTATTATTAATAAGAATAGTTATATTGATATGAATAATAATAATAACTTTAATAATAATAATATTAATATTAATATTAATATTTATGATAATATTAATAATTTTAACAATAATAATAATTATTATAATGATAAATATAATAATAATAAATTCATTAATATTAAAAATATTAATAATTCGATTAATAAGTATTCAATTTTTAATACAAACATTTCTAGCATGGAGAATAATAAGAATGATGTTAATAATCATTGCCTTTCTTCTCGTTCTAATAATAGGGTTATAAATCTTTCCATTTTCTCCTTTCCCCCTTCTGTTTTTAAAGTTTTGGGGAAAGGTTTAAATTTTGCCTTAGCCTCGAAGAAAATCCCTGTGGATGATATCATTTGTGACATAGAGTTTGGGATCAGAGATTTACCTGATAGGATCAAGGATACTATTAGGCAAGATTGTGCGGTTGTCTTGAAAAAGGCTAAGCCCCCAAAGAACAACCTTAGCAAGGAAGAATCAACAGCTCTCAAATCCTTAAACTAGAATAAGGATATCATTGTTTTAAAGGCAGACAAGGGTGGTGTTGCCGTCATCCTTAACAAGGCTGATTACCGCAGCAAGATGTTGGATCATCTTCATAATAGTGGTAGCTACAAAAAGCTTCCTAAGAATCCTTTAAAGAAGGTTGCTAGGAATGTGGCACTTGCCATTAAATCCATTAGCTCAATGAGTTCCCTTCAGCATAAACTCATTGAAAGCAACCCTATCACTCCTAGAATCTATGGTCTCCCCAAGATTCACAAGGATGGAGCTCCCTTGAGGCCCATTGTCAACACCATTGGTGGTCCTACCTACCTTATTACTAAGTTCCTTGCGTTAAAGCTTAAGCCTTGGTTGGTCGTACGGAGTCCTTTGTAAAAGACTCTGCGTCCTTCATTGAGGAGCTCAAGGACATCAAGCTTGACCCTGGGGACATTCTTGTTAGTTTTGATGTTGTTTCCCTTTTCACTTGCATCCCTATTAATGAGGCCATGGAGGTGATCAACCGCCTAACAGATCCTGACACTGCTAAGTTAGTTGAGATCTGTCTCACTTCTACCTTTTTCTGTTTTGAGGGAGAGTTCTTCGAGCAAACCTGCGAGGTTGCCATGGGCTCACCCCTTTCCCCTATCATTGCTAATCTTTTCATGGAAGATTTTGAGTCCAAGGCTCTAAACTCTTCCCGGCTCTTGCCAAAGCTTTGGAGAAGATATGTGGATGACACCAATGTTATCTGGTCTCATGGCCAAGAAGAATTAGATCTATTCTTCAATCATCTCAACAATCAAGCCTCTGCCATTAAGTTCACTATGGAGCAGGAGGTTGATGGTTGCCTTCCGTTCCTCGATATTCTTATTTCTAAGAATAGTTATGGTTCCCTCGCCCACCAAGTTTTTCGGAAAAAAAGGCATACTGAGCAGTATCTTCATGCCAGTTCCCACCATTTCCCAGCTCAAAAGATGGGTGTTCTCAATACCCTTGCTACTCGAGCCCTAAGGATCTCGGATAAGAAGAGTTTTGAGAAAGAAAAATCCCATCTCCTTGATTTCTTTGTTGAGAATGGTTATAGTAGATACATGGGTCAGAAGGCTTTCCTTAAAGCCTCCAAGAATTCGCAGTCTCAAAGGGAACCGAAGGAACGAGTTCTAGGTGCCCATCTTTCATATGTTCAGGGGACTACTGATAAGATTGGTAGGATTCTCAGGATGCATAGTGTCACTGTGACCTTTAGGCCCCTAAACACCATTCGCATGTCCCTCAGATCAACGAAGGATCCTATCGACCCTAAAGATATGAAAGGTGTATACATGATCACCTGTTCCTGTGGGACCCCCTATATTGGGGAAACTGGTCACTCCATTAATCAAAGGATTAGTGAGCATGCAGCTGACCTTAAGCATAGGCGAACAAAGTCTTCCGCTTTAGCTGAGCATGCTGAGAACCAATCACCATGTTTCTATTGAGGAGGCTAGTGTTATTGCTCAGGTTTCGCACTTCCGTCATCGGAAATTTAGGGAAGCGCTGGAGATTGAAAAGAGGCCAAGTAATCTCAATAGAGAAGATGGCTGGAAAATCAGTCAGTGTTGGGTCCCAACACTCTCTTCCTAGTCATTGTTCTCCTCCTTCTTCTTTTTTCATTTGCTTTTTTATCTTTTTTTTTTTTATTTTTTTTTTATTGATCTATTTATTTATTTATTTATTTTTACTTATTTTATTTTCTTGTTTCTTGTTATTTTTAAGTTGACTTGGGTTATATTTTTCTCATTTATTTATTTATTCATATTTTTATTATTTTTATTTTTAACCATTTCTTTCTTTTATATATATATATATATATATATATATATATATATATATATATATATATATATATATATATATATATATATATATATATATATTTGCATTTAATTAATTATGGTCCTGTTTTTAACTAAGTTCCATTTAAATACTAATTTAACTTATAATTTTTAAATATTTATTAATAATTTTTAACTAACTATTATCATAAATGATTTTTAAATACTAATTTAATTTATAATTTTTAATTAATTATTAATAATTTTTAACTAACTATTATCATAAATTATTTTTATATATTTTAAGGGATTGGTCCCCCTAGGATAACTTATTTCCCTTAAATTATTAAAAAGTTTTGATCCCGGTACATTAGTCAAAAGTAGCCGTTGGTCTAGTTAGTCGTTGGAGGCTCTACTTAGTCTATTTAACTTGCTAAGCTTGATCTGTTTCTTCAACTTGTCCTGACGACGAACCACACTGGTTGGTTCGAAACATGTCGACAAATGGTGTTTCATGTGATCTTTGCCGAAAAATATTTTCTAAACTTTATTAAGGTTTCGAAAGTCAATACATATTCTAATATCTTCGTTTTTCTTTCTAACGGGAACCATATTGGATACCCATTTGGAATGCCGAACGGGAAAAATTATTTTGGCTTTCAATAGCTTGTTGAGTTCAGATTTGACCTGGTTTTCTAGATTGGGATGGATTTTTCTCAACTTCTGTTGGACCGGTTTTTCATCATCTATCATTGGAATAGTATGTTGGATGATAGAAGTGTGATACGTTTTAAGTTCATCATAGTTCCAAGAGAAAACATTTTTGTATTGTCTCAAAAGACAAATATATGCTAATTTTTCTTCAGGAGCTAGGCCAAGGCCTAGATTGATGTTCTGTGGTTTAGTATCAGTTCCTAGATTTATTAATTCGTAGTTCAAAGTTGAACTTTGGAGTTTCGAATTGGTAGATATTTTAAACCGATCTTTCAAATCATAAAGGTCTTCTAATTTGACTACCGACTTAGGTATAGCATTGTTAGTGCTATCTTGTTGCAATTGTCGGTCATGTTGGTCTTCATCAATTATTTGATTGGTGTAGGATCCTTCAGATGTGAGAAAACTCACGATGTCAGGATCGTTGTTGAAAATTCTCCAATTTTTAATGTTATCAGGAATAGAAGGTCTAAAGATTAATTCTATTGAGAATCTATCAGGGCTAAAATCTTCTGAAGGGATAAGTTTGGAAACTACGTTAGCTAAAAGGTTTGCACTTGCATTTTGGAGTCTGGGAATTGGTGAAATATTAAATGCTATAAAGTGTTCAGTCAGATCTTGAACTAAAGATTGGTAATGTTTTAAATGACCTGATAAACAATGTATAGTATTACGTACCTGTCTGATTACAATTTTAGAATCTCCGAAAACTTGAAGGTATTTTACATCTAATCCGATTGCTTTGTACAGCCCTTGGGCTAAAGCTTCATATTCTGCAGTATTGTTGGTGCAATCAAATTCGAGTCTGCAAGTTAACATAGTTTTATCCCGTTCTGGACTAACTAGCATGCATCCTGCTCCTGCTCCTTCGTTAGATTTAGAACCATCAAAAAATAATTTCCAAAATAAATATTTATTTACAGGACTATCTAAAAAATTAATACATTTAGAACTATCTATTTGAGAAAAAATTTCGACTTGGGGTAAAACAAAATGTTCTAAATAAGGTGACGTATGAGCATTAAAATTCCCTAGGAAAGAATCTACTAAGTAATTGCCAATAATACTATTGTTATATGCTACCGGTTCATTCTCCCCCTCTAGCCCCGTTACTATGTATTTCTGATGTCTTTCTCGTTCAACTTTTATTTTATTTGGTTTACCATTGTAAGGGAGCCACATGTGCGACCAGTCAGTTGCGAAGTATCCATGAAGTTTTTCTGACCAATCTCTGCTAAGAATTAAGCCATAAAATTCTAGAATATCAGCAACTAAAATGTCGATAACTTGACATACCTTTGGGTTGGATGACAGCCTTATGGTAACCTGATTTAATTCGCCAATCACTTCGACTTGCGATCGATCTAGCTAGACTATGCGCACAACAGATTTTTTCGGTTGAACGTTCAATTTTGTACATATTGATTTTGGTAAAATATTCGATGAAGCTCCCGAATCCACTAAGTAATTATGCACATTTTTATTAAAAATTTCATAAGTAAGAAGAAACAGGGCAGTATGAGATCTCGATCTTCATCCAATTAACGTGATGTCGTTTGGATCAACCTTGTTAATCACATTAGTCGGAGGTCTTCCCATATCATGGGAAGCTTGAGAAATTACAGCGGCAGGCAAAGGTGCAACTAGTACAACATGTAATTCTTTCAAAAGTATCTTTTGCTGGTGTTTTAACTTGCCCAATTCATAAAGAGTGATGTTGGCCCTAGTCTTTTTCATGTCTTCTATAATATTGTACTCCATTTCATTCGAAACGATCACTGTTTTAGATGGAGTAGATGAATCTATTTGGATTGGGCTGGTTTGAGTCGCTTTTCGTGTCGTTTTCTTGGCTGCGACTTTATCCTTCATCGTCGAGCTTGCGCTCTTTGGCTTAGGGGTAGTTTGAGGAGGATCAAGTTGATTTCTACTTCGTGTAATAACCAAGGATGATTCTTGATCCTCTTCTTGTGGGAGGATGAAATCCCACATTCCTTGTAACTCTACAACTTCTTCTTCATCGATTTTCTCTTCAGTAGCGATTTCCTCTTCTTCTTCTTCAGATTCAGCGCATGTAATAGCATTGTGGGGCTTTGAATCAGTCGAAGGGTTTCTTTTAAAAGGTCTCTATTGCTTTTTTGAAGAAGTTTCTACCACTTGTTTCTTAATGTCGACCATCTCGTTAGACATGGTCTTCAAAACTTTTTGCAATCCTTCTAAATCGAATGGATCTTTCGATTTTTTTTCTTGGGATCTTATTTGAAAGTAACCTTCTTGGATTTCCATTCTTCCATTGTGGTTTTCTTTTCGAGGGCTATAATACGCTTCTCTACAACTATTGCTTCTTTCTTATTTTCGGCTAAAGTTGTCTTGTTAGCCCTGTCCACGAAGATTGCTATGTTTGATGGTAAAGCAGTGATGTACCATTCACTTCGCACTTCTTTGCTGGGTTTGGAAGCAGTAGGGATTTTGTTTAACATTTTATTGAAATGTGAATTGAAATCTTTGATAGGTTCTTTTGACTTGGCCCTAAGGTTAGACAGGTCACTGATCAACGTTGCCGTAGACCTATCATCATCGACTTTAATGAGGAATTATTTTTGGAAGATATCCCAACTAGTGATAGATCCAGATGGTAATGAAAAATACCATGATTCGGCTGTTCCCTGAAGAGTATTAGGAAAAATTCAAACAACAACATCTTCGTTAGTAACTCCATTAAGATTTATGGATAGCATAAAGTTATTAATATGCCCTTCCGCTAGCATGCCTTCTTCAGGATTAAACTTAGGCAGCCATTTTTCAGGATGGGGTGGTAGATGACTCAAGGGCGCAGGCATTAAGACTGCCCCTGGGTTATTCCATGGAGATTGGGCCATCACTGATCCACTAACAGAGGGAAGTGCAAAAGATGATCCCTGAGGTTGAGAAGATGAGGGTATTATGACTCCGGATGATTGAGAAGGAGATGTAAAAGTACCAGTAGGCTGGTGGACAATGATCTGAAGTGATGGAGTGGATGGTTGACTTCGCGGTGAAGAAGTTGAAATGGATGATGATGGTGAAAGAGTCTCACTATCGGACCCTTTAGGTGATTTCCTTGCTCTCTTCCTTGTGGGTAGAGGTAACTCAGTTGGTTGAACACCAAACTTTTCACTTTTTAATCTGGTTAGAGGATGAGAAGGGTTATATTGCGAAGTCACACTGCCTTGAGATTTATCAGATCTTTAAGGAGATATAGAAAATCGCTGAAGTTTGTGAATCAGAGATTCAACTTCAGGAGGTTCAATAATAGATTGTTCTGAAATGTCAGGGTTTGTAGCAGCGGCTGTTGATCCTACGACTTCTGGCTGTGGATTTAAAGATTCTAAATGAAATGCAGAAGTCGGGGGAGATGGTGAGGGCGATTTACTCTCAGAATGGTATTTAGATTTAGACTTGCTTTCCATTCATAGTCGGAGGCCCTCCTTCTAGCGCCAAATATGTTGAAGCTCCGAAAATCGGGTCTACAACAAGGGGGATACCCACCCGGTCCGGACCTTTGTTGGCAGCTCCTTTTCCGTTTGGTATGGTGGGTCCGACTGGGGATATGGGACCAGTCTCCCAATTTATGTGTGTGTGTGAGATTGATTGATATTTTTTGTTTAACAATTCCTAATTAAGATGCTCTAATTCTAATTTTAATCTAATGTCATGCAATTGTATTCTAGAAAGCAGAAACATCTAAATCTACACTAACCCGGGGTGTAATATTTCTGTTATGCGATCTAAAATGATTTCAAATAAAAATCGGTAATAAATATCATTCAACTGTTATGAGAAAAGAATTCAATATAGATGAACCACTTCGTATAAAAAGTTAGACGAAACAGTTGTGAAAAACATACTGCATAATAATCTACTCATACATTAAGCATAAATAAATAGCTATCACCGTACAAAAGTGCCAAATGATAACTTAGGCATTCA
Source organism: Pinus tabuliformis (assembly GCA_031772625.1). Classification (NCBI taxonomy): domain Eukaryota; kingdom Viridiplantae; phylum Streptophyta; class Pinopsida; order Pinales; family Pinaceae; genus Pinus; species Pinus tabuliformis. The sequence goes on from CM062818.1 coordinate 1,303,289,177, forward strand.
CGCATTAATATATAAACAACTGAACTTAAATATCACCTTAACACAAGAGATAGAAATAGTTAAGAGATAGAAGTACCATTTATAACTAGTTCTACTCATGAGCTTCAAGCGATAACGATTTATCTCTTCTTAATCCAACATCCACTAAGAGTACAGAAGTGCAACATCAGTAGCAGATATTAAATGCAAAAATCAATAAATCATGTTCCATTCATTCATCAATACCTACTCGGAGGGTGCAAAAGTGCATGTTCTGAGGACAAGCTTTTGATAAATTTCTGGACCCTTCTCTAAATGCATGAGAAGGGTTTAAATACTACTAATTACATCTAAAAATAACTTATTACAAAAATGTAGGATACGGTTTAAATGACCATCCTTTCTCTAGGCAAAAATAAAGCAAAACTATTTCTAAAATTAAATTTGAAACTAACATCTAACTATTTCTGTATTTGCTCCTTAACATCACAAGCATTCAACATTTGTTCGAGAAGAGTCGGTTGGCCGAATTCAGCCTTTAATTGCCCTGTGAAAACGGAATGAACTAGAGCTGGTGCCATCTTTTCGGCAGAATTGATGATGCTTTTGAGAGTCATACACTCGCTGTGTGGTTTCACTAAATAAGCCCAGTAAGAATCCCAATTCAACTTAGTTAATCTTCTAATTGATCCTGCCTTTTCTTGAGCCTTCTGTCTCCAGTGTGTTTGCAACTGCTGTACCTTTATACGGACTTATTTTGAAGATATTTATAACAATTACCATTGTTTTTGGGATTTAAATTTCATTTTTTACTTTTACCGTTTTTCCCTACAAATTTCTAAGCTTCCAGGAGACTGAGCAATTATAGGCTCTCCTCTTCAAAACGTTTTGCCTGGCGATGCGCGATTAGTGCTAAGTGCTAATTGCGCATTGGAAACTACCTCCGTTTCTTGATCCAGGCTTCCTTGGTGCGTTTGTTGCCTCTTGCGTGCTTTCTTTTAGCGGATGTAAAACTGACATTTTGTGAAAATATTGATTCCGTGAGTTTTTGACCTTGAGTCTTAAACTGTCTATTTTTAATGTCAGCTTTGTCTAGTACCCATTTAATCATGTCTATGTAGGGGAGAATTTTGGGTCTCGCCGCTATCCGGTGTAGGAATGAACAAGCTAAATCTGCAACTGATGCTTCAGAAGACCTTGATGAGCCTGCAGTAGCCGTAAACTCCATTACCTTGGGATTCTCTTCCTCAAGTATATGATACATGCCTTCCCAAGTGGAAATACACGCTCCTCTAATGCATTCTGTGTCTGTGTACAAGGGCGCCATTTCTTTATCTTCAGACATTGGAGTCTTTCCTTTCTTCCCCATAGTTTCCTATATACTGCTTTGTATAACCTTTTTTTCTTTGTTCCTGCAGTTTACAAGTGAGGTGAGAGTAATGATAAGGAACAGTGACGGGAAAGCTTTAAATGCCGAAGACATGCAAAAGTATACCACCTTACATGAACTGGGCTCTTCAATAATCAAAAAACCATATTTCATTAACAACTGGCAACTAACTCATTAATTAGCATTAAAGCGCATAACCAGGTCTCGTTTTATGGAAAAAGTTTTTCTTGAATAATGAGCCCTAAAAATCTGCGATGGAGCGATTTTGTGATTTGCTTTGCAATATCATTTTGTTATTCTATCGTAAGATCACTTTGCCGCTCTATCGCAATATCGCATAATCGTAGTATGTGCCCATTTTGTGTTAATGTGTTTCTTGCGAGGTGCGATTTTGCGATATGCGCCATCACATATCGGCATTTTCTACGGTTTTCCATCGTAAGTACATTTTAAGGCATGCGATGTGATATATGTTTTTTATTATGCAATTTCGTATCACGATCTCATAATCTCAGAGTTTGGCTTGTAAGGAGGCATCCTATTATCCTTTTTGCGTTGTGATATTTCTTAAGGAGTGATTTTATCTTTCCTCATCATGAAACTTAAGCTTTTTAGATTTTCAAGGGTATTTTCTTAAGTTTATGATGGTAAGTTTTATTAAAAAGGAAATACAAGTACTAATTGATTTTTAAAATTTTTTGACTAAGGGTCCCCACTTATTTAGTATTAGTAATAACACTAAATAAGAAGGGGGGTTGTTGGTGGCCACAACACGGGAGAGGAAGGTGAGAAGAACGTAGCAACCTAGAGCATGGAGTGCTCAAATGGTTCCATAGAGCAGAGAACCAAAGAGGTGCCAAAAGACTAAGCTCAGAGGAGAAAGCTTAGTGAGGCATGTGTAGTAGGGTAGCCTATTACTGGACAGGTTTTGTTGCAGCTCACAGAAAGATCATAAAGGCAATTCCACAGAGAATGTGGGTAGAATGGGTAAGGGATGAAAGAGAAGCATATGACTAGGAGGTTATAAATTTTTGTACCTTAGGAGTCTAATGCAAGAGCATCCGAGCACCCTGAATTAAAATTCAAAGTCAAATCTAAGAATGGGGAGAACGTGGACAACCATTGTAATCGGGAGAAAATTCTGTTAAAATAGAGCTAAAGTGATGGAATTGATAAAGTCTCTAGAAGACTTAATTAAATGTAATTATCTGCCATAGAGAGATTTAGGGGTTGTTGAGTGATTTGTGAGAGGAAATCGTGGATTTGAGATGATCCACAACTTTGTAATCTTCTATAAAGAGTGTAAGTTGTGTGAGACATATAGTTCAGAGAGAGATAGAAAATACATAGATATAGAAAGAAGAGTGAGGATATAATGTAGTCGAAGGAGAATTTGTTACTAAGGATGAAATGCCTTAGACTGTAATTGAGTTATGCATATAATATAAATATGTGTGTTATCGGTATTTTGGGTGTCTATATAGTGTTGTACCTATAGTTAGATGTATGAGTTAAATTCCATGTAAAGGTTTTTTGATCGACCATCGATCACTATAAGGATCGATGGTGATCCAATACTAATTCGATATTAGAGAGCATGATGTTGTATGGAGTGATGCGAGTGTAAAGGACAAAGTTCCTATGAACTTCTCCTTAAACAAATATGGTAGATAACTATGTGTTTAACGTAATTCCACCAATAAGCACATGATCAATGAAGTAGGTAGAAAAGAATGGGAACCGTCAGATCGTTTAGATCAACGGATATTAACCGTGGAAGAGGAATGGCAGAGGAGCCATCGTAGCTGTCAATGGTAGAAGATCAACGGTCATCGCGTGGTTTAAAAGTCCATGAGTTAAGTGGGAAAGGCAATCTTCATAAGGTGGTAATTGGATTATCGGGCAACCTCAAAACCATAGGTGGTATTCCAGAGGATGGAACCGATAGGATATGAGCTGAGATTTAATTGAGTTGAAGTCCAGAGGTGATCAAACCATCCATTGAAAGGGTGATTGGACGTGTATCGGGTGTGAACAAGCAAGGTTTTCAATTCCCAAATCAGACCCGATGAGGTTTCATGCAACGAGATTAAACTCTCGTTGAGATCTGACGATCTTGACTGTTCATCACAGGATCAATTAGACGGTGATCGCGTGGAGAAGTGCGTGTGGTTAATGGCCTAATCAGACCTGAGAATTTTATGGACACGGGTTTATTCTATTTGAGGTCCGGTTGTATGCGTTCGGAGTGGGACCGACGCTTGTTGGCAGGTTATGTATTATTCCACTGTTTGGTGATTGGTCGAGTTTTTGTTAAAATCCACCAATGTAAAGGCTTTCGATATAAACGTGGGCCCTTAATCCACAGGTCCATGTCCGATTATTGTAAAGATGAAGCTAAACTGCCATTAAGCATTTTTTCTTTCATCACACAATCAGATAGAGATTTGTTGGAACCACAAGTTTGAGTTGTGAAATCTCAGAAATTCAAGTGTCACATGGGTTTTTCACCATGCCGAATTCATATGTGTGCAGTGAAGAACTGGTTTTAAACAACAAAAATAAATATTGGATTAAAAAAAATGTTCGTTAAAAACTCCAAAATGTATAATGTTACAATGTCTTTTTCAATGTACCAATGTTTAAATTAAACATCAATTATTTTTATCATCAATAATAATAATAATAATAATAGTTAATTAATTCTTATGACATTTTTAATAATTTTAGCAACTTGGTCCTAGGGGCAACTAAATTGAAGTAATGTAAGCCATTAGAAAACTAAGAGATCCAAGGTTCAAATTCCCCATGTTTATGGAGAGGAGGAAAAGCCATAGACCCTAGAGGTTTGCTAGTAGCTAAGATGTGTTCATCTTGAAAAAAAAAACTTCAGATCTATAATGAAATAGGTGTTTTTATTCATATTATGAATTGAAATTGGGTTCATGTTGAAAAAAAACAAAAAACAAAAAACTACTTGGGATCTATCATGAAATAGGTGTTTTTATTCATATTATGAATTGATGCTCAGTCATTTCATTTATATGGTTGTGCTAGTTTCTATTGTTATCAAATCCTTTACTTATTCCTCTTAAATTATTGTCATATTATAGATGTATTGACACATTAATGGCACATACCTTTTACGAAATATATATCCTTTTTAAAATTGTATATAAATATATGCACACTTAACATATATATTCTTTCATTTATTATGTCTAGTTGTGTGTGTGTGTTTGTGCCACACTCATATTGATATTCATTACCTATAATCATATATAGGTTTATTTGGATATTCATATTCACAAATTTTTGATTGCATAGGTCCAAAAATATGTGCATTATTTTCTATACCAATGTAGATCCATCTCAACTCGGGATCTATAAGTGTTGCGAGTGATCAAATCTCTTGAGGAGGTGAAAACCTTTGCTCAAGTTTTACACTAAAAAAAGAGATTTAAATATTGAACTTGAGAAAATGTTTGCACCTCTAGAAATTTGATCCCTCTCAGGCTTAATAGATCCAAAGTTGAGATGGATCTATCTTGGTTTATATAATAGATACTACCATAACCACATTTATATTAATATAATTGTGGTTGTTATACGCGCATATTATTAATTATTCATATTAACATAAATATTATTAATAATGTGAATACTAATAATAATAATAATTTCTAAAATAATTTTAGACATTAATAATAGCACATATAAAAAAATATTATAAAAAAATAATTAAACACAATTTAATATAACAAAGCATGAAATCAAATAAAACATATTAATAAAAATTAATAACCTAAATATATGACATTATTTATTATAGAAAAAAATGATTAAACAAACAATCAAATTAACAATATCAATTAATCAATAATAATTGAAAATAATTTTAGAAATTAATAATAGGTCATATAAGGAAATATCATAAAAAATAATTAAACACAATTTAATAAAAGAAACCGTGGAATTAAATAAAACATATTAATAAAAATGAATAACCTAAATATATACAATTTTTTTTTTGACAATAACGGATAGTTTTTATTTATGATTCGGCAAAACAACTGCTGAGGGCTTTAATAGAGCTTTTCTGTAATTCATTGTTACAAAATTGTAATTCATTGCTTGAAAGTGCTCTTATCAACAGATTTTTGTTGTTCCTTTTCTGTTGTTTCTTTTCTGCTGTTCCTTTTTTGCAGTTCTTTTTTTGCTGTTCCTTTTTTGTTGTTCCTTTTTTGTTTTTGTTTTTCTGCTGTTCCGTTTCTTCTGTTCCTTTTCTGCTGCTCTTTTTCTGTTGTTCCTTTTCTATTGTAATTTATGCTGTTCCTTTTTCCCGATGGAACAGCTCTTGCATTTCTTTGCTGTTCCTTTTCCAAAGGATCGACTCTTGTGATTTTCTGTTGTTCCTTTTCCAAAAAGAACAGCCCATGCGTTTTTGTTGTTCCCCTTTGATAACTGATCATAGGCGCAACGCATCCTAACTGCAGCCAACAAAGACGACTGATCCCGAGGCTCAGGAGGATAATCTCCAGAGGAGGAAAGCTCTAGAATTTCGCTTTCCGAGATGAAGATCTGCTTCCAAGTTTGCAGAGGGGAGACCCAATGCGGAGGAGAGGTAGATCAACCCAAGAAACACTGCGATTTCTTTTTGATCTGGTGGAGTGTTATAAAGAGTTCAAGAAACCCAAGAGCGGAAACTGGTCTTGAGGAGGCCCTCGTGAACTCCCCAGCACCTACCCAGGCGCAACAGTGATTTCTAGCAACGAACAGAGATCGAAATGCCGAGGATGCGTTCTAAACTTCCCTTGTGGGTGAGTCCGCGGATCCTAGCAGCGGCCAGCACAGAATGGTTCGGTCTCGAGGTCTGGAGAGTTTGAATCAGCAGAATGCTCAAAGCAATAGAGGCCCAGACATCTACAGAAATAAGGAATGCTGCAGTCCAATTCCACATCAAAAACTAACAGAGATCTCCTGCTCCTGAGAGAGCCTAGATTGGCTGCCAAGTCCGCTTATGAGTTTAACTTCCTCAGAACATGATAGAAGGATATTTTGTGGAACTTGGGCAATAGAAGTCTGTTTTTTTTTAGGATGGGGGCTAAATACACCTGGGAAGGGATATTTTGAGAGTTCATAGCCTGTATAATTAGTCTGGAGTCTCCAAAGACTAAGATGGAGAGGAGGTTCCTCTTGAGAGCCAGATTTAGACCCTGCCACAGAGCAAGAGCCTACACTCTATTGTTTGTTTCATGCCCCAGACCCCAAGTAAAGCGCAACTCAGTTGATCCACGTGGGCTTAAAATAACTCCACTGCCACCCGCCTTTCCTGGGTTGCCTTTAGAGGACCCATCAAAGAAAAGGCAGTGATCATCCAAAGCAGATCTCCATTTGATGAATTCTTGTTCTTCCAGGCGAATTTCCCAGTGAGAGGGGGCTTTAGCAAGAGGAATGGGTCTGTTCTGGTGAATTGGGACAAGCTCTTTTAACCATTGGTCTTCCTTGCTATCCAGAATCATGCCATTTCTTATGGTGGGATTGGTTTCTAAGGCTTCCCCCAACAGTGCTTTGATCTTAGTGATAATTCTGATCAGGTTACAACTCTCCTCCCTAAAAATTCTATTGTTCCTCTCCAAACACAATTTCTAGCATGTGAATTTGGGGATCCACATCCAGGCAGTCTTGAGAAGGATTTTTTTGGAGAGACAGAATGGGGATGATTTGGCTTAGTTTCTTAGCAGGTCCTAAGTATTTCCTGGAAGCTCTATTTTGTCTGATCCTAACATCAGGACACCCCTCAAAACTTTTTGAGGAAAGGGGCACAAAAAGAACAGGTGGTTAGTTGTTTCTTCATCCAAAGCACAAAGAGGGCACCTGGAGGGACCTTCCATTCCACACTTCCTCAGGTTATCTCTAGTGAGGATACTTTTATGTGCCAGAGTCCAGCAAAAGAAGTCAATTTTGTGGAGAGCAGGGAAAGACCAAATAATTTTCCATTGAGTTGGCTCTGGGGGGACACTAGGGACAACCATCATACTTTTGTAACCTTCTACTACTGAGTAAGAGCCTGAGAGAGAACCCCACCCTCTTTTGTCCTTAAAAGAGGCCTTTATGGGAGATTTTCCTTGGAGCAAGTCCAACAATAAGTTGGCTTCGCCATCTAGCCAATGAGGGACCTCCCCCAAATTCCAACCATCCCATAGACTTTCATCATCATTTGTCGAATTGGAGATGTCCCAAAGGGTTTCCAGATTGCTGGCTTGAAGCCAAATAATGATATTTTCTAGTTCTGCCATCTGATTCAAGGGCTGATCTCCAAGAATCGAATCTTCCCAAATTTTTATTTTTTTCCCATTACCTGGGATCCAATAAATCTTATGACTGAAATGTTTCAAAGCTATGAGACATAGTTTGAAAATTGGAGATCCTTTGGAAATTCTTGGAGGTTGGTCCAAGCACCTCAAACGCTGCCCATGAAAATATTTTTTCCACATAACTCTCTTACTCCAACTGGGATTCCCAGAAACAATGTTCCAAAGGAGCTTAGAGCCCAGAGCAAGATTTTGGGCTGCCAGATCCCGTATTTGGAGACCTCCTTCCAAGAAAGGCTTCTTAATAGTGTCCCAACTTACTAAATGGAGCCTTCTTTCCTTATTTTTCCCTCCCTCCCACAGAAATCTTCTCAGGAGACCATCGACTTTGCTAATAAAGGTTTTAGGGGCTAGAAGGATGGAGTTATGATAAACCGGGAGACTTATGAGAACAGATTTCATAAGGATTACCTTCCCAACATTATTCAACCATGAGGCTCCCCAAGCTTGTATTCTGAGTTTTAGCTTGTCTAGCAGAGGCATCTAGTGAGCAACCTTAGGATATGATTTGAAGATTGGGATCCCAAGATACTTAAATGATTCCCAGGTTAGGGTTCTTTCCATTTCTAAAAGTTTGTCTATGTCTGTCAAATCCTTGATCAAGAAATTCTAACCATAGATCGTGCTTTTTAGATAGTTAATCTTGCTACCCGAAACCTCCTTATAAATGTCCAACTCCTTCTTGAAGGTTCTAGCAGAATTTATGCTAGCTCCTCCAAGCAATAAAGTATCATCAGCAAACTGGGCATGATTTATGTCTTTAACATTGTGAGCCATTCTTAGGCCTGGCAGAGTTTGGATCTGTTGATAGTAGTCTAGCTAGAAGCTGAGCATCGAAGCTTGAATGGCATAGAGAAGCGGGGACAAAGAACAACCTTGTCTTAGCCCCCTCGAGGCCTGGAAGAATTCCGTTGAACGGGCACTAACCAGGGGCACTATACAAGGGGAGCCAATGCAGACTTTCACCCAAGTTATGAGAGCTTTTGAGAAGCCAAATTTCTCCATCACAGAAAACAGGAAATCGTGTCTCCCCCTGTCAAAGGCATTTGACAAATCTAGCTTAATCACCATGCCTTTCTCTTTTTGATGACAGCTTGAATGAATTGCTTCTTGCACCAGCACAATATTGTCAAGAATCTTTCTCCCTTTTATGAATCCTCCTTGGTTTTCAGGGTTGATGAGTGGCAGAATTTTCTTAATATGGTTGGCTATTATTTTTGTGATCAGCTTATAACTTGTGTTACACAAAGAGATGGGCCTGAATCTATTGAAATCAGTGGCGCCTTTGTCTTTCGGAATCAAGGTGAGGAAGGCCGAGTTGGTACTACCTCCAATCTTGGTACAGGTCTGAGTTTTACGGATCATTCTCAGAAGGTCTTTTTTGATGGTAGGCTAGCAAGTCAGGTAGAACCTTGCTGTGAATCCATCAGGGCCCAGGGCTTTGTCCGAGTCTATGCAATCCAAATCTTTTTTAATCTCATTCATACTGATCGGAGCAGTCAGCATAATATTGTCAGAATCTTGAACATAGTGAGGAATAAGATCAATCGGATAGGCTTGAGAATCAATAGGAGGGTCTCCCGGAGCAAAGTAAAGATCTTTGAAGAAGGAGTGGGCTGCTCGCTTTATGCCTTCAGAATCTTTAACCACAGTGTTTTGATAGTGAATTTCATTTACCGTTTTGAAGTGCTTGTGTGCTTCAGCTTGCTTATGGAAGTAGCTTGTATTTTTGTCTCTGGCCTTTAACCAAAGATTTTTGGACTTCTGTCTCCACAACTCTTCTTCATCCCTACTTGCTCTATGGAGATATTTTTGCAGCTCTACTTCTTTTTAAAGAAGGGATTGAGTTACATTGGAATTCTCCATTGTTAATTGATGGCCTGCTAAACTATCATGCATCTCCTTTCTTTTTGCGGTGGGCGTTTTCAGCCTTTTAGCCCACTCCTTGAGCTCCCTTTTAAGTCTTCTCATTTTTTCTTCCCACACAAAAAAAGGGGATCCTTGGACTTGCCGGTTCCAGGCCTCAGAGACACCGTCCTGGAATCCTTCTTGATGAATACATAGAGAGTTGAATCTAAAGGGAATGGGGCCAAGATTTCCATCCAAGGAGAGCTCAAGCAGAATGGGTTTATGGTCAGAGGTGTAGTTCGGCAAAATGTTAGAGGTGGCCATTTGACCACAAGTCAAGAAGGAGGATTGGACTAGAAATCTAGCCAGACGAGCAGCAATGTGGCTTGGGCCTATCCTTTTGTTTGACCAGGTGAATTTCCCAGATGTGGGCTTGATATCCTCCAATTCCAAATCTAAAATGATGTCTTCAACCCATTCTCTAGCTGGGTCCCTGACCAGCGAGCCCCCCTTTTTCTCTTCTGTAGCTAATGTAACATTCAGATCACCTGCAATAATACTATTTTCTGGATTGTGCAAGAAAAGATAGGACTGAAGCGAGTCCCAACAAATTTTTTTCTCAGATGGTAAGACTGGAGCATAAAGATTGAACATACTTACTTGGTGACCAGATTCTTTATGGAGGAGCTTAGTGAGAAGCCAATGGGGGCAACATTCTTCATGAATCAGATCATATTTGGAGTTGTCCCAAAATGAGGCAATCCCTCCAGAGGCGCCTCTGGCATTGACTGCTCTCCCTTCGCCTTTATGCCAAAATGATTTGCTTGCTTGGAGGAGTAGAAGGTCCTCCATTTTTTTCTCTTGGATGAGAATGATTTCAGGTGAGTACATCCTTACAATGTCTTTCAGAGCTTCTTCTTTCAACCTGCTGCCTAACCCTCTACAGTTCTAGGAGACGTATTTCATTATTTACTAGCTTGTAAGGTTGTGGCTCCTCTTGGAGCCTGATCATGCTTGCGCTTAGATCTGGTATTCATCATTCCTTTGAGAGTTTTCTGAGAGCCTTGGAGAACATCTAGATAAGTTTTTTCCTCTCTCTGTTTCTTCTTGGACTTTTGACCCCTGGCCGACTTGAGAGGAGTAACTTGCGAGCTGTCTGAATCTGAGACTCCACCTTCTAAATCTCCCTCAGAATCGGAGCCCAGATTGATGTGCTCCTCGTTTTCTTCTTTTTCCCCTTGTTCAACCTCTGTTGGAGGAAGAGTTGACTTTGCCTCGGCTTCTTTCACTTTCTTCTACGGGTCTTCTGGTTCCTCTTGGGTCCCAATGGCATCTGTCTTTTCCCTAGAGGAAGAACCCTCTTTTGGAACTTCTTTGGCTTTTGGTTTAGGCTGGGGCTTCACCAATGGCCCTGAATTTTTCTTCTTAGTTGGTTTTGGGACTGCCTTGCACTTTTTGATTTCTTTCCATCCTTCTTCGTCCACTTTGTCCCCAGCTGGAGCTTTTGGGCAGTTTCATTGGAAGTGTCCATGTTCGTGACAGGTTCTGGATTTGAAAGGCAATTGCTTGTAATCAAATTTTTGATAGTGATGCCATTCTCCAACTGTAAGTTTTATCGCTTCGAGCAATCCAGCTTCCAGATCGACTTCCACACAGATTCTTGTGAAGGTATATTGGCCCTTGTTATCTGCTTTGTCAATGAAGCAGCCGAGACCATTTCCAATCTTCTGCAGGGTGTGATAGCTCCAGCAGTGGATCGGAAGATTGGGGAGCCGGACCCAGACTGGGACCTCTTTAGGGGTGTCGATTGAGGGATCGAAGTTGGGGGTCCACTTATTAAGATACAGACCCTGATTTCCCATAAAATACAGACTGTTTCTGAAAACCAAATCTTGATCTTCTTTGGAGGTGAACTCGAAAATGAAATACCCTCTTTCGACAGCATAGCAGATCACATTGTTTTCCAGCTGGGGCCTCTAGTTGTGTTGGATCCAGTCATCTATTGTTTTTGTAGAGGGCCAACGTCTCATAAATTGTCCTACTAACCCTCTGTCAGCCAGTCCTAGATCGATTTTCATCGGTTGTTCTTCTGGCAGGGTGATCTCAGGAATTTCCTCCAGTTTTTTTTATGAATTTCGAGACTTCTAGAGTCAAACGCTTCTTCCCTTTCTGCGAGAGTAGTCTTCTGAATGCTTCTTGTGAAGAGATTGGCAGGGTGGGAGAAGGCACCCACCCCCAGGCGCACTCATGGCGGTAGCTATGCTCCTCTGCATGGATGTTGTGCTGGAGGGGAAGGCAGAGCCCGATTGGGGGGGTACCGGGAAGGAATGAGGGCCCAGGAGCAGGGGCTGCTAGGTAGGAGGCTTGCGGAGGGCTACAGGGGCCGAGGGAGCAGCGGCGCGGGAGCTTAGAACGCGCGCGCAACAGTGAGAGTATCGTCACCTAGTCAATTTTCACAGAGGAAATGATAACACCATATACAAATATATCATAAAATAAACAATGAAATAAACAATCACCAAAATACAATCGAAAAGAACATAATTTATTTTTATTAATAAAAATTAATAACCAAAATACAATTGTTAACCAATGTGAAATGTTGCTAAAATAATGTTGGTAATTAGAAATATCAAATAATGCTTGTAATTAAAAATATTAAATAATGTTGGTAACTCACACTATTAATAATAATACTATTTGTTAAAATGGAAAATATTATTATTCATAAAAAATATAAATAAAATTAATTTAACAAAACATAAAACAATATAGATAAAAATAAAAATAAAAAAATAAATAATATAATTACATTAAAATTATCTTAGGAAAATTAAAAAAACAAATATAAATACAAATACTGATGAATAAGTATAAGCATAAGAAAAAGTAAATGAATTGAACATAATATTAATTTGCACATCAACAAGAACTGTTGTGAATCGCTAACAAGCATTTACGATATTTAAGAAAGGGTGATTCTCACAATCTCAGTGGCAATGCGACAAAAAAGTGAGCTGCAATTTAAAACATTATATGAAAAATAGCAACAATAGAGAATTTCGTAACATTAAAAGAAATAACAATAAGAATAACAACCCATTCCAAAACAAAATTCAAGTCTCAACACTCGAACATAACATAGTTATTAGATAGTAGCCTCTTCCAAAACACAACTAGAGTAGTGGCAAAAGCAACACTAATTCAAATCAACAGGATAATGATCATGATACTTCATGCTTTGAAGACAATCCCTTCTCATTTTCCTCCCTGATTCTCTTTGGTGCAAATGATATAAAGTTTGAACATCTAATTTCATTCCACTCAAAACACGGATATGCTCATCGACAAAATTAGGATGGAAGCCATGTCTTCTATCAAACCTTGCACGAGTAAAGGTAACAAAACTAATGGTTTTCCCAATAGAGCTAATCGCTCTGATGTAATAATTACCATCACTGTTCTCCATATCTATGAATCAAAGACAAAAATATACAATTAAAATCAATAAATTGAAAGAAAACAAATTAAGAAAAACAAAACTATTTATTTATGATTTTGATTGTTTCATATTCAAACATAAATATAAGAGGATTGAAAAGAAAGAGAGGAAAAAATTCAGACTACAATTCAATCAATCAAACAACAATTGCTCCAAAATAGTAAATTTACTTACTTCAATAATGAATAACTGTATTGAAATCAAGAAAAGAAAAATAAACAACTCATGAAGGTGCATAAAATCAATTGCAAAACATTATAACAACTAAAGAGAAGTAATCTTAATTTCTCTCAAATGCAATCACAAAAATAATTCGAACAAAGCAAAGAAAAAAAAAAAAAAAAAAATCATGAATAGTAAAATGTATTGAAGATAAATAACCCAAAAAAGATATTGACTTTAATTGCTCCTCCTCTTTCTTTCTAAGAGTAACACATGCACTATCTTTCATTTTTGCATAACGTTGTAAAGAAAAAGGTAGTGAAATTTGCAAACCATCTATTGATTTCGCTCTCGCAAAACATCTATTGATTTCACTCTTGATATAACTTTAAACGTGAGACCCTACCTCTCTCTATCGCCAATATCTACAGTGGCTTGTTGTAAAGTCATCCCCTGTGATTTGTGTTTTGTCAACGCCCATGCCATTTTCAAAGGAATTTGTCTCATATTTCCCCTAAGAACACGTGTAATCGGCACAAGAATTGGATAGTACTATCAAATGGAACACCACAATACCTTTCAAACATAACTGCAAAAAATTTTGGAAGTTGTGGGAGCTTTGAACTAGGCGCAAAGAAAACATTTTCAATATATCCAAGTGCACCATTAACCAGACCAACTTCATCTCACAAATTACGCGTTAACATCACACACTCTCCACAACATAACAACACCTCATGCTCTGACATATCATCATCACTATCACTTATTTATGTTCTTCTATTGATTTTTGGAACACATCTCGCAATAGGAGAATTTATTGGTTTAAACATTGTTCGATTCTATAAATTGATAAGATTATTCATCGCAAATAAGTGAATAGAAGAATCAAACAAATTCCTTTCATGCCGATCCAAGAAACTATCAACACGCATCATAAGAAGATCCCAATCACCAAGAAAAGGCTTTTCATTTCTAATATTAGTTAAATATTGTGAAAAAATGCTTGTTTTGGATCATCTCCTTCCTGCCTATAAATTTTTTCAAGACCCACTACAATGTTGAAGCTTTCCCACAAAACTTTTGAAGCTATTCTACCTACATACAAAGGTTTATCCTTAACGGGAGGCAGTTGCACAAGTCACCGACAAGAATGATGGACAGACCACCAAAAGGAGAGTCCTTTTTTTTTTCAAGAAAGGCTTCTCGCAAATGAGAATCTATTTGAATGAATAGAGTTAGACCTATAAATATCATATCATCAATCAATATATATCGAACATGCAACATTTCTTCTTGGAACACTGCTAAAGCCTTCCCACATAGTGACGTCATATCTTTTATAGGAATTTTTAAAGCAGAATGTATTGTTTTCCCACGTATGTTAAAAGAAGCAATACGAGTTGGAGCAAGCAATAATAAAGGATTTTTTCCATTCGTTGTTGAATTACAAAGAGCATCAGAAATACACCCAATGAGAGAAGACTTCCGTGTTCCAGTAGTAGTTGGAATATTATTTTTCAAGGCACCATCATTTTCACCATTATCAAAGCGTTGAAAAATAATTGCAAAAGAAGCTAGTTGTTTTTCTGATAGAGAGGAAGGCGACAAATATATCTCCCTAACAAAACCCACAATTCAAAACACATGCACACTCCGCATATTTTACAAAATTCACCCCTTCTAAAAAATCATTTGATACCATCATTTCCTACCAATTATAATCAACATCAAAGTCCCTTCTACCAAGATTATAAAGCTATGAAATGTTTACACAACTTGAAGGAACTAACCGCGAAAAAAGCTTCCACTCTTCAAAATCTCGATCAACATTTTCATCACCTATAAGCGGCTCCACGTCCTCTTCATCAACTTCATTTGGAAAAGGGCATCAATAAACATGCCTTGCATGATATCTCCAATTCCTCCATTTCTCAACAATACTTTTAGTAGACAAGCCAATATATGAACCAACATCACGAAACAGCGTGTATAAAATCAAATCACTCCAACAAAATGTTTCAAACTCCTACGACCCCTCATGAGGAACACAATAAAAATGTGGCCAAACACAAGTGATAGCATGCTTATCACGTGGCCTCCAATGCTACTAATTTTCTTCTCCTCAAAGCTCCACAATCTTGTTGTTTTTATCAACCATAAATGTTCCAAGAAAACAGGTTAGCTTTGATAAACATCAATGAAATTGTTTCCACACAAAACTTTATTAGAATGTAGCAAAACCCTTTGGCACACTTTCTTACCAACCTTCAAGGAGAAGAATTTCCAACTACACACAATAAGAGGCAGCTTTAGCAACAAATGAGACGTCTCTTGAGCTCCAGAATCACACTCAACAAGAAAATATACACAGATAATATAGGAGCCTCAGACTCACTCCCACTAGCAACTCTAGTCAACATTTGATGATAAATTTCCGATCTTCTCTCTGCCATTGAAGCATATTTTGTGATATACTTCAAAACCTGATGTCCAGAAAGAACTGGCTAACAAGATGAGACCATGTTCCACTATGGGATGGAATCCCTCATTTGTTCTACAGTGGTTGTTTGTCATTGGTCACCAAAACAATTTTCTGTGATGAGGCTGTGAAAAACCAAATACCCACATGTCATTTATTAACATTGTTACTGTTGGGATTGAATAATTCCAAAGTGAACTTCCCACCCTCAAAAATGTGGGACTCATTTCATGTCAAAGGGGAACCTACTGAAGCAACATCACCGAGTTTTATGTGAAGTAGTAGAACAAGGAGCAAAATAAAGAAGGACACAACCTGTGCGACTAGGTGTTAATGCAAATTCTAGTGGCCATTAGGAAATTAGTAAGTTTCTTTATTTCTAAAACATACATTGAAACATAACAATCCACCCGTAGTGTGCATTAATGTAGTCGCGAGTCCCCGACCTTTTATCTTATAATCTATCGAATTTGAATGAACCAATATGGAAATATTACATTTGTACAAATCAATACGATATATGAGACTTGTCTTCAAGTGTCAATTGGCTAATTTTCCTAGAGGATGATTTCTAGAATTACACTTCTACCTCCATCCCCATTTCTTCGGGGTCATTCATAAATCATTTTGGTAGCTTTTGAGAAAAAACCCATTATAAAGAAATTAACTTTTCCATCCAATTTAAAAATGTTTAGCATACTTTGATGATGTTTTAGGAGGGAAAATGAAGTAGAAAATATTATTAATTTTTTATTTTAAAAGGAAATTAAAGTGAAACATAAATTAAAGCAGTTGAATTAATAATTTTTTTTTTATAAAAATATAAAAAATAAATAAATAAAAATATAATCGCGACGACCTTAGTGCATTACATAGCACAGATTAATTTCATTTGATATCTATTTACTGCAAAATACTTTTTGCATTGCGTATGAAAGTCGTAGGAGAACTCTTAATTTCCCTACCTTCTATGTTTCAACGGAAATTTATACACAAAGGTTACAATGACATGGTTTGTTCGGTAGTTTATTTCGTGTACAACTCATCTAACCGACCGTTGTACTTTCTAGCATTGATATAAATTTACTGGAAAAGGCCAATTCTTTTTCGAGGATATGAAAGCAGTGGACGAAACCCTTAATTTCACAATTTTCCATTTATCTCCGCAATTTTTAAGCATGGCATCTCTATTTTGAATGTGGTGTTTTTTCTCACATTTTGTTCTAAATTTTAAAAATGTAGATTTGAGTGGTTAGGTTTGTAAAATTCAAAGGTTTTAGAGATGTTTTCAAGATTTGAATTTATTAGTATATTAAAAATATTTTTTTATTAATCAATGTAGATTTATCTTAAATACTGATCTAATTTAAGTTGAGAGAGATCAAATTTCTTGAGATACAAACTTATTTTAGAGTGCAAAAAATTAATGTGTAATTTTTTACTTTTTAAATTGTATTATTGAATGCTATATATTTTTAAGTATACATCAATATTAATTCATATTAAAATATTGTATTCATAACAAACATTGGATATTTTATTATTTATCCAATATTAAAATATTTTCTAACATTTTTTTCTATATATATATATATATATATATATATATATATATATATATATATATATATATATATTCGCATCTATTAATAGTGTACTTCTATTACTTTACATGAAATTATATTAGATTATATGGACAACTAAAAACTATTAAATATGCATAACATATTATTATTATTATTATAGCAAACATTGCTTTTCTATTTAGAGAATATTTTATTTTTATTTCAATAGGGACACATGTCAACTCCAAGTTGAGCATGGACATACTTACACATTGTCTTCACATTGGGTTGTAGAATGAGCCTCTCAGCTCAATAATTTATGAGAAATTGCACCAAGAGGGGCAAAGGAAAACCAATGTAGAAGAAAATAATTCATACATTATTTTGTGTCATATTCTATGGTGAACGAAGTGCTTAATCACTAGCATGCCACAAGCATAAGATTTAACTACCAGGCCATAGAGGAGAGAGAGGACATTTTTTTCTTCACATAAGAATCTAAAAAAATTTAAGGCGAGAGTGATCAAAGACCTTATTTAATGATCTAAAGTACCCCACATCGAACTCCACCTTAAGTGTACATATGCCCCTTACCTCTAACAATACCCATTTATGGATAGCATGAACATGCAATATGAAATCATGTTGTGGTTGACATGGTCATCCTAAATTAAGAAATACAATTCATTTTTTTTATGGTTCTCGTTAAATGACCAAACCAATTCATAAATAGTTCTTCTATTATATATACATTTAAGTTCCCCTTTGAGGTATGCATTTATTATATTGAGTGCTTGCAGGCAATATTTTCTGTCACTACCATGATGAAATGGAGTCTAGGTATATGCAACTCTATGAGACCTTCAGAAAATTGTTGAATTTGTATAGATTTAGACACATTCATAAATTCAACACTCTTCCCTTATTTACCACATACTTCTGTCAACACTTTCCATGTTAGTTCTAGCTCAATTTGAAAGGTATGAATCTAAATTGGAGTAGCAGTCAAAAATTCCTCGTTGGTACCTTATTTGAAAATTTTCAACTTTAGAGGATACTTGAGTACAGATGGAAGAACATATTAATTGTTGAACATACACATGTTGATCAAGGTTACAATTATAGGCTATGGTCTTAGATCTCATCTTTTCACTTGTATTTCCACTTGACACATTCTTTCTGATGAGATCTCTATCAAAATTGGTTAAAAAGGATTTTTTTACAATTGAAGTCATAAAATCTATTGTATTATGCATAATGATCCACTATTTTATTTATAACCCTTTCATTTCCAACCAATACACACAAATTGTCCAGTTATTGGATCTAATTCATAGTTCAAATAAGGCAAATTTGTTTGTCGAGCAACCTTAACCTCTTTATGAAGAAGAATTAGTTGAAAAATCCATCTTGATGTTGTTTGTAGAATTCCTCTCTCATTCTCTACTTATGGGACCTAAACAAATTTCATAGTAACACATGGCTCCATGCAATTTGTATAAGTTTTGGCCTTTGAAAACATTTTTGGCCCTTCATTGTGGGCATTCGAGTATATGACATTTGAAAAAAATTTGGAGCATATTCCACGCAATTTGCATGACTTTTGGGCTTTGGAAAATTTGTGGCCCTTCATTGTGAGAATTCAAATACATGACATCTAAACAAGATTTGGGGTGTATTATAGTGAGAAATTTTGGCCTCTCTTTTTTCCTCTTTTTTGTTATAATAAGTGTTAGAGGGAGAAAGAGAGAATAAATGTGTTGTAAAATAATTGGATTGAAATCATAAATTATGGAACCCAAAACTCATATAGAAAATCATCACAATATTTAGGAGTTTTTCATTCTTTTCTTTTAAATTTAAATTAGCTTCTCTGAACATAATACCAGTTCAAACTCCTACAATTTTTGTCAGGTAAAGAAAAATTCCTAGACTTATTTTTGAAAAATTTCAACAACAGCTTTATAAGAGGTTGTTAAAGTATTTTCTACCTGTAAGGATGTGATTGGTGCTTCTAGAGAATTAAGTAGCACCATGTAGGATTTCTTCTGCTAATATGAAATGATCCACTGGTAGCAACTCAAATGATCTTGACAACAATCTCCTTGTGGGTTCATGCTACTTAAGATGATAATAGGAACTTAGGTCACAACTTGACTATTATATCTACACAATGATAAGAATCACTGGCTGGAAACATGGTAAGGAAAAAATAAGAGACAAGGCACATGATCTAATTTGCAACTCTGTATCCATTTAGACTCCTTGCACTTTGTTCATCAATGCCGCATAGTATTGACTCTTAACAGATATCAAAATCCTATATACATGACAATACAAAAATTGTAAATCAGAAATGAATTCCCCAATGAGGATCAAATGATACACGACTATAATTCTATCTGTGAGACCCTGAAAATAGGAGAAGGAATCTAAAAGATTGAACACAAATTACATTTCATTCATCTCTAGATATTCACTGTATGAAATGATGAAAAAAAATCAAGGGATAAATAAGAACCTGTGTCAATATCCTTTAACTCTTGCACTTGGCATTCTGACTCTAGACATGGGGTTTACTCAAAATTTCAACAATTAATTTATTGGCCACTTTAATTGTTTCTAGAAAGTAAATTTATGCCATGCATTTCCTAATTTAATTAAAGCATATGTTAGTAATAGGTTTCACAGAGATCATACAAACAATGTCATGAAAGATGTTCAGTAAACCAACAATGATATGAAACAATAATGTTTTGGCATCCACTTAACTAACAAGGAATTAAGGGAAATATCATCTTCATTGAGACAAATGAATGGTAGTGTTACAAGAACATAAAAATGGAGGAACAAAGCACAAAAAAAATTAGCATTGTTATTTTCTAGGTAGAGATATTTATAAAATAAAGATATTTGCTTCCAAACAAGTTAAAATGAAATAAACATTAAGTAACCTATATTTAGTAAATAAAAATAGTAGATATGTTACTATGGGTGAATAAAAATAGGAGAAGAATTTACTATGACAACCCCTTCTATGGTTGGAAAACAAGTGCATAATGATGGGCAACATAAGATATTAGAAGTGAAACTATTCATCAACAATTTTATCTATTGCCAAGAAATAACGGAATCTACATACATAAAATTCAAATGAGATAAGCCATCAATAAACATGAAATCATTAAATGATTTGAAAACCCCATGGAAAGTGAAACACAGGGATCCTCATAACATATTAAACATAGAAAATTGTGCTTTGTGAGAACTACATGAGAGAACAATTTACAATATAATCTAGAGAGAAATAATGGTTGTATCCTTCATAATTGCAAGCCACATTGGTCCACAAAAGGTCATGTCAAATCCATTTTCAATCAACAATGAAACAATTCCACTCGCAAAAAGATATAAGTTCAATTTTGGTTGAGGCGTTGCTTGCCCCAGGTGGGGAATCCTGCCAAAGTAAATGGGAAGTCAATGTTGATTCAGTTCCACTTCCAGAAACACTTATATTCAACTCTTGTTGAGATTCTCTTTAAGTCAGTGAGGAAAATTCCAAAATCAATGGGAAGAAAATGCCTCACCGAATATTCTGATTTGGTATTTTGGTTTTAATCATCTTGACAAGTACACTCACCTATGTTAACTACACATACAATTTTCATACAACTTCCATCTCATTCCAGAGTATAGAATAGGATAAGACACAATTTCCATTGGAAATCAAAGGTTCCAGAATTAGGTCTAAATGAAAGAGAATTTAGTCTCGCAAAGGGTGGGATCACATATATATTCTTATTACACGACCGTAAATTCTTTTTGAGTATGAGATTTAAATGAAAAAAAAAGGACACATCAACCATAATAAATCTACAACCACATCTCAATTTCAATCATTACTAATACGTTGTGGAGATCAACTGAAAGATGATGAAAACTATAAAACTTGAATGAAAATTTTGTATCAATTCTCATTTCAAATATAAACATGTGTGGCTAGCTGATCAATGACTGCATTTTCACTCCACCAAATCATGAAAGATAAAAATGTCAAAATGTGAACATAGAACAAAATGTTTACCCCTTACATATGTATTCCTTTTCCATATAAGGATCCAATTTTATTGGCATAATTATATTCCCATGGTGTATTCTCTTTTCTTGTAAGATTCCTAAATATTATCTTTTCCCAGTTTCGAAAAGATGTGTTTAGCTATGACCTTATTTTTTTCCTGAAAACATACATGATAAGGCATATCCACATCAACAACCTATAAGACATAGCCACATCAATAACCTATCTTTCTAAAAATATAACATGATCAGGCATAGCCACATCAGTAACCTTTTCTCTCGGAAAACATAGCATGATAAGGCATGTCCACATCGCCATTGGGGTCACAGCAAGAAATGTTTTTATGGTGAGAACAATGTATAACTACAAAATAGCTATAGCATTTCATGTAAGTTATGGAAGTTGATTCTTACATATTTTATGTTTTTATATAACATTATCTTCCATATTAGTTAGTTGTTTCCAGACATATTAATTTAGAGAGAGCCTTTCACTAATTTCCTTTATTTATAGCAATTCAGAATTTATGGACATTCACTTCTTAGGATAATTCATAATTGTGTTGTAAGTATTCAAAATTAATTTCCTATATTATAGTGATTTAGAATTTATGGCCATTCACTGAAAACCAATGCATTGGTTCCCAAAGCTCAAAAATAACCATCACTCCCTCAAAATGGTTTTAATTAACCAGTCACAATGTGTTCACCCAACGAGTTTTTATTTTGCAGAGTTGCCAGAGGTAAGCCCCTGTTCCAGCATAGGAAACACCACCACATTTTAATTCTCATGTTAAATTTGTGAGTTTGTGAGTATATGGATTATAAAAAAATTATTTTCTTTACCAATTATATGTCTGAGGATCATGCATGAACAAACCAATATGTTTGTATATGTTCATTTCAATGAATTTGGAATACAACCAATCTGTAGTTAATAATCTTTAGCTATGATAGCAAGCAATATAAAAATTTGACATGTTAGCCTAACTAGGGCTAAGGTGTTTTACACAACTCACCTCTAGATAAGTAGTAGTTCAAACTGTATCCATGATATGGGCACTGCATATTTACAACTTGTATCCAGGCTTTTGGTGTTATATTTGAGCTCCTATGTAGTTTCTTCTTTCTTGAAGAAAATTTTATGAAAGTTTCATTATGGTTCTAAACCCATCCAAGGATTGAGCCTCTATTTTATATTTAAGTGAAATTAATATACATTTATAAACTACATTTTGTATAATTTTACCTTTGTGTATTAATCTTTTTGAATTTTCCATAAAATTTGAATTCTTCGGAACAAATGCAAAATATTTTGTGAGGAAGAATAATGTTTTTTTAAGGAAATCTTGTTGTGCCCCGAAAGTGAAATGTAGTTGTTGAAATTGGAAATGGAAGTATAAATATATATAAAGTTGTTTCCAAATTCTGTGATAATTCAAGAATTAATGTTTCATTTATATGGATAGGTTATTCCTGGCATGACTTCACACCTCATGAGTTAACTTTTCTCATCATAAGGCACATATTAGATGACATTATCATTCTATCTATGGACTTTTTAACTATATTATTGTTTATAATTTTCTCATGGTATTTAAGCGTAAAGAGAATTAGACAACCAAAACCTAAATAATTGTTCTATGCTATGCTATGGAGTATGGATTATCAACTGGAACTGAGCATAATGATTTTCTCATCATGGGGCATGAATTAGATGGTTGAATTATTCATAAGTGATTACATTGATACGATGAACTTATTTGATTGTTTTAAACCCTTATGGTGTTTGTTAACAGGATAGGAAAACAAAGACACACTTTCACATGAATTTTGTATGCTTTAGGATTAATATGATCATTTTCTATTGCCTTATGTTGGTAAGAATTTTGATTATCATTGACCAGTAATGGCAAGGAATATTTTCCAAACAATATTTCCAAGCCCCATAGATCAAACTCATAGGGGGAACATGATGAAAAGAGATCTTGGGTATTTTCCAAAATCCCCTTTCATATATAAATTTCGAACCTGGGCCTGTGGGTTATGGCCCACAAAGCCTTATCGGAAGCGTTCTAGGCTTTAAGCCTTTTATAAATCATGGACTTACATTAAAATCAAGCCATCCCTTTATCAAAGCCTAAATAACCATCGCAAGCATTACAATATATGTGTTAAGTCTTAAAACCCCGTGGCCACACATAATACAAATACACGGGAAACCATGTAAATCCCACTCTAGTCCACATATATGGATTTCAAATTTTATACGGCCGCCTCTATAAATATCGGCGGGTCCGCCTATTCAGCCATTGCAACAATCCCATTCCTCTCATCTCCGATGCGATAGTCGCATATCGCTATCGTGAGGTCTAAAGCGTTAACACTTGGTTTGCCACCAAGTTGCGATGCGATCGCCCTCGCGGACCCGACACCTCTTTAGACTCCTTCCTATAATGATTTCGGGTCCAGAATATCGGCGGGTTCGTTATCGCGGCCTCTCCGGTTTGTGATGTGATGGGTTCTGCGGACCCGACGCCTCCTTCTGCTCCCCTATATAATATTTCGGCTCCGGAATGTCGGAGCTCGCACTTCGGCAGTTCCAAAGGCAGCCACTCCTCTTACACTTCTCCGATGCAATATTTGGGTCGGACCCGATATAGCATGAACCAATCTAATAAATTTTCAAATCCGGAATAGTGTTCCGAGGAAGGAATTATTGCGAATTCTCTGTGTAAACAGAGTTATTCATAGAACTCTGTAAACCAACATTTGAAAGCTTACGCGCACCGATATAAAGAACGCAAGCTTTAGTCAAGCATCACTTTGGGACATAAGGTGAACTCATCAATTTTGATTCACAATAAAACAAGTTGGCCGACACACATGTATACAAACTTCCAATTAACAGAAAGCCATTAACTCAGATGCATAGAGAAAGAAGTTTTTCAAGAAATAATGCTTCCAGCCGCTCCTTCTCTCTCCTTGTGCTTCACTCCTTTAATGGATTCAATGCTCCCCTTCGATTCTTCTGAATCGTTGCAACTCCTCCTCCAAGGTTGTTCTGCCTTTCACTTGGATTCAAAAGTCCACTGTGATTCCTCTTAATCACTTCGTTCCTATGTGTCCTGCAGAATTCTGCCTACAACCTGCAGAGTCTTCGAATTCATAATAATTCATACATCCATGAAATATTCTTCAACATAATTGACACAGACATGAATTAACTCAAATATATATTAATGTAAAAGCAGGGTTACATCCGAGACTCCTTGGTCTCTCTCACACACATGCATAGACACACAGGCCTAATATTCAATTATGCAAGGCCTCCCTCTCTCACAGGCCTGATTATCAACACTTGTGGCCCTCTCCCTCTGCCCGTAGGCTTACATATGGTTATATAGAATTGGGATTGGATTACTAATCCCATCCTTTCCCTAAATCACTCAAATAAAAGCTCTAAAGCTCTACATGCAATGCATACATATGACAAAAAGCCTCTTGAGGCTTTATTCCATCTTTTCCCTATTTTAAAATAGAAAAGCTTCCTTATCACTTAATGGTCCACATCCATTCCTTTTATGCCTAAAATATCTCCCTAGTTCCTATGTTCTCATTTATTTATTTTGAGAACATCTAATTAAATCACACTTAAAAGTCTAAATATTAAACTGACTTGGAACTTAGGAAACTAATTCCAAAAATGCATGACCCCCCATGTCTACTATTTATAATGATTTCCCTTGGGCTGAATGCACCTGCATCAGAACATACAGAGACCAGATCAAAATGGGATTTGGATTAAGCAAAGCATGAGGTTGGGAAACTTGTTTTCTATTTTAGGCACTCATATCCATTTCTCCATAATGCAACTTAGTTAGAAACTATACTCATAAAGCTAAATGCAAGACATTAAGAAATACTTATTACTTTGCAGAAATACGGCATCAAACATTGATGAATTTCCACACATTCTAGGAATAAACTTTATGGAGATTGCAATTGTTATCATCTATTTATAACATTTTCAAACCGTGACATTCACCATTTCTACTTATGGAAGAATATAAACTTGACAATAGTTCTCTTCATATTCAAAAGAGTCTCTAGCCAGTGTTGAGAAAAAAAACATATCATGGGAGAGACCAAGGGCTTGAAGATGGAGTAAAATGATCCAATATAAGAATACTTAACACTTTTCCTTATTTCCAATTAGGAACTGGCATACTAACATGTCCTACTCATAATTTCTTTATTTTTCCTAGGAATCAAACCTGGGCCAACAAATAGTAAATTCCCACATGTTCACCATGAGACCACAACTTAGCTGACATGGGACTAAACTTGTTACCAACTTATTATCAGATGGATCTCATGGAAAGCGAGTAACTGGAAAATAAATGTGGTGCATATGACCAAAATGACCAAAATTAGGATTTCAGGGCAATGATCATCGACACTAGTCTCTGCATTTAGAGGTTAAATTATGGTGGAGACTACATGAATTACCATATGTTGATGGTATTAATGACAATTGGCATTAGAAAGCGCAAGTAACATGTGATAAGCTAGTCAATTGTTTGCATATTCAAAGTTGTAAAAAAGAGAAAGAGAATTTGTGTGAACAAAGTCGTGAACAGATGAAAAAACCATGAACAAATGGAAATTCGTGTAAAGTATTAAGGATTATTAACACCACTATGGAAAATAGATTTGAAAAATGGAAATTAATCCTTTGCTAAGCACCATACAACAATTCGTTGGTGTTTCAGATGATCTAGAAAAGTAAGAATGAATAGGAGGAAGAATGAGAGATGAAGAATTTAATAGTTTCAATTTGTTGGATTTTTTTTTGAAAAAGAGACACCCAAAATTTTCTCCTAGTTTGATATGTTGTGGCCATTGAAAACTAACACAAATGATCCTCAGGGAAAAAAAATTAGAAAATCATGTGACTACTCTAGATTCTGGGTATCGAAACTTGACAAATGAGGATTGAAGTGTGGTTTATGTTCTTTCATTTCTTACCACAAGTATTGTAATAACCTAACCATGAATGAATCAATTTGTTCATGTAATATCATCATGTAATTGAATTATAAAATTAAATTGGTTGAGTAGGGGACACAAATTCCAAGAGGTCTGGGCAGGTCAGTTTCTTGGGAATTTCATCTTACTTGGTGAAGGGAGGAAATTCTGAAGTATATGACAACCATTAAAGGATGGTTGTTGAGCATTGAAAGAAAAGGATGGTATATGGAATGGGACTTCTGTTGGAAATTAAATGGATACAATGTGAGGGACAATCCTGTGGTGTCTTGGAAAGCACAACAAGGAAAAACAAACAGTAAAATAGGAATATTAATGGGAGACAGAGTGCTGGCAGGGAACTGCACAAAAACTAAAAACAAAAGGAGAGGAGACTCATTAGGGAGATTTTTAATCAAGTAACACACGAGCCTCATGGGAAGAAAAAAAAAAAGAGTAGACATAGGAGAATATCGAATTTAGAAATAATGGGGATAGAGACAGAGAAGGAAATGTAGAAGAAAGGAGAGGTAGAAAGCCTCTAGTTTTTCTCCGTGTATTGTGTGTCCTTTATTAGACAACTAGAGGGTAGAGGCAGTTGGACTCTAGAAATCCCTGTGTATTAGAGAGTTGCTAATTAGTTGGTGGGTGGAGTAAGATGAACCTTTGGAGTCCCTATTTCAACTGGTAGATTGGTGTTTATTCCCTTGAGTAAGACCACCTCAAACCCTTGGAATTTGGCTCGACGGTGACGACTACAAGTAGCTTGGATGAAACTTGTCTATGGTTGGGTGGAGAGTTGAAGTCCCAAACTTAGTTTCTCATCTTCTTTATAAATCCAAGATAAGTTATTTTGTGGGTTTGTCATGTTGAAATGTGAATGATTGATATGTTGATGGTTGCATGACAAGTTTTCTCACTTACATTTATCTACTCCATGGTTAGTTAAAATGTGTGAACAAATATAAGTGTTTCATGTCCTTAATGGCCAGAGATATGTATTCATATTCTGTTGTGATTTGATGCTAACCCAATTTGAACCTTGCGTGGATATTCACTGCTTACATAGGCTAACTAATATATGCCACTTGGTATCGTTGAAGAGTCATTCTAATCTAGCAATGATGTTACGATTCATTAGTTGACACCATTTATGATGTTCAGTAGAAGCTTCTTGCAAATAATGTGTGTGTTAATCACTTCCTTGATAGTAAATAGCATGGAGACTCTTTCATGTTACAATGGTATAATTCCTATTTTTGTAGGTCTTACAACCACTAACATTGTACAAGGGATTGATTCACAAGCTCGAATTACTTGGTCTGTGATTCCTAGATTTAGTCTAACAATGCATATATATTAAGCACATGAAAGTCTAATATCTCTCATAGATAAACATTTTCTGCATTTTGCGCTTACGCTCCTAAATGATATAAGATGCAATGTCTACACTCAATAAGCAAGAGTAAGTTACATTTCTGGGATAGAATGGTGTGCTAAGGAGGTCATGAAAGTACTATATTATGAATGAATAAATAATATGTGTGTGTCTATATATATATATAGATGCGTATGTATGTATATATATATTAAATCCTTGAGAGCATAAAGAAAAGGATTTAAAAATATCTGAACCAATAATATGACAAAGTTTAGCATAAGAACCAATTTATTAATGAATAATGGTTACATAGAGGGCACCTCCTAATAGGGTCAGCATTTGTAGAGGTTATGAACATATGAAACTTATAATAGTTGCTAGACTATCCACCAACATGTGAGCTATGTGTTCATTTTGAGGGAAAAACCCTCTCGCAGCCTTAAAGACTGCTAGTCATGCATCAGAGGCATCTTAGCCTCGTATTTTCATTGGCCTCCATTATTGCCTGAACGGGCTTGGTGATGAGGATTGTAAGTCCCTGTCAATAGCCAAATTCATTGGAAACCCTTAACAAGTGCTATAGACCTGTTTGGAGGCTTTCGTTGGAGCATGGAACCCCTAGTGTGTAGCTAGAGAGGTGAAGTACCTTCAAGAGTTCACTTCATGTCCTTAATAGAGGGAGAATGAAAGGTTTCTAACACCTACATGTGTGGAATTCCCTATCCTTAAACAAGGAATACCTGAAGGTCAAGAACTCATTGGAATGGATTTCACCCAAGCTTGTGAGGGGTAATGTTGTGGAATGCTTTAGATTGACATTGGTAGAGTGGCAAGGCCTGGAAGCATCTTTAGATGTTTGCAAAAACTTTATGGCAGAGCTAAAGTTGAGAATACTAGTTTGAGGAAGCCTAGGAAATGATGGAGCTCATCTTTGGGGAGATTACAGATATATATGCCCAATACATTGCATGAGGGAGTGTCAAAGATCCTTGACCGGGCCATAGAAAGAAGCTATGGAAAAAGGAGTATTTGTGGCGTGAAGGAGTGAAGCCCCAACCTTATGGAAAAGGTTATATGACCTTATTCCCTTCATTGGTCATAACCCTAGGTGGAAAGGCTTCCCATTGGAGGGGCCAAGTTGTCTTTTCATGTGATTGGTTTGGAGAAGAACAATGTGGTTGGAGAAGTCTCAGGCGGGTTGAATCTCGAAAACTTAATTTAACTATTTCGCTAGGAAACCTATGATTTGATGGACCCATGACTGTCATTATATAGATACTGTAATGGGAATGTGATACCAGGACCCTGGAGGTCAGAACCCTGGAATATCATAACCTATTACAAAGAGGAGAGTTGGGACTGAAGCACAAATATGACACAGAATATGACGTGTGTATGTTAGCGTTGTTATTGGTGGGAAGGTTGGCCCACAACTGACGTAAGCTCGAACAAATATAGCCCGTAACACCTCTAAAGGTGCAGGTGATTGGGAACTGGGATGACGCCATCCTGGCGGTATAACCTTGGTAGGTACACCAGGTTGTTTCAAATGGGGCACAAGTTGTACGCATCAGGAAGGAACAAAGTGGGCGGAGCCTACCTGCCTGTGATATCCCGGAGGTAGTCACTTAGCGTGACTAAAAGGGTCGCACTAAGCATCAGGATGTAAGTTTTTGGGCCACAAAGGAAACCACATGCTAATGAAAATGCACTGGGTGTACCCCACATGATACATCATCTTGCAAGATTCAACCCAAAGGATTAAAAAAGTGTTGCAAATCGGGAGTGTTGGAACATGGGCATCGGTCCATGCAAATACATTCCGACAAGCCTCAATATGGTAACCTTGTTAGGTCTTGGGGACTCGAAAGTAGTTTCTTGTACCAATGATCATGTCAATCAATGACGAAGAGTTGCTCTGGGGGCATTCCTCCAAAATTGTTAACCGCTCAAGAGTGGTGCCAGAGCTGTATTATGGAACTCAGTGGTTTTGATTAACATAATGTAATTGATGCACAACAAAGGGGTTAGAGGAATTTTCTCTCTCTTCCTATAAGACACATGGTATCATATGCTTGGCTCCTAGGAGATGACAATGGAAGGCGACGTGAGCATTATGTCATCCCATTGGCCTGAGCCCACAAAAAATCAATGCAACTTTGGAAGGAGTTGTTGGTATGACTAACTGTCTGATGACATGGGAATTGTCAGAGATAGCTCACCCCAGTATGAAATTAATTTTTAAGTGGACGTTGTGGGTGGTCCCACTTCATAGACTAGCCCAAAAAGAATACCTTGGTGGAGGTAACGAGGTACAATTAAGGAATGTGCCAGGAGATGAAGAGTTGGGACAGGAGGACTAATAGGCACACTCGTGGCAAGGCCATAACCAATGGAGGTGTTATCACTGAAAATATTTCAAAGGAAAAGGAGAGCAGAAACCTTCATCAAATTCAAGCAAGGTATTTTCTTCCAAGTTGTTTTGTTTAAATAAATTTCAAAGGAGAAAATGTCAAAAGAAAGGAAAATATCATCATCAGTACAACCATCACCAATGTACAAGAATGACAGAAACAAGGCAGCCAGCAGTCAAGAAGAAAGACAGAGCTTTGAGGAGGATAAGGAGAAATTTTGAAACCAGCTACGAATCCATGTTTTCGTAGCGCAGACAGTGTAAAAATCCTGTTTTTCACTACGAAATCAGTGATTTCGCAGCGCGCTGCGAAACCCCTGTAGCAAACTGTTTCAGCTGAAGAAACTCTGTTTTCTGCTTTTACTAGTCAATTTCTAAAAGCTTTCCTGAGCAGCTGAGAACTTAATTTTGCCAACTGAAAGAGGATTTTCTTCCTAACATGCTGTACTACAAAAACCTCTTTCAGTTTCTTCAAATTCGTTCTGAGGTGGGAGGAATTTATAGTTAAACTTGCGCTACGAAACTGCAGAAAGTCAAGCTTTGTCTACTAGTTTTAGTAGTGTTTTTCAAAATCAGTTTCTGGTCACATGAAAGGCTATCTTGGAATTATGAAGGAGGTTTCTCTTCATAACATTTTCATATACAATAACCTATCTCACTTTATTCGTATGTGTTTTCAGTTGGGAGATAAGAAGCTTTCATTGAGACCCTAATTTCAGAAAACGGATTTTTCCCTGTTTGCCACGTGTTTTTCAAGGACAGTTTCTGGACAGATGGAGAAATAGTTTCAAAACCCAGGAGAGGTTTTTGTTCTAGACAACATGGGCTACAAAAACCTCCTTCAGTTTGGTAAAATGTGTCATGGATGAAGAGATAAATGCTCTGCCATTTTCAAGGAACTAACCCTAAAAACAGGGAAACATGTTCCCTAATTTCTAGGGTTTCTCATCAGCAGTTGGGTGACCACGTGGGAGGCTTCATCAAATTCGACCTCATGGAGTGTTAGGTGTCAAAGAATGCTTTAAATGTTTAGATAAGTTTGTTGTAATCATAATAAGGAGTTACACTCCTAGTTGTATTAGGTCTCTAGGACTACTAGTTAGGTGTCAAATACATTTAATGGTTTGTTTTATGGTTAGAATAGGTGTCACTGATGGCAAATTCGAATTCTCTTGAGGAGGGATGATGGAATCCTAATTGTAAATGCTTTATATAGAGCAAGAGGTCGAATTAGCAAAGGGTTGGAGACTTTTTGGCTCAATTGCTGCTCTATGTGCAGACTGTGTATATTTTTAACCTAATGCAGAATTTCTACTTAGACAACTCAAGATTCATGAAGAGTTCTTGTATGTTCTTGTTTTGATGGCATCTTCCAATACTTACATTGCAGTGAGGTTTACTTATGATACTCAGAATTCATCAATGATGCTCTGACTTCCTTCATAGATAAACTAACTGTGTTTCATTGTTTTATATTTGCATTTCTGCACTTGAACTCTATAATGCCTTGACTTCCATGCTAGGTAGAATGTTTTGGCTTCACTACTCAGGATTCAAAGAGGGTTTTTAATGTCCTATTGTCTCATGGCTTTCCTCTTTCACTTACTTGCAGTGGTATGAATACATGTTACTTAGAATTCATCAATGATGTTCTAACTTCCTTCATGTATTTATAAACTGTGTTTCCTTGCATTGTATCTTTGTTTTGTTGATGTATAAAAACTCTCTATGCCCTGACTTCATGTTAAGCTGATCTTGCTGTGGTACTGAACATACTTTGACTCCATAGCCCAATGGTAGCCAACCTTCATCTTTCAACCTATAAACATATACAATCACAAACCATAGAGTTAGCCATCTATCTTATTCTTTAATCAAAATCTTTAACCCTTTGAGAGAGCCCTCTCAGGCTGAGGAGGCTAAGCCTTAGCCAAAAGTTTGGTTTGAAATAGTTACTCAAAGTCTTCCTGATCAACAGCCTATCAGGGGCATGATTTTGTGATAACATTTTGGTGCGTCTGCCGGGAGTCTGAAGATTACTCATTCCCGAAATCATGAAGCTGAACTTCTGAAGGTAGCAGGAGCTCAGACATCTTTTTGAGGCTACAAACTACCTTGGCGACTCCACACATCAAATAAGGAATTGGAAGGTGACTCCACTGCTAGAAGATCAGTAGCTTGATGAAGTTTCAATATGGATTCTACTGCAAGAATGAATGCCAGGTATGCTCCTATGGATCGGTCTCATATCCCTGGTTTTCCAAATCCTATGCCAGAGGTTGATTGGTTAGATGATCTTCCAATATTCAAAGATGAAAAGAAAGACAATGCTGCTCTTCATTTGGTTAGGTTTCATATGCATGTACGCAGTCTTAAGGTTCACTTTCCTGAGGATTGTCTCATGAGGATGTTTATGGCCACTTTAGAAGGAAAAGCATGGTCTTGGTATAAAAGTTTGGAAAATGGTTCATTATCTTCTCTTGCTGATTTCCATGATGTGTTCTATGACACGTATAAAGAATGACATCCTTCATTATTGTTGCTCAAAGATTGCTGTAGACATTCTTTAAGTCTTATCCAGTACTTGGAGGATTGTTATGATGATGATGAGTTTATGGATGAAGAAATTTTAGAGGCTCTTCATAACAATGCATTTCAGCACCAAGAAGAAAGTACAACATCTCATGAAATGCAGCATGAAGATCAGCAGGGGTTTACTTATGAAAACCATGTTCAATCCTCTGATATTGATGTAGAGATGCAGCAGACTTGTCAGTCTTCGGATCATTATCAAAATGAACATGATTACAAGCACCAAGAAGAAATGTTGGAAGAAATTTTTGATGACCCTCAGGTAGAGGAAAAGATTGTTCATTTTTGTAATTTCTTGCAGCAGCTTACACCAAAGGATGATGATAATAATGAGGAAAATTCCATTGTTTGTGGGCATCATGCAGAAAGGCAGTTGGATAGCACATCAAAGGAATTTTGTGTGGCTAAGGATCAGTGGTCTAAAGAGATAGGATGTTATGATGATTATCAAACTAACCATGTGTTTTTTGACCCTATAGCTGACTACATGGAAAAGATTTACTGTTCAGGCTTCCAATTATATGTTCATCTTGAAGAACAGTTGCACCTCATGCTTCCTTGGTTATTTCAGTATCTGGTCTATTTCTGCTTCAAGCACAGTAAGGAGATCCAAGTTTCAGATCAGATTGATGATTGGCTTCATTGGAAGTTTCATGTTCCTTGAGCTACAAGTGGAGATTGCAGCTGATAGGGTAGGTAGGTAGGAAAATGCAAATAAGCTCAAGGTTGACTGAGCATTCTTTTTCAGTAGATATAGACTTCTTTCTCATACAGTGATCATCAAGCTTAAGCCCGAGGTGAAGGCCCAAGAAGATTAAAGGGGATGCTTGTCAAACAAATTTCCATTTATCATAAGAGGATAAGGCACTGGACCTGCGAGTTCTTAGTGTACCACAAGGGCACACTATCCCAAGTGGAGCCACTGTTATCACTGAAAATATTTCAAAGGAAAAGGAGAGCAGAAATATTCATCAAATTCAAGCAAGGCAGCTCCTCAATTAAGCAAGGTATTTTCTTCCAAGTTGTTTTGTCTAAAGAAATTTCAAAGGAGAAAATGTCAAAAGAAAGGAAAATATCATCATCAGTACAACCATCACCAATGTACAAGAATGACAGAAAGAAGGCAGCCAGCAGTCAAGAAGAAAGACAGAGCTTTGAGGAGGATAAGGAGAAATTTTGAAACCAGCTACGAATCCACGTTTTCGTAGCGCAGACAGTGTAAAAATCCTGTTTTGCGCTACGAAATCAGTGATTTCGCAGCGCGCTGCGAAACCCCTGTAGCAGTCTGTTTCAGCTGAAGAAACTTTGTTTTCTGCTTTTACTAGTCAATTTCTAAAAGCTTTCCTGAGCAGATGAGAACTTAATTTTGCAAACTGAAAGAGGCTTTTCTTCCTAACATGCTGCACTACAAAAACCTCTTTCAGTTTCTTCAAATTCGTTCTGAGGTGGGAGGAATCTATAGTTAAACTTGCGCTACGAAACTGCAGAAAGTCAAGCTTTGTCTACTGGTTTTAGTAGTGTTTTTCAAAATCAGTTTCTGGTCACATGAAAGGCTATCTTGGAATTATGAAGGAGGTTTATATTCATAACATGTCCAGTTACAATAACCTATCTCACTTTATTCGTATGTGTTTTCAGTTGGGAGATAAGAAGCTTTCATTGAGACCCTAATTTCAGAAAACGGATTTTTCCCTGTTTGCCACGTGTTTTTCAAGGACAGTTTCTGGACAGCTGGAGAAATATTTTCAAAAACCAGGAGAGGTTTTTGTTCTGGAAATCATGGGCTACAAAAAACTCCTTCAGTTTCATAAAGTGTGTCATGGATGAAGAGATAAAGGCTCTGCAATTTTCAAGGAACTAACCCTAAAAACAGGGAAACATGTTCCCTAATTTCTAGGGTTTCTCATCAGCAGTTGGGTGACCACGTGGGAGGCTTCATCAAATTCGACCTCATGGAGTGTTAGGTGTCAAAGAATGCTTTAAATGTTTAGATAAGTTTGTTGTAATCATAATAAGGAGTTACACTCCTAGTTGTATTAGGTCTCTAGGACTACTAGTTAGGTGTCAAATACATTTAATGGTTTGTTTTATGGTTAGAATAGGTGTCACTGATGGCAAATTCGAATTCTCTTGAGGAGGGATGATGGAATCCTAATAGTAAATGCTTTATATAGAGCAAGAGGTCGAATTAGCAAAGGGTTGGAGACTTTTTGGCTCAATTGCTGCTCTATGTGCAGACTGTGTATATTTTTAACCTAATGCAGAATTTCTACTTAGACAACTCAAGATTCATGAAGAGTTCTTGTATGTTCTTGTTTTGATGGCATCTTCCAATACTTACATTGCAGTGAGGTTTACTTATGATACTCAGAATTCATCAATGATGCTCTGACTTCCTTCATGTATTTATAAACTGTGTTTCCTTGCATTGTATCTTTGTTTTGTTGATGTATAAAAAATCTCTATGCCCTGACTTCATGTTAAGCTGATCTTGCTGTGGTACTGAACATACTTTGACTCCATAGCCCAATGGTAGCAAACCTTCATCTTTCAACCTATAAACATATACAATCACAAACCATAGAGTTAGCCATCTATCTTATTCTTTAATCAAAATCTTTAACCCTTTAAGAGAGCCCTCTCAGGCTGAGGAGGCTAAGCCTCAGCCAAAAGTTTGGTTTGAAATAGTTACTCAAAGTCTTCCTGATCAGCAGCCTATCAGGGGCATGATTTTTTGATAACAGGAGGTAAGGTCGGGAGGTCCCCACGGGACATGTCGACCCAATGGTATGGCCTCGATGGGTGTGAATGAGGCCTAAGCTTATGGTGTCGGGATAGAGGGCTATGGGATAAGTTCTATCCCTTAGTCATTTCACGTAGGAGAAGATTAGGGGTGCAATGAAGTAAGAAGCAGGTGGGGAGCTTGGGGCTTAGCACCTAGCCTTTGGGCTTTTCGCGGAGAAGCAAGAATAGTGGTGTTGAACCATTCACAAGGGGAAATAAGTCCATGAAGTGCTTAAACATGACATGCACCTACAAGCTTATTGAGTGGTCACTCGATGATCCTGAGGAACCATTGGGATTGATCTTGATGGTGGTAGGAGGAATCAATTCGAAGGTAGTTGCATAAAGAGGAATAACGAAACTTTTTTATACCCGATTCATTCTCCTAGAAGAAGGGGTTGGATATGTTACATAATGTTATCAGAGCATTTAGGTTCAACACTTGGAATATATGGGCTCTATCTAGAATTCCTAAAATAAATAGGGGTTTCATAATAAACCTTTACTAAATTGTCGAAGAAAATGTTTAGGTGTTGAAAGCTGATATGTAAGTAAGCTTCTACTTCCATGGTAATGATGCATGGATCCCTAGTTTGGGGGGAAGCTAGAATGCCTTGATGTGAGTATGGTGGTATCCTACTCACACTGTCAATGAGAATTACATATTAATTTCATGGATGTTTAGCATGCTAGTCTGATTAATGACTTGCTTATTTAAAGAATGAGGTTGATAATAGTTAAGGATGGGTTTAATTCATGTGAAGGCATGAATGTAAACAAACCGATATCTATATATATATATATATATATATATATATATATATATATATATATAGCGAGCGAGAGAGAGAGAGAGAGAGAGATACATATGCATACTAGGTCAATAGTAGGAACCATGCCAAGCAACACAAACAATTATAGGATCATGCAAGCATTCACATGCACACAAATTTCAATTTATATGTTAATCACATGTCTTGAATCCTAGGACCTACATTTGTGTATTTTACATGCATATATATATATTATGACTTTGGACATTATGTTGCATGTAAAATACACACATGTAGGTGCTAGACTTCAAGACATGTGATTAACATATAAATTGAAATTTGTGTGCATGTGAATGCTTCCATGATCCTATAATTTCTTGTGTTGCTTGGCATGGTTGCTACTATTGACCTAGTATGCATATGTATGTATAGATATGCCAATTGGATGGGAGTATCCAATGACCAGTATGTGATATAGTGCCTCAAAATATTTGAGGTATGACATTGTATAACATTTAGAAAGAGGAGTGCATGGTAATTACTCGGATGCACGCCCTATAATTCATCATTGTGAACATGACAAATATAAGCATGATGAATGCTAGCATAATCTAAGGTCTTTCTAATTGATCCTTGAAGTTGGAGATGCCATGGTTTCTAATGACCTTGAGAGGAAGGTCACACTAATCTTGTGTTTAGAAAGTTGATTAAAAACAGTGGTGTGGCCTCAGTAGAGAGGACGATTTTAAATAATATTGTTAGTATGGTCAAAGATTGAACTCTAATGGTTTCTCTGGCATAATAATGATCACGAATAATAGTAATACACATGTTGCTAAGTTTTGAAAACAATATTATGTATGATAATTGGTGTTTTGGTATATGACATATGGTTGATGATGATCTTAACGATGTGTCACAGATGCAGGATTACATCATTAGCCTAACATGGTAAATATGAAAATTGACATATGCGTTATTAACTTATTTTATGAACTGATTGTTAAGTGTATGTGGCAAAACATAACAAGACTCAGTGGCTACAAAAAGAAACATGTATCTTGGCATGGTGTAGTAGAATATGAACCAAACCCATAGACAACAAGAAAGAGTGAAATACCTCCAAAGGAAAATAACCTTTAGGGATTTGGAGGTCAAGCTTAAAGGCTTAGAGGCTGAGCTAAAAATATGCAGGAAGGAACTTGGAAAACTCACCAAAAATCTGCAAGAACTAGCTGAGTGGAATGCTAGGTTGGAAAATTAGTTGCGAGAGGTAAACTATCAAGATGAATCCTCCAAAAGAAAGGATAGTAAAAGTAGAAAGATTCCTTATTATACTGAGAAGGATGTGAAGATAATCTATTATTGGTGTTGTGGAGAAAATCACTAGAGAAAGGATTGTCCCCATGATAAGAGAGAGAGAAAATGACCGTTGTGAGCCACAGGGACACCCAACAATGGTGCAAGATGCCAAGAAGGAAAAGGGGGCACTGCCTCAAACCACTTGACTTGTAGATATATATACATGTATGAGGTTGGAGATTCCCTGTGAAATTTTTGGGAATA
This sequence comes from Pinus tabuliformis, assembly GCA_031772625.1. Classification (NCBI taxonomy): domain Eukaryota; kingdom Viridiplantae; phylum Streptophyta; class Pinopsida; order Pinales; family Pinaceae; genus Pinus; species Pinus tabuliformis. The sequence continues at coordinate 1,303,327,096 of CM062818.1, forward strand.
TAATATTTCAAGGCTGTGTGAGACTTGTGAAGAAGACTTGAACATATCTAATTGATAAGCATGTCTAATAGCTGAAAGTGCCATGAATATTGAAATCATGGAGATTGAGTTGAGTTTGGGGAATATTTGTTTTATGGTTACGTGTTATGGCTTAAATTATTGGTTTCTTGATTTGATATGAATTTGTTTTAGACTTGTGTATGGTGATGTTGGTTTTGGTTTTGGTTATCATGTTGGTTTTTAGTCTTGGTTATCATGCTGGTTTGGTTTTATTTATGATGATTCTTTACTTGTTTTTTTGGATGACTGTTGTTGTGAATTTTATGCCCTTTCGAAATATTTTCCTTATTTTCCTCTTGCATTGGTTTTCAATCTTTAAATTTCGAATTGCATGCTTGGGGATCTTGGAATGATGATGTTGGAGTGGCTGGAAGGAAAAAAAACCTCGAAAAAGGGTAGGTGCTTGATAGGCATGAAGGGGAAAATGTCGAGTAAAGTTCCAGGTGAGATAGAATGTTATTGGGCAATGAACATGAAAATAATGGCAAGGATGAAGACAATCCCTATGTAAAGAGATTGTATAATGCATGATTGGCTCCATGAATAGATTGTATAACACATGCTTGGCCTCAATCATGGAGTCATATAAACCATGGATCTATTTGGGAACAAGTTAATGGTTTTTGTGGCCATGATTAAGTAATGTAACAACCTAATGGGCTAGTTAGGTCCATGAGAATAATGGACAGAGACATGTGCAACTAGGAAAGTGACAAGAAGGGAGTTATCTTAACCCCTCACTATACCTACACATGTACTTATATACTGCATACATGATTATGTTGATGGATCCTTATATCTTGCATACTTGATTATGCTCGAAAAGTAACTATGTTGATGAATACTTATATAATGCATATGTGACTATGTTGATGGATACTTGTATGATGCATCCATGATTATATTGATATAGGGTCGTATATTATATACATGCTCATGTTGATTGATGTATATGTTTATACCTATGAAAATACCATTGCTACTGACAGGGATGTCAGAGGTCATCTGAATGAAAGGATGACTGCTAAAAAATTCAACTGATGATATGGATAGCATGAAAATATTCCTGCAAAAATGGGAACCTTATTGGTCATAAAGTTGAATTCTGCTAATTTATAATTATGTGAACATGTATTTTATATTATGCCCATTCCAAGTTTAAGAACACGGGAAAAATAAATTATTCGTTATGGACTGGGTCACATACATGGGACGAGATGGTCTCTAAATGAAAGACAATATGGTGATATGCCATGAGAGATAAGGTGGTCTCTGGATTATTGTGATGTTGTGTAATGTGATATTTGTTGTGTATATGTGTTTCTTTTGTACATTTACATGTGTTGTGCATGGGAATGGGGTAAAATTGTATTAAGTGAATTGTGTCGTACCATATGTATTTATGTTGTGCAAATGTGTTCAGGATAGGTAGGTATGGGACTTTCTAGGCTTGTGTGTCAGGATAGGTAGGTATGGGACTGTATAGGTCTAATTGTGTTTGTGAGTTAGGACTGTTGGAAATAATACTAAGAGGGAGGGGGGGTGAATCAATATTAGCAAATCAATAACTTTTTAATTTCCATACTCAGATTTTTATACGCTACTTAGTTAAGGGAACCCATGTGTACACGCAACTGTGTCTAATGCAACTAGCGTATATCCAGTAAACTTATGATTCAGTTAATCCAATAAATGTTGATCTTTAGTTAGTGCATCAGAACTTCACTAACCATATGAATAGTAAACAGGTGCAGTAAAATAGAACAAATCATCACACACAAGAAGCACACATTAACACCATGATGTAAGGTGGAAACCCAATGTGGGTGAAAACCACCTGCTGCAATTCGTCTCTATCTTCCTTTAACAAGAAACTTCTTTTTACAATACTTCTGTACTGGAGCAGTCTTATACCAGTACAGAGGCTTCTACCTGCAGAAGGCTACAACCTTGTCTCATTCTCTAGATTCTCCTGGAAGGGAGCTGCAACCCCCTTAGCTCTTGTACTAGTTGATGTACTAGTATGTAGGTGCTGACCTATAGAAGGCTACAACCTTCTCTTTCTTCCTCCAGGTACCACGTTTCATAAATTTTCAGACTGGATACTCCTGAAGCACAACACCATAATCTGAAGGCCCCGTTTCATCCAATTTTCATATTGGACCCATCAATATCATTGAAGCACAAAATCAATCACCACTTGCATCATTAATCTCTGAATCACCCAATACTGAATCAATGAAACCCTGTCAATAAAATGCAGTCACCAAAGCACAAAGCAGAACTCAGAACTCTGTAGCAATATTCAAAACCAATTGTATCATTAGAAATCATGCATCAGAGTGCATACGCTACTTGGAAGAGCCAAACCAGCATGTATACGCAACTTCACCAAAGCAAACCAATGTATATGTCATCAATTACTTACTTATAAATTCGCTGCACTTCCTAACTTCAGACATACCCAGATCATTACATATACAAGGATAATACATATGTTAGAAACTAGATCTAGTCCATCAGATCACATAAAGATAAGTCATTATGATCCTAATCCATTATAGATCTCATCCATCAACACTAAAGCTAAACACAATCAACCAATGAATATGCAGAACACTGACACCAGTAAACAGTCACCAGAACTCAGACTTTGCATCAACAACCAGAACCACATGTAACTTCAAACATCATATTTTATATGGTATACACTATTCAGATGTATCTAACCTACGTATGTATGCACTTTTATCAAAGTCAACCAGCGTATACATCTGTAAATATTCATTAATGATTTGCAGCTATTCCAAACTTGAGTTATACCCAGATCATAATATTTACAAAACATTACATGTGTTAGTATACAGATCTAGAATAAGCATGATCAAACCATATAGAGATGATTCATTCCAAGCCATTAGATCCAGATCTATCCTTAGATCTTGTTATCCATCAACCGTTGAGATTCCTCCTTGGCTTAGATCAAGCAAAGCATCATGAACCCATAACTTGCATACTAGATCTCATACTTCATCAGATATTCAGGACTTTCTATGCATCTTTACCTAATGATCTTCTCCTCCTTTTATAGTATTAGGCATTACTCAATGCCATGGTCCAAAACCACTTAGAACCAATACCTTGGACCAAATACCTGGGGTCAATACTTTGGATGAGATACCATGGTCCAAAACCATAGGTCCAAATACCAAGGACCAAATACCATGGACTAAAAATAAGTTTTCCCACATGTACGCGCTTTTTCGTGCATGAAAGTGCATGCATACGCATACGCGACTTTTTATCGGCTATCCTGCATGTATACGTGACCTTGTTAAGAGGAACCTATGTATATCTCTTTTTCTTCATTCTGTGAGCCTGAGCTGTGATCTGTCATCTTAGTAATTTTCCATCAAGGACAACACCTATATCATAATGCCAACAATCTCCCCCTTTGGACTTGATGGCAAAGTTAACTTGCCATACTGAGAACTGTCATCTTAATGAGTTGTCATTGTACATTATATCTGAACTGATTCTTCTAAGCTGTCATGTATTCTATCACATCTGATATCTCTTTTGTAGATTCATCTAGTTATATATATAAGTGAGTTGTTCTGCTAAAAGTTGGTTGCCATCAAGTGCAACACATTCGTCATAATGCCAACAAGGACATGCATGGGACTATTTGGGCCTATGTGTTGTGTATATGTTAAAGTGTTTAAAAGATACAAGTATGGGGTTGTCTAGGGCCTTATATTGTGTAGTTCCACACAAAAAGGCATGAGACTGCCTAGGCCTACACAACATTCATATCGATAGAATACTACCTAGGTGGTAGTGCCCATAATTGTTAGATTGAAATTAGGCTTAAGTGCTCATTTGAGGTCGATGAGTCACTTAATAAATTTTAGGTCAAAGAGAAGAGAAGTGAAGAGAAGAAACTGGATGCTTGCCGACAAGAAACCAATTTAGTGTGTGTATGGGACACAAGTGAAGAGAAGTCATTGGATGATTGAGGATACGTAACCAATCTGGTGTGTTTACGTGACAATAATGAAGAGAAGGCATTGGATACTTGCCAATGGGAAACTGATCTGGTGTATGTATGTGATCAAAGTGAGGAGAATGCATTGGATACTTGCCGAAAGGCAATCGATCTAGTGTGTGTACATGGTCAAAGTGAAGATAAGACACTAGGTGCTTTCCTGATAGACTACGAATTCAATGTATGCAAAGAAAACATCAATAAGTAAACCAAGATAAGTATCAATATTTCATGATTTCATGATTTTGTTAGGAATTTAAATTCAATAATTTGAATTATAATGGTTGGTACATGAGCTAACCTGATTTGGCTATAATAGGAATTAAAGGAAAAAATCCAAGTTCACCTCACGAGCAAACTATTGATGAGGTATGGATTAAAATTTTTGAATTTTCTTAATGATGGAACTTATGGATTCATTTGTCCTATGATGCAGGAAAGCATGAAATCACCCAGATGGGTGGAGGGACTTGGATGCAAGATAATTAGCGTAGTTGAAATACGTCAAATGTGTAGTGGCACAATGATTAAATATTTCAAGGATGGGGCCACTACTATACACTAACACCAATGATTTCAATTGATTACTATGAAGAATGCTATGACTGTATGGTAGCTTTGAAGGCAAGGACGTGCCTTGAGTTTGAACTCCTTTTGACGCGAGGAAGCCTTTCCAAATGATGGATCACCGAAGGGATTGCAAAGCAGAGAAGGGGATGCCTAAACTTAGAAGGTGAGTGACTACATAGAGAAGGGTAACCAGATTTCCCAAGGGACTGAGAAGCAGAGAAGGCAAGGCTGGAAAATGAGTTGGGATTCTTGGTCATGATATGGCTTATTAGAATCATAAGCACATTGGGGTTGTATCAAGAATCAATGAGCTAGGAACTATTTTCTAATGGAACATGAGTACAAGGAACAACAATGCTGAATACTGGAGGAATACTTCCCTCTAGAACGAAGAAAAGAATCCAAGTCAAATTTGGTGTAGCAAAAGCACTAGGAAATTGCAAAGAACTACATGAAGTGGTTGATCTGATTAACATTTTCTTTATAATATGTTAGTTACTAGGCACACAACTGTGAATAATAAAGATGTAAATATAAGTAAATGTTGTAAAGATCTATACATATAAAGCTCCAAGGACAATATGTAGTTGTTTTCATTATTTAGCATGTTTATCTATGTAATGGACAGAGAGCATCGAGGACGGTGTTCCCCAAGAGAGAGGGGTCTGTAACAACCCAGCCAAGAATGGATCATTATGTAACTGAATTATAAAAAAATAAATGGGTTGAGTAAGGGACACAAATTCCAAGAGGTTTGTGGAGGTCAATTTCTTGGGAATTTCACCTTACTTGTTGAAGGAAGAAAAGTCTGAAGTATATGAAAACCATTAAAGGATGGTTGTTGAGAATTGAAGGACAAGGATCATATTTGGAATGGGACTTCAGTTGGAAATGACTTAGCTTCAATATGAGGGACAAGCCCATGTTGTCTTGGAAACCACAACAAGGAAAAACAAACAACAAAAGAATAGAAAAATTAATGAGAGACAGTGTTGGCAGGAAACTGTGCAGCTGCAGAAAGTAGAAGGAGAGGAGACTCATTAGAGTGATTTTTAATCGAGGAACACATGAGAGTCATGTGTAGAAAAATAAGAATAGTAGACAAAGAAGAAGATTGAATTCAGAAAGAAACGAGATAGAGTCGCAGGAGGCAGCGCAAAAGAAAGGAGAGGCAACAAGACTCTAGTTTTTCTTCGAGTATTGTGTGTCCTTCATTAGATAGCTAGAGGGTAGACGCAGTTGGCCTTTAGAACTTCGTCTACATTAGAGAGTTGTTGATCAGCTAGTGGGAAGAGGAAGATGTACCTCTGGAGTCCCTGTTTTAGCTGGTAGATTGACATTAATTCTCTTGAGCAAGACCACCTCAGACCCTTGGAATTTAGCTCTCGGGTGACAACTGCAAGTAGCTTGGCTGCAACTTATCTATGGTTGTGTGGAGAGTTGAAGTCTAAAATTCAATTTGTCATCTTCATTATAAATCCAAGATAAGTTCTTTTGTGTGGTTTTCATGTTGAAATGTGAATGATTGATATGCTAATGGTTGGATGACAAGTTTGCTCACTTGCATTTATCTACTGCATGGCTAGTTAAAATGTGTGAACAAATATAAGTGTTTCATGTCCTTAATGGCCAAAGATAGTTATTCTTATTTTTGTGTGAGTTGATTGTAGGTTTCAAACCTATTCATAAATTACTTGCATATGAATTCTAAAAATAGAAAATAAAAAATTGCGAGAGAATAACACATAAAACAAATATACACAGATATTTTTCCCTGGATCCCAAAACTGAGACTACCAGATCGATTTTTCATTATGTTCTTTTCAATGTTAAAATACATATATATACATGTAGAAGCATCCATAAACCCCAATCCATTAACTTTGGATTAGAACACAATTGTAGTTCCCTTGACTGGATGTACAAAATACCATGGACCAAAAACCATCATGCCCAAAACCATGTGCAAAATCCATGCACAAAACCATAGGTAGGTTCACCACAGGTTCGCCCACCTAATATATGGTCCAAAAAAAATTCCCCAGGGTGTTGCCCCAGACCTCGTAGAGGGGGGCTACTGCCCCCTCGCTGTGCCCGATACAACGAAGGGGGAACTCAACCCCGCCCCTAACCCCCATTTTAACTACTAGGGCTAGTCGTGGAAAGAATATAACACAAACCAACATTGATTCTAAGCCATTTTCAACCTTGAGTGGAGTTTCAATTCTTACATAGGCTAACTGATATATGCAGCTTGGTATCGCTGAAGAGTCATTGTAATCTAGAAATGAAGTTACAATTCATGAGATGACACCATTTATGATGTTCAGCATAAGCTTCTTGCAAATAATATGTGTGTGTTAATCACTTCCTTGCTGATAAGTAGCAAAGAGAATCTTTCATGTTACAGTGGTATAATTACTATTGTTGTAGGTCTTACAACCACTAACATTGTACAAGGGATTGATTCACAAGCTCGAATGACTTAGTCTCTGATTCCTCGATTTAAGCACATGTAAAGCCCATATCTCTCATAGATAAATGTTGACTTCCTTTCACCCTTAAGCTCCTATATGATATAAGAGGTAATGTCTACACTTAAGAAGAAATATTAGGTTACATTTATGGGATAGAATGGTGTGTTAAGGAAGTCCTGAGCATACTTTGTTGTGATTGAGTAAATCATATATATATATATATATATATATATATATATATATATATATAGTACATCCTTGAAGGAACAAAGAAAAGGATCTAAAAAGATATGAACCAATAATATGACAAAGATTAGCATAAGAACCACTTTTATTAATGAATAATGGTTACATAGAGGATTCATGCTGACATGGTCTACATCTTTAGAGGTTATGCGCATATACAAACTATAATAGTTGCTTGACTATGCACTAGCATGTGAGCTATGTGTTGATTCCAAGGGAAACCCCCCCTCGCAACCTTAAAGACTCTTAGCCATGTATCAGAGGAATCTCAACCTTGTAATTTCAGTAGCCTCCATTCTTGCCCCAAGGGCCCTCGTCATGAGGATTGTAAGTCCCTGCCAATAGCCAAATGCCTTGGAAACCCTTGACAAGTGCTATAGAGCCACTTTCAGGCCTTCTTTGGAGCATGGAACCCCTAGCATGTGGTTGGAGAGGTGAAGTCCCTTCAGGAGTTCACTTCATGTGCTTAACAGAGCACAACTAGAAGTTTTCCAACGCTGGTATGCATCAAATTCCCTGTCCTTAAACAAGGAATACATAAAGGTTGGGAACTCATTGTAGTGGATTCACCCAAGCTCATGAGGGGTAACATCGTGGAATGATTTAGATTTACATTGGTATAGTGTGAAGGCCTTGAAGTAGCTCTGGATGTTTGCCAAACCTTTGAGCTAGAGCCACAATCGAGAATAATCTCTTGAGGAAGCTTTTTCAATGATGGAGCTCATCTTCAAGAAGATTATAGAGTTTTATGTTGAAGACATTGCATGAGGGAGAGTCAAATCTCCTCGACTGGGCCATAATAGGAAGCTAAGGAAAAAGGAGTCCTCGTGGCTCAAAGGAGTGAAGCCCTAACCTTATGGAAAATGTTGGATGACCTTATTCCCTTCATTTATCATAACCCTAGGTGGGAAGGATTCCTATTTGAGGGGAAAAATACTCCTTTACATGATTGGTCGGGAGAAGAACAACATGGATAGAGAAGTCTCGGGCGGGTTGATTCTTGAAAACTTAATTTAACTAAGTCACTAGGAAGATTTTAATTTGATGAACTCGGGACCATCATTAGACAAATCCCATAATGGAAATTTCATACCAGTAGCCTAGAGGTCAGAACCCCAAAATCTTGTAACCTATTTCAAAGAGGAGAGTCAGGACATAAGCACAAGGATGACATGACAGATGACGTGTGCCCAATGATGTTTCTATTGGTTGGTGGGTTAGCCCACAACCCATGTAAGCCTAGACACATAACCCATAACATTTCTAAAGGCACAGGCATTGGGGAATTGGGATGATGACATCTCGGCACTATAACCCCGACAAGTACACCTGGTGGTTTCAAATGGGGCACAAGTTGTAAGCATCGGAAAGGAATAGAACAAGTGGAGCCCACTCGACTATGATAGCTTGGAGGTAATCACTTTGCGTGATTAAAAGAGTCATGCTAAGCATTGGGATATAAGTTACCGATCCACAAAGGAAAGAATGCATCAATGAAAATGCATTGGGTGGACCCCACACAACACATCATCCCACAAGATTCACCCCAGAGGATAGGAAAAGGGAAGAAAATCAGGCACTGGAATATGGGTGCCGGCCCACATGGCAACATTTCAGTGGGCCTCAAGATGGTAACCTTGTTAGGCCTTGGGAGCCTGGAAGAAGTTTCTTGCACTGTTGATCACACAGACTGACAGAAGAGAGTTGCTCTGGGGGCACACATCCAAAACTGCTAACCGCTCAGGAGTGGTGTCAGAGCTAGATTGTGGAACCCGATGGTTTTGATTAACAGAAGATAATTGACACAAAACGAAGGGGCTGGAGGAATTTTCTCTCTCTTCCAGTAGGACACATGGTAGAATTTGCTTGGATCCTAGGCATGGTTTGAATTTCAAAACACACCCACTTGTCTAATTTGACAGTTTTCACACTCCCCAGCTAGTTTCCACAATTTGAACAAAGAAATTTGAAGGTATTGTAAAATTTCAATTTGTATTTGATGGGAAAATCACCCCGTGATGGGAAAATTTCCTTTCAAATTCCATCCCTTCTTCAAGTACCCAATGATGGTAGGTGATGTCAGCATGATGTCATCCCGCTAGCCTGAGCCCCGAAGAAATCAACACTGCTCTGGAAGGATTTGTCGAGCTGACTAAGCATCTGATGACATGGGAACTATCAGAGACTACTCACCTCGGTAGGAAGTTTATTGGCCGATGGATGTTATGAGTGGTCCCACTTGATAGCTTGGCCCGAAATAATATTGTGGTGGAGGTAAGTAGGCACAGGTAAGGAATTCTCTGGGAGATGAAGCGTTGGGACATAGAGGAATGACAGGCAACCTCATGGCAAAGATGCAACCAATGGAGGTAAGGCCGGGTGATCCCCATGGGACATGTCAACCTGACGTTATGGTCTCAGTAGGTGTGAATGAGGCCTAAGATTATTGCGTCAGAATAGATGGCTATGGGATAAGCGCTATCCCTCGGTCACTTCGCATAGATGCAGACCAGGGGCACAAGGGAGTAAGAAGAGGCTAGGGATCTTGGGGCTTAGCACTCGACCTTTGGTCATTTCACGGAGAAACAAGACTAGTGGTGTCGAACCCATCACAAGGGTAACTCAGCCCACGAAGGGCTTTAACATGCTAAGCACGTACAATCTTATCTAATGGTCACTCGGTGATCCTGAGGAACCACTGGGATTGATCCCGATGGTGGAAGGAGGCATCAACTTGAAGATAGTTGCAGAAGGAGGTCAAAATAAAACTTGTTATACCCCATTCCTTCGCCTAGAAGAAGGGTTTGGGTACGTTACAAAAATTCTCTACATTGGGAAAACATAACCATTTCATAAATAGCCCATTCCCTCATCATCAATTTCCTAAAACGATTTCTTAATTGGTGTTTTTCTATATTAACATGTGGTAGGTGCAGGTAAATTCTACATGACTGAATCATGTGCTCTTAAATTCCATGAGCTTTTCCATTTAAATTTCCCTTGGAATTTTTAGTTGGATTTGCCGTGTTTTTCAACCATGTCATCCCATCCCAAATGATATTTGCCTAATTTTATTTTTCAACTCACACTAGTAAATCCAGTTCCATTTTGAATAATGAAATTTGCAATTCACACTAGTTTCTAGTGTGTGTTATATTTGGCCATGTTTAGTCCTTTAAAAGTTGGAAGGATTTCAGAAATTTTCCTTGCGAGTTTTTTTGTGGGAGAAAAAAAGTCACCATATTGCCATATCTAGAAAAATTATGTGCTTTGTATCTAGTTTACATTTATTAAAGAAGGGATTATTTGTGCACTCTTAGATAAATGCATCTTCTGAATACCAACTGATCATCTAATGAGTTCAATGGGAAGATTCAAAAAAATACTTGCATCACGATTCGGTATAGACAAGTTACCTGTTTCAAAAAAACCCATTGAAATCCTTTAAATTAGATGAAGTTCGATGTCTTTCAACTTTGATTTTCTCAAATTTACCTATTGAAACAATAGTAGTTACGAACACACCCCTCTTGAATATATATTAGTTCCTGGAATTCCACCCAAAACACTGAACACAACAAGAAAAATTGAATGAAGTCCTTGCCTCTATGCCTATTCAATGCAGAAGCAGGAAGCCTATGCATACATGAAGTAAAAATTGATTACATGGAGATTGTGGAAGTCCACCCAAAACACCAAATGCAGCAGGAAAAATTGAATGGAGATATTGAATGAAGTCCTTACCTCCATGCCTATTCAATTCAATTCAATACCGAAACAAACAAACAACCTAGGCATACGTGAAGTGAAAATTGATTGCTGGGAGACTATGGAGGTATAGGCAATGTTGACTGTCTAGGTGCTAGTCCCAAATGACATAGTTGGTCCTAGGAAGAAGAAAATTGAGCGATTGGATTGGCTAGGGTTCCACTGCAAGCTCACAAAAAAATTGCTATCGGCGTAAATATTATTATAAAGTTTATTTTTTATATTATATATAGGTACATAGTCTAACTTATAGATGAAATAGACCTTTTCATTAGAATTTGGAAAAGAATTTCAAGAAAGAATTTTATTTTTTGTTGTTTAGAATATATTTTTGAATGCATAAATGGATTGAGTATCCTATAAACCCTTGGACACTTGAGTTTTACATCTTAAAAAACTTAAACTCAAGTTTTTAAAAATCTTTAGCAATTTTTAGTTAAAATTAACGAGAAAAAATGTTGTGAAAAAGCTCATTTTGTTTATAAATTAGATATATATATATATACAAACTACTATAACACTATCTATAAATAGAATTCATTTAATTATGCCGAATGCATTTTCTCTATGGGATTTCTATGTCCAAACACTGTTCATGCGAGCCAATCTGAACGACCCATTTTCGTCCTCCTCTGGCAGATAAAAAACGTACGTGTGGAAAGGTTTTTGTTGTGGTCGTTGTTTTTTTTATCATTGACAGTGAGAAACTTCTGCGGTTTTTCATCTTCACTGTCCATCTCATGGACCTCAAGCAGCTTGGGCAATATGTGAGCCTAATATTTCACTGCGGTTTCTTGCGCTTCAGTGGTGTCATTTTGAGGACAAGAAAAATGAAGGGAAGGTCAAGGGCGAGTAGAAGTTGGTTGTATGGTTGGGTACTCAAGCAAATGAAATTGTTTTCAAAGGCATGGAACTAAAATGTAGCAACAATTCACTTCATGTCAAGGTACAACAAGTGAACCATGTGCAGCTCCATGATGCAGATCAAGGAACTTTGACATTTCAGGTGAAAACAGTAATAGATGTTGTAGTAACAGTGCCCAAAAACCAATTGCTAGGGATAAGGTGGTCAAGCTCCACTGCAACTAGTTGGGTGAACATGAATGTGGAATCCTACCTTCCAGACACCAACTTCAAAGGAATCTGTGTGGGTGGCGAGGTTCTTACTACTATTCCCAATGTTGCCTTAGATCTATTGTCTACCGTGAAGTTCTTGCATTCTACTCTCGTTGCAGCCAATCTGGACAGGCAGGTCAAGGTTTCCAGTCCTCATTTTTCTAACATCATCTTAGATTCCTTTCCACCCTCTCAGGCCTTCTTCAATGGGAGCTTTAAGTCGATTCTTGTGCTCATGCTCGATTTTCTATAGAAAAATGATTATTTTCTCATGCTTAACATATATCCCTATTATGTGTACATGCAAAGAAATGGAGTGGTGGGATTGGACTACACCCTTTTTTAGCCCCTCCCCACTAACAAAGAGGCAGTGGATGCCTATACAACGCTATATTACACTAATGTTTTCAATGCCATGATTGATGTTGGATACTTTGCCATGGCCGACTTGAATTTCACAAACATTGCAATGGTTGTGTTTGAGACAAGATGGACCTCAAAGTGTGTCTAGATTGAACCTCCTACCATAGATGACAATGTCGACACTTATCATAGTAATCAAGTTAGACATGTCCTCAACAACACAAGTAACTCCTAGGGATCCTGACATACTAGTCAATACATACATTTATGAATTATTCAACGAGGATATGAGATCAAGTCCTATTTATGAGCAGGATTGGGGACTCTAAATGCCGATAAATATCTAGTGTACACATTACATTTAATAGATGTTGGTACAATTCTTTCTAATGACATTTCCATTCAGACTTCTGAATATCAGTGGAAGTGGTTGACCCTAAACTTGTCCAAGTTTCTTTGGATTGGGCATGCAGTCTTGGACAAGTTGATTTCTCCTCTTTTCTGTAAGGTCAACCTTGCTACGATCCTAATAATGTTAAACAACATGCTTCCTATTCCTCTGATAGTTACTACCACAAGATAGGCATGGAAATTATATCTTGTGGCTACCATAACCACTACTGACCTAAGGAAGTTGGATTTTCCAATCCTTGAAAATATAGTGTAGACCCTAGTGTTGTTCAATAGAGAAACATTCCTAGTTAAGTCTGCTAGTCATATGCTCTTGTTTTCACTAAGAGAAGCTAGGTGCTCTCTCAGTGCAAACAAAAATGATTATATATACAAGATTGATGATAAAAGAAGACTGATTAGATACACATACTAGATCCTTTAAGTGCAAAGAGGTTCGTATTGATTTTTTTTCCTCGAGGTAGTTAATAGTGGAAGATAGGAAAAATAAAATTGATAATATATATACATTGGATCTTTTATGCATGGAGAGATTTGTACTCAATTATTTAATTTTGTAGGGAATTTCATAAATCAAGGGAATATATAGGTTTTCACTCAATTATTTATTTTGATCCACTTAGACACTTAATAGATCCAGGGTTCCTATGAATCTGTGTTAATAATTTCATTAGTTGAACATAGGTGGCTTTTAAGTATGCTATGGAGTTATCCAATGAGTTCATTTCTTTAATTTATTTAACTTTATGTGTAATGGCATATTTGAGTCTTTTTTTCCACAATTTACTTTCCTTTGAAGCAAATTTCTTTCCATGTATTGTTTATATTTGTTTGATATAATACATATCAGATAGTTTCAAAACAAAATGAACTACCTATCTACAGAGAATTTTTTGTGATCTCTTTTCTTTGAAGCCAAGCCGTCAAAGAAATCAATAAAAGATTAATTGATATAATTTGTTTGTATGTTTTGTCAGTCATGGCTCATGTATTTATCCTGCAAGGCATGAACTTTTATGAGATTAAAGTTGATTGAATGTTTTGGTATTGATCATTTCTGGGTCTTTTTCTAATCAACATTTGTCTAGTATGGGAGAGCTTTACTACTTTCATAGTTGTTGTCCTTCATTTATCTGGTTTTCATAAAATAAGATCTAAAATGAATATTAATCTTGCTTTTATGATTTTATTTATAGTGGAAACTCAGCTTGTTGTTTGAAAAATTGGTTACAATATTGGTGCAAATGGGACTTTGGCAAAGGACACCGACCAACACCATTATGTGCAACTTCACTTTCACATGGTGGCCTATATTTATTTCCCTTCTTCTTTGGACTACATTATCTTTCCAATGAAAATTCAATAGTGCAATGGATTGGAATCATTGTTTCCCTTAGGACCAACAGGGCTAATGGAATTCAATTAGAACCTGATACACGTGGGTTCAACATGGCTCCCAGCTCCATCGAATTAAGGTGTGATCAAGTGTCAACTAATAAGAAACCAACTTAATGGACGAAATTTCCATTGAATTAAAGAACGAAAATAGCATCGACGACCGCATCTACGCTGTGGGAGACAACATCGTGGCTCCTAGCTTCGACCTTAGCTCCACTGAAGCATACGATCCCGCCATTGACGAGTGGCGCTCCATTTCCGACACTTCAGGAAGGCTTAATGGTAGGAATTTCATCAGGAGGTACTGTAGCCACAATAATTAAAGTGGAAAAATGACCAGTAACTCAGGGAAATTGATTGTAGTTGTATTTCCAAGTTTTGGTGAGCGATATCCATCAATTGTTTTGTTCGAGGCCATATGGGAGGAATGCGAGAAGATGCAACCAGAAGCATGATGTTTCCAAGAAGTAATTCTTAAGTGTGTCAAAATGCATTCCTTGGGTTAATTATATGTTAGCAATGGTTGCATATTTATAGGGAAAAAATGAGCTGCAGGAAGGAAAACCATTCTAAGAACAATGGACATTACTAGGAGTTCAGAATAGAAAAATTAGTTGGGATTTTTTTTTCATTGTTTATCAAGACAGTAATTTCAAGCATACATTATGATAAGTTATTGGGAATCCTCGACATTTGGCATTACATTATGATAAGTTATTGTGAATCCTCGCCATTGGGCATGTGAAATATTCCTTAAGCCATGAAAAAAAAACAAAGTTTGTAGGAAGCATTATCACCCACCGCACCACATCACTAACTACAATTTTTTTCAAATCAAAATTAATTTAAAGTGTAAACATAAATTTAGCTTATATTGTCTATTAACCTATGACACATTAGTTTCATGGTTTGGTACAGTGGAATACACAAGCGAAATCTGAGAGAATATCATTGATGCATGGGAAGCATAGGTAGTATGTGGAACAAACTATTTCAACATCTTAGATATTTTATATTTATATGGGTCTTTAAATATGTAAAACATGAAACCAAAACATTGCAGGGAACTATAAAACTATCATCATCAATCCAGTGTTTTCCAAACTCATAATAGATATTACAAATGAAAAATACATTTAATGAGAAGAGAGAAAAATGACTAAAAAATTGAAAGGAAAAGTTTGTCGTTACCAAAGCTCTCCATCACCTCACACTTGGGCAAGCAAGCGCACACACATAGAAAGAATTATGACACTGAAGATAAAGAATTATGGGGTTTTTTTGTCAAGTTGAAAGCAACTTTCAATGCCTAGAAAAGAACTATGAGGGATTTTTTTCAAACTCAAAGAAACTTTCAATGCCATCTTGAGGGAGAAACTACAATAGACGTTGATTAAAATGGTGTTCCCAAATGGTTGGAAGGTAGTTGTAATAACTTTCCTATATGAACATGGAAAGCATAAAATTATAACCACTTAGAGTTTTTTTAAAGAGCTTCAATAATATTATCTAAAGCATCCCTTTGCATTCCGCATTATTCTCACTCCCCCCTATCGGTGTTCCTTTTCACCTCTCGGTGCAATTGCTAATTTATCGTTATATTAGAACGAAATAATAAAAGAAATTTTTAATTATATTAAATTGAAGTAATATAAAAAAATGATTTTTTTCCTTTATTAAAATCTAATCACACAATTCTCAATAAAATACCAATATTTATAAAAATAACCAATATCCCTACCACATACCACTATACAATATTTTTATTATTATTATCCAATTTTAAGGTAGCAGCCAAGCCAAACATCTAATTGGTGTATGAGAACCCCTTGTTTGTGGGACAATGGACCCACCTTCACGCAATGATTTGACTGCCAAGTCTACGAAGGCATACATACTCTACCCCCCTTTGGTTTTTGAACCTATGACCTCTTAGGAGGAAACATGTGCTCTTAACCATTAGGCCCACTCAAGCTCTATTGAATATTAAATATTATAAAACATATTATATAAACCAAAGATTCTACTTATTTAATATCCGATGGCCTTGTCCCATAATGTCGTCGAGCATGCAGACCAGAACAACGGAAATGCTTGGAAAGGGGACAATAACAAAAAATATTAGCATGCTATCACATTTAGCTTATAGAAATCGATGTCACGAAACCACCTTCTATCATTAAAGCGGTGAGTTGGTGTGCTTATGTTCGCCTCGGGTCATTGAGATGGAAAAGTGACGACCAATGTCGGTTCTCCATCCTATTGCATATCTACCAAATCGTTTTATCTGTTTTGTTATTGTTGTACCTCTGTAGATAATTCTAGGTTAGGAATTATGCTAGAGAATATAAAATGTTTTGTTGGTTTTAAATTTTTTTTGGATGACTAATTCTAAACTGTTTGAATAGGTGCAATTCTTAATCACTTATGAATAAATATAAGGGTTGATTATTCACCTCTAAATAGTAATTTATCTTTGATTTAGATGTGCAAGGTTGAAACTTTAGAAACTATATGTTTGTTAAAAATCAAAAAGATTATCTAATCATCGTATACAATGTATGTGTGTAAAATGTTGTTACAACCAAACAATATATGTTTAAGAAAATTTAAGGGAAGATGAAAATTTATTGATGTAGAGGAGTTAAATCAAACAATCGATTTAATCAACTAATCTTTGTAATAGATTATAACTTCATGGGGGATTTTATACAAATTTAAACTCAATATTATCTTACCCAGAACTCCCATAAACTTCAAAACATATGCAGATAAAACATAGTGAAAATAATAACAAAGAAAGACATAAAAGAACACAATTTAAGAAAAATATTACATCCGAGATTGGATTCCAAACTAAATAAATTTATAAAATAATATCTATTTTGAAAACACAAATATTTCTAAATATAGAGGAAAAAATAGGAAAATAAAATTTCTTAAGCTGTTTGGCACTAAATTCGAGGTTGTTGTTGATGACTAGGCCTAAAAAGATGCTCTTTTATTTTTCTTTTTTTCCTGATTATGTGTCCAATTCTTCCTCTAAACCTGCCCGTTGTTGCTGAAAGCTTCAAAGTTACTCCTATAAAATGTATTTGCTAATGAAATCAATGAGTAAACATATTTTCTCCTATCTTTCCTCATATGGAATGGTGGTTTTGATTAACTTTATGTAAGTCTCATCTACTTCAGTGTAGTTCTGAAAAGTGGGTTTGACTACAAACAAATGTTTGATTTCATGCTTAATCAACAAGTCAAAAGTCAAACCCTCAATGAAAGCGTTCCCTGTAATAGTCCCTTTGATGTTGGAAACTATTGCTTTGTCTGTGGCTATTGAATACAACCTTCACTAGTATTATTCAAAAGTAATCATCTTATCTCCAATTACCCTTAAACCTAGCAGTCCCTTTTGATGCAACACATTAAACTTTCTATGAAACTTTTGGAGGCTGGCTTCTAAATTGTGGCATTTGTTTTCAAGTTGCAGCATTAAATTCCTTTTGATGTGAATCTTTCTAACCTCCGGAATTGTTTCAGTTCTGTCATCTATGTGATATTGTTCGAGCTATTTTTTCTTTTTGAATTCAAAATCCTGATTAATTTTGTTGAATCTCTTGTCTTTTTACCCAATTATTTCTTAAATTCTGCTATTAATTCCTTTGATTTTTCTAGTAATGTTTCTTGTTCAAATATGTTGGACACCTAATCCTCTAAGAGTTGGTGTGGAAGCTGAACAGCCAAAAGGAGTCCAAGAGACCACTTGGAATATGAATCCAAGGGTCACACCATGTACTATAAATGTATATCATTTGTTAATAATAAATGTACTCTCTTGTTTATCATTCATATTCTGTTACTGCCATGTGTGTGTTTAACATGGTATCAGAGCAGGTTATCTCCTACCCTGCTCAATTGTGAGCCACTTGTTTTCTGTGGCCTTTTTATACATGTCAGTCTCATACCTCTGTTCTAGACTGCCATCTCTGTCAAATCTCTATTGTTGAATGAGTTGGTCAAGAATTGAACGTTATAACATACCTTGAATTTTGTGAACCGCCTTAATACGCTGCTCTCTGTACCTGTCAGTTTTTCCTATTCGCCGCCTCTCAAAGATCTGAATGTCCATTATTCTTCATATGTTCATTCTTGCCTGAACTTGAGCGTTTTCAATGTACGCCTGAGCTAACGCTCCATTAATTTGGCCTTTGTCAAAAATCTATTTTCTTATTGTTGTCAGGGATGGTTTCTATTATAGATTTTGCCTTGAACAACAATATGTCTGACCTTGTGCTCGTTGGCCTTCTCTTAGTGCTATCGATGTTACTTTCTATCTGCCCTCTACTCATCAAACATGCTACCATACCCTGTCTACTTGTCAGCATTGATGCCCTCCATCGTTTCTCTGTTTGAGAGCCAATACCTAATTCTTCCTTAAAGAATGCTCTTCCTAACATCTGTGCACTTGATTGTTTCTCTATGCATATACTGTATGAGGTCGATTGGGGGTTCATCTACATGTCGTTCTAACCTATCATTCCAGAATTCTCCATCCTCCTGCTACAAATCATTTGTGTGCTTTTCTGTCAGCGCTGCAGAATTTTGGTGTTACATTGAATCATAGCCTGATCACTGCGTTCCATGCGTAGAGTTGAAAGGATGCATTGCATGGTATGTAAATTTTATGTTGGGAAATATGCATTAAGGCTGGTTTGAATGGTTTGTGGTATACCTTACCATTGTAAAATCTATTCCGATTACCATATTTTTACTGTTGCAGCATCCGGCTTAGCACCATACCACATCATATATCATCATCCCACCAAACCACCGTTTCTCTCTGTCTCATGTGTTTTTTAATATATCTAACGTTGTATTACACCGACTCCTCCTCTCTCTAGTTTTACAGTCTATCCAAGGCGGTATCATTGCAGTTACATCATACCATCAGTCATAATCTATTCATTTAACATTGTCACGACATTAAGTTGAATGTTGTCGTTGTCCCAGCATTAAGTTGAATGTTGTCTGATACGTTGTGCCTCCCCGCGGCTCTCATTCAGCTATATTCATTTAGCATCATGTATAAACATTGTGTATGCATAGTTTCATGCCACCATTGGTAAATCTACCTCCCATTGTGGTATGATGAACTAAATTCTTTTACAAAAATGGCTACCTGAATCTGGAGAATCAGAAGCACCGCAGAACAGCTTCGCAGCGGCATGGAAAGTAGAGAGACTCTACATTACGTCCAGGGTGGAATCGATTGAATTGAGTTGGAATGCATAGTTACAAAGATACTCTATGGAAGCTGAAGCGATTGAGTTGAGTTGGAATGCATAACTGCAAACATGCTCTTTGTATTCCACAAAGCCCAACCTATTGAAGATTTGATGCGGATGAGGAAGGAGGCACTGTTGATTAATCCTGTGGTTCTCTTATGTTACAACTATTGATTCCCATTTCGAAACAATTCTTGGACTTGCATATAACATCTCTGGTGGTGGAAGGCGTACTCGTGTTTTGGGCAAGAATTGATTCTTTTGAGTAGGAAATGGTTATATTCATATGATATTCATGTCACTGTACGTGGAGCAAAAGAACTGTTGGGGACCTCCTCCGTGTGTTGGGCTGAGCAATTTACTGAATGGGCACATTGGTTACTGTCCTTCCACATTGATCATAGAACTTGTTCACACTTGCTGATGGTCTTCGTGATTTGTTGATGACACATTTATGATTTGTTGTACTTTCCTCCAAATCTAATATGCAATTATATATAGTCATGTTTCTAAAGGCTTTGTGGTCTTCGGAAGAAGCTAATAATTGATATCTAGATTCACGTTATTGCAAAAATCATATGATTTTTTTCTTTTTAGGAATTATAGGATGTCTGCCTTGATTGAGGGGCTGCCAGATGCATTTTCACTTCAGTGCCTAGCGCGTGTTCCATTCACATTTCATCCTCAATAAATCAACTGGAGTTTACAAATGTTAGATTGATGGTCTGCGCAGAGGGAGTATCGGTTTGAAAAAATTGGTACATTGGTATGTAAATCAATGTTAACATCGTTCACTGGACCCATGGAACGTGCAGTACTGTAAAATTCTGGCAGTGCAATATATGGTGAAGGTCAAGTTATTGGCTCAGATGCCCGCTTGTTTCATTTGGTGAAGCAATGACAATGCCTCCTCAGGAAAGCCATGCCTTGCATAGGCTGCCATCATAAGAGTCCATGAGCACCCATCTCGTTGAATCATTCGATTGAAAACTCTGCGAGCGTCTGCCAACTTTTTGCACTTAACATACATTTTAACAAGTGCATTACGTAAAAGATTGTCTGCTTTAATTTCGATCTGATTAATGTGAGTGTGTAGTATTTTGGCTTCTGGTAAAGCTTTGTCCCGAATGCAAGCCTCCAACAGAGAAACATATGTAGAAGAATCCATAGAGTTGTCAGTAAAGCGTAAAATATTTAGGGTTTCATTCAAGCAACCCTGTTTACACAATATTCTCACATCGATCAAAGGAAAACTATTGCCATTGGCATTGTAGTAGAGTTTGGAGTGCATTGAGGTCCTCATTTTTTTACTATTTTTTTTGAGGTTAAAAAAAAAATGGCTCCAAATGGTGCAATATTAGAGTTACTGGACAATATAATACTCTCTACTATGGATAATACAATCAAAATCAGCAAGGATTTTCTCACCTATATTCACAGTTGTTTTCAAGATGTACATGACAAGAATGAATTTTTGCAGCTTGAATCTCAGCTACAACAAGCATAATTACAACAATGGAGTCGTCATTTTGAACCTGTTCTATTCATAACAATGAAACAGACTCCCATAAACAACAAGTCAATAATGTTGCAAATTCAAATTCAGTTCCTAATGCAACAACAAATTTGCATGCAAAAGAAGAAATTTAGCTTGAACTTCCCAAGTCGGTCATCAAACCTTGGGAAGAGCTTGTCCACAACAATCATAGAACTGGTCTTGGATATGAAAAGGACGTGTCCTTTCATATTCCAGACTACTCCAAACCAATCCAATTTCAAAGTGTTAGATTTATTCAGGACGGTTCATCTTCAGCTGCTCCTCATGACAGTTCACCTCCGGCTGTTCCAGATTCTTCCCCTCTTCCACAACAATAGATTGTGAAATGCCAACATTGTGACTGAGTTGGCCATCTGAAAGATCACTGTTTTGATCTTCATCCATGTAAGCACTGTCATAAAACGATTCATTCTTCAAATAGATGCTTCAAAAACAAACCTGCTGCAAGAACACAGATTCATATTAGATGGATTGTTTCTTGGCAATGGGCATCAACAGCCAAGAAGATATTTCAGTCATATGTCCAAACTTGTTCTAGAGTATTGAATAGTCTGGAAGTTGAGTTTTCTCCATCATCTCACCTTGTATCTAACAGGGGGAGAAATGATGGTCATCTACAAGCTTCAAAGTCACATCAAGCGAGCCTAAGCCACAACCTGCCATACCAGATTCAGAGTTGTTGCTAGAGAGAAATGTGCCCCTGAGCATGCCTTCAGTTTGTGACACCTCTTCAAAGAATTGGGGACACTTCCTCTAGCAGAAGACTTCAGCTTCTTGCCAATTTTGGAAGAGTTCCAGGAATTGCATTAAGCATTCCAGAGTTGTTGGTCATCCTTAAACCATCACAGGTTGAGACTTCCCTTTTCAGGTTGAAGTTCTCCCTTTTATGCGGGGTGAAACCTCCCTTTCATGGTTGAAGGTTTCCCTCTTCAAAACATCAGAAGCACTTCCTCTAGCAGAAGACTTGAGCTTCATGCCAGACTTGGAAGAGTTCTGGGAACTGCACTAAGCGTTCCAGTGTTGATGGTCATCCTTAAACCACCACCCTTCATACCAACATTTCAGAGAGCACATTCAACCTAGTGCTGCCATGCATTTTTGCACGTTTTGTATTACAGCTCTCTTCTTGGACTCATACATAACCCTTCGGATTAAGGGTGGAATGTTGGACACCTAATCCTCTAAGGGTTGGTGTGGAAGTTGAACAGCCAAAAGGAGTCCAAGAGACCACTTGGAATATGAATCCAAGGGTCACACCATGTACTATAAATGTATATCATTTGTTAATAATAAATTTACTCTTGTTTATCATTCATATTCTGTTGTTGCCATGTGTGTGTTTAACAAAATAGAATTTCAATTGATGGCCACAAATACGTCATGGATTCATCTATGTCTTTCCATATATTTTCTTTGGCCTATGTAAGTGTTTGAGCAATTGATGATTCATTTTCCAAAGTGTCTATTCTTTGAGTCAACCTATGACCCTTTTGATTTCTACCACATATGCATTGTCAATCATAATTTTCTGTTCTTGGAGGTTGTGAAGACGTGCTTTCAATTTCTCAATTCCTATCCCCTTAATGATATATCTCCCATGGCCTTAGCTAGATCAGTTACTGGATCAATGGACTGTATCTCTTCTACTATAGTAATTGTTGAAGTGGAAGCCCCTGCTGTTGAAATACATGTAATTGGAATTGTTGCTAAAGGAATAACTACTACTTGAGTTGCTTGATGTTCTTTCTCCTTTAACAAAGTTTCTAATTCTGTATCAATCTTTTGTATCTCTGTATTTTGTTTAATTATAATTTCGAACATGTTCTCTTTTTCCTTCTCTAGTTCACCAATGTCTTTAGTCTAAGGATATTTAGTAGTAAGAAGTTTTAATTGTTTTCTTAATACCTGAATGTTAGCATTTTTCTACTTAATGATTTCCTCAACAACTTTAACATTTCTGGGATCATATCCCAATTTAATTACTAGATCCTCCAAAGATTTTATCTTAGTATCCTTTGCTAGAGAAGAAATATTTTCCATCTTTAACTGGGACTTCATATTACTCAATGAAACCTGCAACTTAGATTTTTCCATGGCTGAACTGGTTAAAGTTGAATAGATCATTTCCACATCTTGTTTATGTAAATCAATATGGTAAATAGGATGAATATCCTTTGAGTCAAAGGAAAAGATTGTTTTATTATAGTCTTTAACAGTCTTGGGAAATAGGATTTTAGGTTTAGGGAATGCCATTTACATTAGCCCTTTTTCAGTGTCGAAGGCAGAAAGTAATCTGTGCTCAGAAGCTAAAGTTTGTTTCCAGAATCCTGTATAAGTGGTAGGCTTCAATGCTTCATTTTTCCTTTTGATTTCCTTGTACCTAGAAAAAAATCTTGGTTCAGTATGAGCATGGGGAAATTCTCTTGTTTGGGATGTTTCCAATGGATCTTGAGAAGCTGAAGATGCTGGTGACCCTCTAAAAATTTCTTCAATTCGAGGAAATCTAGTAGCATGAGGACCTGTCAAGACTAGCGTAGTATTTGTGCTTTATTCCGGAGAGGAGTCCTCAAGAGGATTCTTTTTCTTCTTCTTGTACATCACAAACTTTGTTTGTTGGATTTTTGTAAATGAAGGGGAAATAGTTTCCCTTACTCTCTTTGCATGTTTTTCTTGGGGAGCTTGAGTCTCATATGTTGTAGGAGTAAAACTCTGCTCTTCTGCTTCCTACAATGTGTTCTCTTGCCACTCCTCCTGATTCATATACTACTCAATTTGTAGTCTAGGAGTATGAGCATAAGGAATAGTTTTATGTTCTACCCTTAGCTTGGAAATGATCCCCAAGGGATCATAAGACCAGGAAAAACTAATTTTATATTTCATTTCCTTTAAGAGAAGAATTTCCTCCTTTGTTGTTGTTATGGCATTACAGATGAAAGGTCCAACTTGAGTTTTATTTTAAATTGGGACTTTCTCTTAGCTGACGCAAAGTGCAGCTCATTCATATTTATCATATGTCTGATGTATTCCAGTGAAAAAATTGGGATAGGTACAAACTTTGGCAACCTATATGGAGGAAGCTCACAATTATACACTCTAATCTTTGTATAGTTTTGGTATAGATACCAATCTCTTGTCTTTGTTTGTTCACTAAGATGAAGAATCCTTTTAATTTCAGCAGAAATTGTAAGGATTAAATAACTATTAAGTAAATAGGAAACTGTGTATCGAAATTGATTTGGGTAGTCACTGAAAGAGAATTCATTTGTATTTTTCCTAACCAGTGAGGTCCAATGAATCACAGATTGCAGTTTCCTTGTTCATATAACTTTTGTAGTGGAATTGAAAACATGTCTGACTGATAGAATACAAACAAATATACAAGCATTGATGCATGTGAAGGCCCCTTCTGTACAAAACTTCATGAATTGATCACAGATAGTATGTGCTAAGAACTCACTGTAATTGAAGATAATAGAAGGTTTCTCATCTTTAGAAATTACTGACAAAAACCCTAGGATGATGTCATCAACCCATTGGTCAGATTGATAACCTAGAAAATAGGAAATTATTGAAATGATTTGTGTGGTCATCTATGGAAACATTGAAGCTAGTTAAGTTAGATTAATTCTAGGAAATTCAACATTTTCAGGTAGAAAAATATCAAAACTCTTAGCTCGTTGAGGGAAGGTATGATTTTTGTAGAGATCCATGAGGGATACTATAGAAAAAGGATGTGGTGGAGTTGAGGATTCAATCTGTAACATTTGAAAAATGGATTGGGATGTAACTGTAAATAGAAAGTCGTTATTCTGTGGAAAAACAACCCTTTGTCTGGGAATATGAATTGAGGTAGGAAAAAATTCCACAGGCTCAATTCATCATTGAGGTCAATGAATTTTTGTTTCATCCAGTTGTGTAACTCATACAAATCAAATTCACACTGTGTCTCTTAAATCTTGTACTCTTGGTCCACTAATGGAAAATGGTCCAGGTCTATCATAGGCGGGAGCATGGGGTTTTCCTCAGTCATTCTAGATTTTCCATTTGAAGAAGACATTGGAAACAATACAAGGACATGAACTGATGTTTACTAGGTAATTGGCTGGCTTGCAGGTGTTGAATGTTGGGCTGTTTTGCTGAGGTTGTACTGGAGCTTAGTACACAACTTTCCTTAACATAATGTGTAAAAGGGATAAAGGAAAACTATCAGTTTATTATATAAAGAGGGGAACTAACCATTTCTGAAATTTGATATGGGCGCGGGGTATTTATGGCGACAACGAATACGGTTGGGTAACGATTTTAAAATTATGTAATGGGCAATGGATAGGTGGCAGCAGCGGAGTGGATATGGCGGGATCAAAAACAGTAAAAAAAGGTGTGGGTGGTTTCGACAATGGTCGGTGGCGGATTTTAGGGGGGGTGGTGTTAAGTGGTGTTCAAAGGGGGGGTCTGAACTTCCTCAGCGATTGACATGTTGCTATAATTGTTTGACTTAAAATTTCTTTTTGGCCGCCCCTGTTAAATGTCAGAGAGGTGGGGGGGCGGGAATTTCTTTCTCCAATGTTGATCGGGCGGAGAAGATCATGGTGGTTAGTTATTGCGCCCGTGATATCACAACACGATAAGGATGTCATTTCAATTTAAAACTTTATTACAACTTGCTAACCATGGTCTAATTGTGATTAAACTAATTAAAAACAATTAATTAACTACCTAATGCGGAATTTAGTCTGGCGCACATATTTTGATTTTTCTTAGGGATTTATTTCTTTTTTTTATCAATAATTTTCATTTTCTATCCCTTTTTATTTTTTCTTTCTTTCTTTTTCTTTGTTTTTTATTTTTTTGACATATAAATGTAAAATGCAGAATATTGTTACAACATTGGGTGCATCTGGGGACTGTGTTTCCCTGTAAGATGCATAGAACATGCAAATCCATGTGCCTTCTCTTCGGGTTATGGAGTCTTTTCCATGAAAATCACACTTGCCATGAAAATGTACATAAAATCAGAAATGTACAATGAATTATGGCTGTAACATTTTTCAGTACCCAATATAGTGCTTGAGATACTGTCCATTGATAGGCAATGAATAATGTCTCCCTTCCATGTTTTGTAGAATGAAAGTATTGTTTCCTTTAACCTTTGCAATGTTGAATGGCCCCAGCCAAAGGTTATCAAACTTTCCATGTTTTCATTTTTCTTATCTTCGGGCATCCCATTTCAAAACTAGATCCCCTTCCCTGAAATCTCTTTCTCTAGCTTTCCTATCAAACAAAGTTTTCATATTGTTTTGATATTGACGAAGTTTGTACTGAACTTTCTCTCTATCTTCATTTAATTCTATAATCTGATTAATTCTCCTAGAAAAATCATCAAGTTCTTCATTTGACTCTTGTAAAAACTTCATGATAGGGAAAGCTAACTATGTAGGAAGAATAGCCTCAGTTCCATAGACAAGTGGAAAAGGGGATTTACCTGTTGCTCTTTGGGTGAAATTATGTTGGTCCAAACTGCATACTTGAGATGACTGTCCCCGTTTCTCTTATGATTTTCAAGTACCTTTTTGATGAATTTTACCAAAATCTTATTACATGACTCTTCCAATCCATTCCCTTGAGAATAGTATGGAGTAGAATGATGCAATAAAATATGATATTTCTTGCAAAATTCTATCATTTTAACATTACTAAATACTCGTGCATTATTTGTGACTCTCTATTGAGGACATCCAAATCGAAATAATATATTTTCCTCAATAAATTTAATCATAACAACATATGTAGCATTTTTTACTGGGATAGCTTCTACCCATTTTATAAAATAATATGTGGCATTTAAGATCCATCTGTGCTGATTGTTGGATGCTGGATGTATCTCTCCAATGAAATCTAGTCCCCACTATAACAAGGGTGCGTGAATCAAAACTAGAACAAGGGGGAGTTCTGCTAATCTTTGTCTACTAGCAAAAATCTGACATGGAATGTAGCTTCTGACCTTTTATCCAACCTATGAAAACAACTTTGGCTAATAGAAACTTACTCTCAAAATCTTGTGTGTTATTACTCTCCAAGCATAATGACCCCCACATATTCCTTCATGAAACGAATCTATAACTCCTTCTATTTCACTCTTAGTCAGACATAGAAGTAAGATGTTTAATGGATCTTTACAATAAATGTTAGCATTGATAATACAATACTTCATAGCCTTTAATCTAAGAGTTCTGCATTGATTTTTTTCGAAATCAAGAGGGTATTCAAAATCACGAAGAAAGTGTAAAATATCAACATACCATTCAGATAACATAATTTTTTTCCTCAATATGAAGTGGAAAAGGAGCTAAGTCTTTAGAAGAATAATGTTCTTGTGGATTCTTCTCTCCTGAACTAGCGGAAGGTTCTTGTGGATTCTTCTCTCCTGATATTTGCATGTTGGTGTTTATTCCCAGAACTTTACAATTAGATTCAGCCAATAACTTGGCTAAACCCTTTCCTTTTACCAGCTTAGTGGATTTGATGTCTAGATCAAATTCAAGAATTTTAGCTATCCGTATCCCATCTATATTAGGTTGGGTCAAAACAGTTTTGACAACATTGTTTGGGACATAGGAAGTAATAGGGGAATGAAGGACATAAGTTCTGAAATCTTTTAGAGCTTGTACAAGGTCATAGGCTTGTTTTTCAATGATGTCATATTTTAGCTCTGAATCTCTCATAACTTTACTAAATAAAGAAATTGGCTGGTCATCTTGGTTATCAATCTTTTTCTATAAAACAACAACAAAAGTGGTGTTAGAGGAAAAAGAGAAAATACCGAAGGGTTTTATAAAATTAGGACTAGCTAGTACTGGGGCTTTAGAAATGGCCTTTTTGATTTGTGTAAATGCATATCTTGCCTACACTATACATTTAATCTCATGATATTTCTTTAACATGTCAGTAATATCTTTAATAATTTCAGCATAGTTTGGTATAAATCTCCTTAGAAAAAGCTTGAATTTCCTTTTTATTTTTGGGGAGACCAATCACCTCAATAACTGAGACTCATTTTGGATCAATTAACACTACTTGTTTTGAGATGATTTGGCCAAGTAACTTTCCTTTCTTTATGGAAAACAAAGATTTTTTTGGATGAGCGAGATTTCGGGCTTTCTGCACATGTCAAAAACCTTTCTCAAGTGCTTTAAGTGCTTTTCATCAGAATTTGAAAACACAGTTAGATCATCCAGATAAATAACAATAAAATTATTGATTTTACGAACAAAAGATAAATCCATTACCCTTTGAAATGTTGCTCCTGCATTGGTTAAGACAAATGGCATCCTAGAATACATGAATGTACATGAGGGAATTGTGAATGTTGTTTTCTCTCTGTCTTCTGGACTTACCAAAATTTGGTTGTATCTAGAGAAACCATCTAGCATGGAAATTCTATTAGAACCTGAAACTCTTTGCATTAATTGATCCATTTTAGGGAATGGCTAATTGTATTTTAAGGATGATTTGTTCAGATTCATAAAATCCACACACAACCTAAGTTCACCATTCTTTTTTCTTATAGGAACTAAATTTGCAATCCACTCAGAAAAGCTAAGAGGAACAATAGTCTTAGCATCCAACAATTTCTTTAGTTATTTTTCTATGGTCGAAATCAAAATTGGATTAATTCTTCTTAATTTCTATTGGAATGGTTTGTCTTCTGGTCTTAAAGGGATCTTATGCTCTATAAGATTTGTATCATAAGTTTTGAGCTCATCATAGGACTAGACAAATACATCTTTATATTTGTTTAATAGATTGATATACTTGTCTTTCATATCCTTGGGTAAGGATGTTGAAATTTTCACATTCTTAATTTCTTCATCGGTTCCAAGGTTATAGCCTTCTACATCCTCTTGTGATGTGTTTAATAATGAAGTTTTTAAAACATCATTATGATAAAAAAGCCTTTCAAGAGGGATTAGACCCTTGGGAATGTAATTTTTTAGCAATTGGAGGTTATTATGATCAACTATTTTGTTATGAAATTGCAAGGATTCATTTTCATGAGTTGATTTATGATCAATAATTTTTTCTTTCTCAATTTCCAAAGCTGAAAAATCATCAATTGCCTTCAGGAAACTCTTCAATTGTTCATCACCTTCAAACACTTTCTAGTGTTTAAGATTCTGAGGGATTGAAGGCCTATATTTTACCTGAATGTGATATTGGAGTTGCATTGGATCAGGAGTTTTAAAGGAGCTTGCAGAAACTGCTAGAGAGTCTACATAAATGTTCTCATCTCTTGGGATTGTTGTGATGTTAAAAGCTTGGAAATAGTTTTCTACAGAATCCCATACATCATTTCAGTAAGATATAAGCCTAGGATGTTTTACTTGGCATAGTTTTCTTACTTGTTTGACAATTAATTCAGAGTCGCTCAAAACACTTAAGTTTTGAACTTTCAGACTTTTAACCAAATCAAGGCCTAAAATTAGGGCTTCATATTCTGCTACATTATTAGTAACATTGAAGTCTAAATTAAATGATTGGGTTATGTTTTCTCTATCTGGAGAAATTAATAGAATCCCCGCTCCAACCCCATCTTTAGAAAAAGTGCCATCAAAGTATAACTTCCACACATCAATTTTTATACATTTAGGTTTGTTCACAATTTGTTCAATGCTAAGCTAGGAATTTTGGAGATCATTAGATGACAATGTGAAGCATCCAAAATCTTGATCAAAAACATAAATCAGATGATTTATTTCTTGATCAGCCCTACAAATGGTGTTAATGAATCTTACCTCTCTGTATAACCTAAGATGTTCACCCCCATATATAGGGATAGTAGCATAGGACATGTCCATCTACATATTCCCCCCTATTTTTACACAACATGAGCTTGATAACAACATTCCAAATTTGGGAGGGATATTTGTGACTACAATGTCTAGTACTACAAATTTTACAGGGATTTGTGCTAAAGTTACAACTAGGTCTTTAATCAGTCTGAGACAAGGAACTTTCTTGGAGTCAAAGGTGTACAAATCATGGTAAGGTCTAGTAATTTGTAATTGCAATTGATCCATGATTAATTTGGGCATGAAATTATGAGAGGTCCCAAAGTCTAACATATAGTTGTATAGAAGAAAATCATGAACTTTGAGAGTGACATAAAAGGGGGTAATGTTCTCATCACTCATGTCAGGACTAGGACGAAAAAGCACTCATGGTTTTTCATCTTGCAAACTATTCACGTCCCTATTAGCATCTATTATCGAGGATTGGATCCACTTTGATACTTGGTTTTTTTTATCCTGGGTTTTTAGAGAGTTCAGACAGTGGAACAGGGATTTTGACTCTCTCTAAATCTTTTTCTACATTGAAAATTGTTGGAACAATTTTTTCAAAAATATTATGTTCATTGGGTTGAGTTAATGGTTGAATTACAGTTGTTTGGGTTTCAGTAGTTTTTACTGGAGGCTCATTGATTGTAAAATTCTTGGATGGCCTACCAGGGCCTAGTATAGGCATCAAATCATACCTTCTATTTAATTCATCTATTATAAACTCTAAGAAGGATTGATATTTAGAAACCCGTGAACATTCTTGATTTTAAATTAAAGCTTGATCATTGGAAAATGGAATTATAACATTCTGTTATGATTTATTATCGAAATAATTTATGTCATTAGTAACTAATCATCCAGTTTCTTTGGTTTCTTGATCACTAATGATCAACGGTGGTTGAATTTGTTGATCAGGATTGGGTTTTTGTAATATCTGGGGTTGGAAAGGTCTTTTGTATCGATCCTAAGGTCTATCTGATGCTTGTTGAACAATTCTAGGTTATGTTTCAATCTTTGAAATCCTATTTGAAATATTTCTAAGGAAGTGATTTCATCAATTTTTTGATCCTCAGTTTTTCCTTTAGAAGAAGAACATCCTTCTTCCATAGCTTTCATTTTCCTTTCAGCTTTTCTAGCCTTTGCTTTGAGTTTGGTTGAGGTTGATCTATTTTCCTCAACCTCAATACCATTAGTCTGCATGTCTGCTAGTGTTACAAAGTTCTTTCTCTGAGCATAAATGCAAATTCATCATCAAATCCTTTAGAGAACTTGACCTTAGCAGCAGCTAATGGTGGCTTACAATCAGGTGGAATTTTATTGTAAATTTTGTTAAATCACTTTATAAAATCAGCCACGAGTTCACCAGGGTTTCTTTTTAGGTCATCAAATTAAGTTAGATAGTAAACTGGATCCTTTTAAACACCCCATAGGTTTTTAAAAATAGCAACTAGTTCATTCCAAGAAGGGATTGAATTAGCTCGTAATTATCTAAACCAAATCCTAACATTTCCTTCAAGAGATTGAACAAAAAATCTCATGTAGACATCTTCATTCTATATTCATATTGTCAGTAAAGTCTAAGAAAGCTGTGAGATGATCTTCAGTAGACAAACCAATTTCACCATTGAATCTAGGTAAGTGCTTTAGATATACATCTGGGAAATTATTTAGATGATTGGGAAGAACTAAGGCTGCATAACAAGCCTGAATGATGGGTTGAATACCGACCATTTGATTATATGAAGGTGAGGAAGATGAGGATGAGATTTGAGAATATGAAGATGATGAAGGGGATGAGGATGAAATTTTGGGAGTTGTAGGGAGTGAAGGTAAGTTGGAAGAATTTATGGAATTTTTTATTTTTCTTGGTGTTTGTATTATTAATTTCTATTCTCCAGGACCAAAATTTCCTTCACTATCAAACAAAGGATTTGTGTAAACATAAAAATTGTCCTCAAAGTTAACAAAAGTAGATGGGTAAGTGTGAATTATTGAAGAAATAAAATCACTAGGTTTTAATTCTGGTAATTCTAGACCTAATTATTTTTTTGATCTAGGAGATTTTGAAAGAAGTTCAGGAATCTGATAAGATTCTAGTTGATAAATAAGGAGAGTTGACTGCAAATCAAATCCTTTAGATAATAGTTCTAACACTTTTGGTGGTAGATGTGATAGTTCAAGAGGAATTGGAACAGGTATAAAAGGATCAGTTTCATAAAAAAATTTAAATGGATGTATTACAGAAGCAGAAGTAGAGGCTTCTAGTCGTTGTCTTGTAGAGGCAATTCTTACTAGTCTCTCGGGATTTAATAGTGGAGAATAAAGTTTTGGATATGAGAGAGACCTAGTGTGTCTACGTGAAGCCATTTTATTTTTGTGGAATCACCAAGTGAATGATTTGAGCCTACTAACATTTTATTCACTATTAAATGGTAAGCTTTAATCATTGTCACAGGGAAAATAGTTCAAGAATTTCATTCCCCGGCAACAACGCCAGTCTGATGTTGTACTGCCATAGATAATTCTAGGTTAGGAATTACGCCAAAACATCTAAAATGTTTTGTTGGTTTTTAAAGTTTTTTGGATGACCAAATCTCTAAATTGTTTGAATAGGTGAAATTATTAATTACTTATGATTAAATAGAAGGGTTTATTCTTCACCTCTAAACTGTAATTTAGCTTTGAATTAGATGTGCAAGATTGAAACTTTGGAAATTATATGATTTGTTAAACATCAAATAGATTATCTAACCATAATATATAGTGGATGCATGTAAAATACTTTTACAGCCAAATAATATATGGTTAGCAAAATTTAAGGGAAGATGGCAATTTGTTGATGTAGAGGAGTTGAATCAAATAGACAATTTAATCAACTAATCTCTGTAATAGATTATAACTTCATGGGAGATTTCAGACAAATTGAAACTAAATATTATCTTACCTAGAACTCCCATAAACTTCAAAACATATGCAGATAAAACAGAGTGAAAATAATAACAAACAAAGACTTACAGGAACACAATGTGTTTTGAAATGAATCTAGAATCCTTTTATTATTCTAGAAATAACTTCGAAGGATACAAGTCTGCTCAAAAGTCTATCATAATGGTTCAACCATTTCTAAGTCTTATTTCTAAGTACTTATAGAAAAATATTACATCTGAGATCGAATTCCAAATTAAATACATTTACAAAATAATATTTGTTTTGAAAACACAAATATTTCTAAATATAGAGGAAAAAATAGGAAAATAAAATTGCTTAAGTTTTCTGGCACTGAACTCGAGGCTGCTGCTGATGAGTTGGCCTAAAAATCTATTGTTTTGTTTTTGTTTTTCTGATTATTTGTTGACCTCATCCTCTAAACCTGCTTGTTGTTGTTGTAACCTTCAAAATTACTGTTGTAAAACCTGTTTGCTAATGAAATCAATGAGTAAGCATATTTTCTCCCATCTTTCCTCATCTCGAATGGTGGCTTTGATTACCTTTTTGTAAGTCTCATTGACTTCAGTGTACTTCTAAAAATTTGGTTTGACTGCAAACAATTTTTTTATTTCATACTGAATCAACAAGTCAAAAGTCAAACCCTCAATGAAATCCTTCCTTGTAATAGTCCCTCTGATCTTGGAAAATTTTGCTTTGTGTGTGGCTATTGAATACAAACGTTTTTGGTATTATTCAAGTGTAATTAGCTTATCTCCAATTCCCCTTAAACCTGGAAGTCCCTTTCGATGCAACACATTAAACTTTCTATGAATATTTTGGAGGCTTCTAAATTGTGGCATTTGTTTTCAAGTTGCAACATTAAATTCCTTTTGATATGAATCTTTCTAACCTCTAGAATTGTTTCAGTTTCATCATATATGTCATATTCTTCGAGTTCTTCGTTTGTTTTTGAATTCAAAATCCTCACTAATGATGTTGCATCTCCTGGTTTGTTACCTAATTCTTTCTTAACTTCTGCTATTAATTCCTTTGGTTTTTCTAGGAATGCTTCCTGTTCAAATAGAATTTCAATTGATGGGCACACATATGTCATGGATTCATTTATGTATTTCCATATATTTTCTTTGGCCTATGCAAGTGTTTGAGAAATTCTTGATTCATTTTCGAAAGTGTCTATTCTTTGAGTCAACCTGTGACTCTTTTGGATTTCTGCCACATATGCATTTTCAATCTTAATTTTCTGTTCTTGGAGTTGTGAATTTGTTCTTTCATTTTCTTAATTTCCTATCCCCTCAATGATAGATCTCTCGTGGCCTTGGCTAGATCAATTGCAGGTTCAGTGGATTGTATCTCTTCTGCTATAGTAATTGCTGAAGTGGAAGCCCCTGTGGTTGAAATACCTGTAATTGGAATTGCTCCTAAATTAATAATTGTTGTTTGAGTTGATTGTTGTTCTTTATCCTTTAACAAAGTTTCTAATTATGTCTCCATATTTTGTATCTATGTATTTTGTTCAATTATAATTGTGAACATGTTCTCTTTTTCCTTCTCTAGTTCACCAATGTCGTTAGTCTAAGGATCTTTAGTAGTAAGGAGTTTTAATTGTTTTCCCAATGCCTGAATGCCAGCGTTTTTCCTGTTAATCATTTCCTCAACAACTTTAACATTGCTATGATCATATCCCAATTTAATTACTAGATCCTCCAAAGATTTTATCTTAGTATCCCTTGCTATAGAATAAATATTTTCCATCTTGAGTTGGGACTTAATATTACTCAATGAAACCTGCAACTTAGATTTTTCCATGGTTGAACTGGTTAAAGTTGAATAGATAATTTTCCCAACTTGTTTATGTAAATCAATCTGGTCAATAGGATGAATCTCCTTTGAGTCAAAGGAAAATATTGATTTCTATTAGTCTTCAGCAAGCTTTGGGAAATGGGATTTTAAGTTCAAGGAATGCCATTTGCATCAACCCTTTTCAATGTCAAAGGCAGAAAATAATCTTTGCTGGGAAGCTAAAGTTTGTTTCTAGAATTCTGTATAAGTGGTAGCCTTCAATGCTTCATTTTTCCTTTTTATTTCCTCGTACCTAGAAAAAATGGTTGGTTCAGTCTGACCGTGGGCTGATTCTAATGTTTGGGATGTTTCCAATAGCTCTTTAGAAGCTCAAGATGTTGGTGACCTTGTAAAAATTTCCTCAATTCGAGGAAAGGTAGTAGCATGAGGGCCTATCAAGAATAGTGTAGTCTATGTGATTTCTTCTTGAAAAGAGTCCTCAAGAGGATTAATTTTCTTCTTCTTGTACATCACAAAAACGGTTTGCTCGATTTCTGTAACTAAAGGGGAATTGGTTTCCCTTACTCTCTTTGCATGTTTTTCTTGGGGAACTAGATTCTGAGATGTCATAGGAGTAAAAATCTTCGCTTCTACTTTCTACAATGTGTTCTCTTGCCCCTCCTCCTAATTCATATACTGCTCAATCTCTGGTCTAGGAGTATGAGCATAAGGAGTAGTCTTTTTTTATACCCTTAGCTTGGAAATGATCCCTAAGGGGTCATAAGACCAGGAAAAACTAAGTTTATATTTCATTTCCTTTAAGAGAATATCTTCCTTCTTTGTTGTTTTTCTAGAATTACAGATGAAAGGTCCAACTTGAGTTTTGATTTTAAATTGGGACTTTCTCTTAGCTGACACAAAGTGCATCTCATCCATATTTATCATCTTCCTGATGTATTCCAATGCAAAAATTATGACAGGTACACACTTTCGTAACCTGTATGGAGGAAGCTCACAACAATACACTCTAATATGTATATAGTTTGGTATAGATACCAATCTCCTATCTTTGTTTGTTCACTAAGATGAAGAATCCTTTTAATTTCAGGAGAAATTCTAGGGATTAAATCACTATTAAGTAAACAGGAAATTGTGTATAAAAAATGATCTATGTAGTCACTGAAAGAGAATGCATTTATATTTTTCCTAACTAGTAAGGTCCAATGAATCACAAATTGTGGGTTTCCCAATTCATCTATCTTTTGTAGTCGAATTGAAAACATGTGTGACTGATAGAACAAAAAAAATATACAAGGATTGATGATCTAGGTGGATATTGGTGGCCACCTGCCAAGTCCACTTGGAACCCCACCATTGTTTCTTTCAGCTTTTCAGTTTCCTTAATTGTAACACAGTTTACTATTTTTAGCAGTTTTTCGGGTCTTGAACTTCCGGAGCCGTTTTGAGGCCCTAAACGAAGTTTTTTGGGAAAACTGAAAGCAACATGGGTCCATGGACCGATGTTTCTCTTCCAAAAGTTGTAGTTCTTGGATAGATCTTTCTAATAAGATATTGTGTGCATCAAACGGAGATCATATGCCAAAGTTATGACCCCGGGAAGTTGATGTACCAATTTACCCAAATGGGGCCCACAGTTTGGCATTTCATCTTCTAAGGTTAGGTTTTTGGATGTTTAGGGTTTTCCATTGTTTCTCAACAATAAATAGGCCTTCGAGCCTCATTGTAACACAGTTCAGAGGCATGTAGCCACCACATCTCTTCTCAGAGATAAGCTACCATTGCCCTAGCTGGTTTATTTCCATTTCTGTTTGTAAGCATATTTCAGTATTTTACATTAATGAAATGAAGTATTATTTCCACTACATCTTTGTGTTTATGGTTATCTCTGTAATTTGTTGCATTCCTGTTTAAATCCAGATCAGTGGTATCAGAGCGGTCTGCTTTTTTCTCTGTTTTTCTTTGCATGTCCCCAACAAGGTCAGGATATAAGGAGTTAGGGCTTGAACTGGTCGAACCTTTGCAAGACCAGCCTCGCAAATCCCTATGGCCTTCCATGGTGGATGAAAAGAAAGACAAGGGGGTAGGAGATCCTATCAAAATCTTGCTCGAAGAAGCCCTCGAGGGACAAAGGAATGCAATGATGGACAACTTTGCGCAGATCCTTCAGCGGCTACCCAGAGGCGACGCATCAGCTTCTAGCAGCTACTCTAGAAATGCCACGCCCTTTAAGGTACAAGTTAATTTTGAAATCCCCATCTTCGAGGGTCAAATAGACGCAGATGCCATAGATAAATGGTTAAATCTGCTAGATGGGTATTTTTTTGTTCATGAATTTTCGAGTCGGGAAAAGATTGTTTTCGCTCTTCTCAAAGCAGCGCCCCACATCAAGGACTGGTGGGAAACCTATTGCGAGCATAAGGATGAAAGTACAGACTCGCTATTTTTAGCCGCACCCACTTGGGATTCATTTTGAGATGCCATCAAGGAGCAGTACTACCCTGTCGGAAGCTATGAGGATCAATACATAAAGTGGACCACGTTGCGGCAGGGAAGGGACCAAGACGTGCCGAAGTTTACCAATATTTTCCATACCCTTCACACAAAGTTGGGTATCAAGGATTCAGAGCAGCATTTGGTACTCAAATACCGTGGCTGCCTACACAAGTACATCCAGGAAGAAATAGAATTCCTGAACATCCCCTCGCTCGGCATGGCATACCGATATGCCGTCAAGGTCGAGCAAAAGTTTAAACAGAAGAAGCGAGACTTTGGATCTGCGAATCTGAAGCAAGGGAAAGGTGCCCCCAAACCGCAGAACAAAGGACAAAGCCAAGGCAGGGCAGCCCAAGACAACCCACCAAAGTTGCAAGCAAAGAACAATGCTGTGAAGCTGAAAAAGGACACTGGAAAGTGGTGTGAGTTCCATAAGAGCTCCACTCACAACACAAGTGAGTGTCGGGCCAAGCAGTCACTGGTGGCCGAGCTAAAGGTTTCAGAATCAGATGCATGTTCTGACTCTGAGTCAGAACCCAACAAGGGGAATGACAAAGGGAAGTAGATTACTGATGCGGAGCCCAACGCCACTGTTGCCACCATGAAGATCCAGAAGGTGGAACCCGAAGATCCAGAGGAGGAGGAGCATCTCTTCCACTCCCAGATGTGGGTAAAGGGCTCCCCGCTATAGTTCATTGTCGATAGCAGGAGCCAAAAGAACTTCATTTCGGCAGAGGTCGTGAAGCAGCTGGGCTTACCGACCACAACACATCCACAATCATACACTATCGGGTGGCTTCACCAAGGACGGGATCTTCGCGTGAGCCAGTAGTGTCACCTTCCATACAACATCAAGCCCTTCACGGATGAGGTATTGTGTGACATTGCTCCCCTTGATGTTTGTGATGTATTATTAGGACAACCATACTTGTGGAAGCGACATGCTGTGTATGAATCAAGGCCCCGTGCTGTTATTGTTACTTTGGGAAATAAGTTGTACAGGATACCGGAGGTAGCACCGCCTACTGCCATCTCTTTGATTATTGCAAAACAATGTAGTAAGCTCGTTTCCAAAACTGGGAAATTTGTTTTCCTGATGATACGCCCTCAAGGAAAGAAGAAGACAGTGGCCACGACCTCCAGACTGGGCCCCTCGCACGACAACTACGGATGGACAAGGTCGTGGAGGAGTACGAGGACATCTTCACCTCCCCCGCAGGGGTACCTCTGCACTGTCAGGTCAAGCACTCTATCAATCTGACCCTAGGTGTGTTGCTGCCCAATGGACCAATCTATCAGTGCTCCGTTCTGTAGAATGATGAAATCAAGAGGCAGATTCTGGAGTTGCTGTAGAAAGGTCACATCCATCCAAGTTCATCACCTTGTGGGAGCCCGATCGTGTTGGTATAGAAGAAGGATGGGACTTGGAGACTCTGTATTGACTATCGAGTGCTGAATAAGATCACTGTCCGTAATAGGTACCCGATCCCACGGATTGATGACCTCTTGGACCAACTAAAGGGGGAAAAATATTTCAGCAAGATCAATTTGAAGTCAGGATATCACCAAGTGCCAATTGAGCCCTCCGATGTATGGAAGACTGCCTTCAAAGCCAAGGAGGGCCTTTTCGAATGGTTGGTTATGCCTTTCAGATTAACGAATGCTCCTGCAACCTTCATGAAGCTAATGGATGACATCTTGTGGCCATTCACCAACTCATTTGTAGTGGTATACTTGGATGACATCCTGATCTTCAGCCAGAGTTGGGAAGAGCACCTCCACCACATTCGATAGGTTCTCCAAATGCTATGGCAACACAAGTTATGTGCCAATTTGGAGAAATGTACTTTTGGCATGACCCAGGTTTAGTATCTGGGATACATTATTGATGAACAGGGGGTGCATATGGATCCATCCAAGATCCAAGTAATTCGAGATTGGCCATCTCCAACCACTCTGACAGAGCTCCGCAGCTTTCTAGGTCTTGCCAACTTCTATCGTAGGTTCGTGTTGGGGTTTTCTCATATCACTTGGCCCTTGAGTCAAGTCACCAAGGGAGGAGCGAAAACAAAATTCTTTTGGTATGAATCTCAATAGAAGGCATTCATGGAGTTGAAATATTACCTCTGCACGGCACCAGTTCTCGCATTACCAGACTTGCAACAACCATTTGAGGTCGAGACAGATGCCTCTAACTATGCTATTGGGGTAGTCCTTACTCAACACGGGCATCTAGTGGCATATCACAGTGAGACACTTTCAGACATAGTCCGGAAGTATCCCACTTATGACAAAGAGATGTATTCCATTGTGCAGGCTTGCCGACAATGGAAGCATTACATTTTGGGGAAGGAAATGGTCATCCACACAGACCACCGACCCCTGCAGTTCATACAGACCCAAGGGAAATTGCAGAATGATCACCATCAGAAGTGGTCCACATACCTGCAACAGTTCCATTTGAATATCAAGTATAAGAAAGGTAGCACCAATAATGTTGTAGATTGCCTCAGTCGACCACCGGTCATGGCATTAACCACTGTGCTCAACTCTTGTGGGCATGAGACTTCTGATTGGCAACTTCTCTACGAAAGCGACCCAGAATTCGGCCACACATACCAGACACTCTTGAAGGGCCAGCATGTTCCAGATTTTCACCTCCAGGATGCCCTGTTATGCCACCTGGGTCACCTTTGTGTTCCGTCAAGCGAGCGTGCCAAGATGATTTGGGAAGCACACTACAGTCAGGTTGCGGGACATTTCGGGGTCGAGAAAATGATGGCAGTACTGCAGAAGTATTTCTATTGGCCAAATCTTTGACAGGATGTCAGGAAGTACATTAGATCATGCATTGCCTGAGCCATTGTCAAACCAACCATCAAGAAGCAAGGCATATATACCCCGCTGCCTACCCCTAGTCGACCTTGGGAATCCATCTCCATGGATTACATGTCAGGCCTCCCTTCCACTAAGCATGGAAATGACTGTGTTTTTGTGGTCATCGACAGGTTCTCGAATATGGCCATTATGGCTGCTTGCAAGAAGAATATCACAGCAGAAGCCACTGCTAAACTCTTATTTGAACGAGTGTGGGTACACTTTGGGATCCCATAGTCTATCATCTCCGATCAGGACAACAGGTTCCTCAGTACATTTTGGTCCAGTCTCTGGACGATGCTCGACACCAAACTCACTAAGTCCACAGCCTTCCATCCTCAAACTGATGGCTAGACAGAGGTTGTCAACACGATGATCGTACACATTCTGCGCATGTACAACTCAAAGCATCCATGCACATCGGACGAGATCCTCCCCTATGTTCAGCACAGCTACAACCGGGCTCTCCACAGCTCGACTGGCCACAACCCTTTTCAAGTGGGCTTGGGATTCCAGCCAATATGTCCCATTGATGTGGCCATGCCATTTGCAACTACTCATGCAGATTCGGCTCAAGTCCAATCCGAAACAGATAAGGCAACCAGCTTCATTGAGCACATCCAACATATTCGCCAGCAGGTCCATGACATTTTGGAGAAATCAAATGCCAAGTACAAGCAGCGACATGATCAACATCGGGTGCCACACCAGTTTCAGGTGGGCGACAAAGTCTGGTTACATTTGCAAAAGGAACTCCTTACCAGAGCCTATCGGAAACTCAGACCACTCTGATATGGTCCTTACACCATTACCAAGGCTGTAGGAGACAATGCATTTGAGCTCAGCATTCCCCCATTCCTTGGCCTGCACCCATTGTTCAATGTGGACCGCCTTCGGCCATACTTTCCACCATTACTAGACACATCCAACATTGCAGAACAACTCACACCCACAGAGTTAAATCCAGATTGCATGGAACAAGCTGCAACTGATCGGATCATGGACACACAGATCAAGCACACTCACCAATAGAATATCCAATTGTATCGAGTTGTCAAAGCAGGCCAACTCCTTCACAAGGGCAAGTGGCTCACCAGGGACCAAGTTCAGCAGAAGTTTCCTCATCTCATGGAGGAACTCAATGCAATGGGGACCATTGCTTCCTAAGGGGGGAGGAATGATCTAGGTGGATATTGGTGGCCACCTACCAAGTCCACTTGGACCCCCATCATTTTTTCTTTCAGCTTTTCATTTTCCTTAATTGTAACACAGTTTACTATTTTTAGCAGTTTTTTGGGTCCTGAACTTCTGGAGCTGTTTTGAGGCCCTAAACGACGTTTTTTGGGAAAAATGGGAGCAACATGGGTCCATGGATCGATGTTGCTCTTGCCAAAGTTGTAGTTCTCGGATAGATATTTCTAACGAGATACCGTGCGTGTCAAATGAAGATCGTATGCCAAAGTTACGACCCCAGGAAGTTGATGTACCAATTTACCCAAACGGGGCCCAAAGTTTGGCATTTCATCTTCTAGGGGTAGGTTTTTGGATGTTTAGGGTTTTCCATTGTTTCTCAACAATAAATAGGCCTTCGAGCCTCATTGTAACATAGTTCAGAGGCATGTAGCCGCCACATCTCTTCTCAGAGATAAGCTACCATCGCCCTAGCTGGTTTATTTCCATTTCTATTTGTAAGCATATTTCAGTATTTTACATTAATGAAATGAAGTATTATTTCCACTGCATCTTTGTGTTTATGGTTATCTCTATAATTTGTTGTGTTCCTATTTAAATCTGGATCAATTGATGCATGTTTGAAGGCCCCTTCTCTAGAAAACTTCATGAACCGATCATGGATAGCTTGTGCTAAGAACTCACTGTAATTGAAGATAATAGAAGGTTTCTCATCTTTAGAAAATACTGAAAAAAAACCTAGGATGATGTCATCAACCCATTGGTCAAATTGATAACCTATCAAATAGGAAATTATTGAAACTATTTGTTTGGTCATCTCTAGAAACATTGAAGCTAGGTAAGGCAGATTAGTTCTAGGAAATTAAGCATTTTTAGGTAGAAAAACCTCAAAAATCTTAGCTCGTTGATGGAAGGTAATATTTTTGTAGAGATCCATGAGGGATTCTATAGAAAAAGGATATGGTGGACTTGAGGATTCAATCTGTAACATTTGACAAATCGATTGAGTTGTAACTGTAAACATAATGTCATTATTTTGTGCAACAACAACCCTTTGGCTAGGAATATACCTAAAATGATATCATGACACACATTCGGGGAAGGGGTGTGTGTGTGGGAATATGAATTGAGGTAGGAAAGAATCTAACATGCTCTATTCATAGCCGAGGTCAACAAATTTATGTCTCAACCAGTTATTTAACTCATACAAATCAAATTCACATTGTGTCTTTGAAATCTTGTGTTCTTTGTCCACTAATGGAAAATGGTCCAGGTCTATCACAGGTGGGAGCATGGGGTTTTCCTGAGTCATTCTAGATTTTTGCTTCGAATAAGACATTGGAAAGAATACAAGGACATGAAATTATGGTTACGAGGTAATTGGTCGACTTGCACGTGTTGTATGCTGGGTCATTCTGCTGAGGTTGTACTAGATCTTGGTACACATCTTTCCTTAACAAAATGCATAAAAGGGATAATAGGAAAACTATGGGTTTATTATATAAAGAGGGGAATTAACAATTTATGAGACTTGATATGGGCACGGGGTATTTATGGTGGAAATGTCTACGATTGGGTAAAATTTTAAAATTATATAACGGGTAGTGGGTAGGTGGCAACAACGGAGTGGATATGGCGGGAGTAGAAACGATCAAAATAGGCATGGGCATTTTCAACAACGATCACTGGCACATTTTGGGGGTGGGTCTGAACTACCTCTGCGCTCGACACGTTGCAATAATGGTTTGACATAAAACAACATTTAGGACCCCACCCCTTTGTTAATTGTCGAAGAGGTGGGGGGGGGGGGGTGAACTTCCTTCTACACCGTTGATCGGGGGGAGAAGATCATGGCGGTCAGTTGCCATGCCTGCGATATCACAAGATGACAAAGATGTCATTTCAATTTAATACTTTATTACAACTTTCTATCCATGGTCTAATTGCGTTTAAAATAATTAAAAACCATTAATTAACTATGTAATGCGGTATTTATCCCGGCATGCATATTTTGATTTTTCTTACAGATTTTTTTGTTTTTAATCAATAATTATTTTTTTCAATTTCACTTTTTATTTTTTCTTTCTTTCCTTTTCTTTCTTTTTCATTTTTTCGACATATAAATGTATAATGCACAATAATGTTACAACAATTACTCTGTTCTGTATGATCCGATGTCATGCTTTGGGTTAAAAGTTGCAGGCACAAGTAGCATCGTGACCGGTATGTTTTTAGTACAAACAACTCATTGTAGAGTGTGCGAATGTAAAGTAAGTGTATTATTTTTGTTTTATGATGTTTTTGATAAACCAATATTAATCATTATTTCATGAGTGAATGATTAGTTTATTGTTGGAGGCCCTCTTTAGCTCAGTTTGTGTAAGTGTTGTTGTTTTGTTGTTTGATGTTATACAAATATTTTGATTTAGATAAATTATATAAATATTAAAATTAAAATACAAAAAGTAATAATTATAATTATTAACTAAAACATTTTAACTCTATCCAATTATATAAAAATTAAATTAAATTGAAAAAATAAAATAGCAAAACAAAATTATAATTAATAATTAAATAATCAAACATCTATCTTAATTCTAGATTTACCAAATGCTCAGATATATCAAATATTTTAAGATGCAAACTTCTTTTATAATGAAAAAGATTTGATCTTTCT
Source organism: Pinus tabuliformis (assembly GCA_031772625.1). Classification (NCBI taxonomy): domain Eukaryota; kingdom Viridiplantae; phylum Streptophyta; class Pinopsida; order Pinales; family Pinaceae; genus Pinus; species Pinus tabuliformis. Next base: position 1,303,371,217 of record CM062818.1, read on the forward strand.
CAGCCCTTGTAGATCCAAAATTAAGTTAAATTTAAAGTGGTTATTTTTTATGCTTTTCATAAAAATTGAAAAGCACTAGAATTATTTGTGATAGACATATACTAAGCACTATTTTATAAATTAATAATTAGCTTATTTATTTTTTATTCTTTATATATAAATTGAAAAACACTATATTAGTAATTAACTTACTGAATGGTTTAGTGGGAAAAAAAATAAAACGACAATTAAAAAGAAAATGAAAAAAAAAAATTGAAAGAAAAATAAAAATTTATATGATATGTAAACTAGAATTAATGTTAATATGAACTTATCACCCAAGTCATATAGATGTATATTAAGTCTCTTCCAAACATTTTTGTAAAACTTTAAGAGTGATGACCTTTATCATATTAAAGCTTCTCTATGTATTTGTCCAAAATTAATTGATTGATATGAATTTTAATTTTCATTCCATAATAGTTTTTGTGATATCTAATTTTGAATAATAATTTTTGTAATATTTAATTTTCTAGTTCAAATTTTATAAAACAATTTAAATTTCAGAAATAAAACTGATATTAAATCAAATAAAATCCTAAAACTATCTCAAGAAAACATACTATACAATCTCATCATTGTTTTCTCTACCTCTTTCACATGGTATTCATAATTATCATAGATTCATATAACGATAATCATAATAATTACCATCTACTATAACATATCACTAATTAGACCGATATGCCTTTCTTTTGAATCAGTTCACCTCAAAATTTTGTCTACCTTTTACCTCTACACATAACATGTGTGCATCATATGACCACATTTATACCTGACATCATCTATGTGCCACAATGTCTTGCTCTTATATGAAATTCGTTGGTTCGTTGAATGCACGTCCTCCCTAGATAATGAACGCCAACATCCCTGTATGAAATCACTCGAGAAAGTTTGCCCACAAACGGTTCTAATAATGAACACCAGTGTACACCAACGTCCAAGATCAGTTCTCGACAGAGAATTTTCCGATCACAAACAATTATCTAATAAGTCATAATGAATTCCATCTGTCTATGTAAGAGACGGAGGCCCGAGTGGACAATAGAAGTGGATTTTTTTTAGTGGTTGTATTTTGATATTATATATATATATATATATATATATATATATATATATATATATATATATATATATATATATATATATGAATGATAAAACAAGTTGGTAGAGAAATTTTTAGTTATGAAGCTTTGTGGTTTTTGATTATGGATGAAGTAACTATGTTAAATATTGGATTGATAAAAAATCTACTACACTGTTCTTTTATGGAAATATCTAACAAAAAATCAAATAAATTCAATATTTTTGTGTTATTTCTATGTTTAAAGATAAGAAACAATGGATCCATGATGTGAAGCAAACAATTTTTATTTTATTTTATTTTTTATTTTTTTTTTTTTGTATACAGTGGAATCGGCAATAGGGGCAGCCTCACAACTCGCGTTACATGGGGTCGATTATGACTGCTACCTCTATAACCACTGGGAGCTGTGCCCACCCCTCTCCACAGCGCTGGGTTAGTCCGAGGGAATTGAACTCGTGACCTTCAGTACGGAGCCCGCTTTTCTAATGAACTTCACTGCAGTGTGATTACCAACTCGCCTACCCCGTGGGGCTGTGAAGCAAACAACTTAACTTGAATTTAAATATAGATTTGAATAAAAATATAAAAAATGATGATAATTAATGACAATTATAACTATTAAATTTTTTTATGATATTAATTAATTTATTTTTATTAATATTAAATATAAAATTTTTATAGTTATAATTAATTATTTTTATTTTTTAAAATAAAAATGGAAATAAAGTATTTCGCTTAAAAAGATTAAATAATTTTAAATTAAATTTTTAATAATTGGTAAAAACTTAATACCTTATCTAGGAGTGTGGAAATAAAGAAATGTTTTTTTTTTGTTTTTTGTGTGGGGTATCGAGTGGCAAGAGTGATGCGCTGAGTGGCAAGAGCGGGGATGAGGAAATGCTAAAATGCTGAAATAAATAATTGGTGGTGTAGTGGTTTTTCCTTTGGTATGGGCTTATTAGTCACTAACGCGGGGCTCCTTTTTCAATAATTGAAGTGTATACATTACTTCAAGGTTTAAAAAGATATGAATATTTTCTTCTTGATTTTGATGTTAAGAATTAAAGATCAATTTTTAATATATTACAAATAACCTTTCCCATAACAACATGCTTGAACAAGATCTGCAGTCTTTTCTCATGTTTCACATTTCTTTAGCTTTTTCATATATTCTAATAATTAAACTATTATCTTATGTCTCACATTTTTATTTTTATTTTTTTCATATATTCTAATAATTAATAATAAAAATAGGGAGATGTTATGGCTAATCAAAATTTATTTGAATCTTAATGAAATGGTTAATCGTTCATTTGAAACTTGATAAAAGGTTTGTCAATAGTAAAGTTTTATTTGGTGTACTATGGTTAATGTGACATATTAATTTTGAAAATTCACTCTTGTAAAATTAGTAAATATTTCTTATAATTATTTAGCCACATTTAACTCGCTGAGAGAAAGGGACATATTTTAGAGCTTGGGGAAGGAGATTGCTTGAGAAACCTAGTTATTATAAATTCTAGTCAGGGAAACTGAATGTCGTCTTGAATGGATCTGGTTATGTTATTTATTCAATTAAAAACAAGGATGTGTCCATGTTTCTGTTGGGAAAAACTACAAGCAGCGAAAAAAAATTAAAAGGGAGGATGGGCTATGGTGTCCAAGGAAAAGGGGTCCAAGCAAACCATGAAGGAAGAGATGGTTTTGTCTATTGAAATGAAAAACAGAAAATATCCTCAATCAATTAGAACCACGATGAGAAGGCGAGACTAGAGAGGTCCATGAAAAATAGAGAGGATTCATTCGTTCAAGGGGAGATGAGAAGTAAGAAGTAGAGCATCACATGATTGAGAGGACTGACTATGAAAATATTATTCAAAGGAGAACACTTCGTTTATATCAAGCTGAGGAACCCAAGCGAGCTTACTCGGTGAATATTATAGAGCAGTGGCTTGCCTAAAGCTAAGGAAACCACTAAGAAGCTTACAAATTGATGAAGCTACTCGCCATGAGATTGAGACGCTCAGGTATTTGTGAGGTCTGATGAAACATTACATTTACTCTCACTTTATCATGAAAATTCTTAATAGCATGGTTTGTTTATACCAGATTGGTGTATGAGATCCCCTCCAACAATTCTTAATACCATAGTTTATTTATACCAGATTGATGTATGAGATCCCTTCCAATAATTTGGCTACTAAAGTCTACAAGGACATACATAATCTACCCCCTCTATATATATTCCACCACACTCTTAGCTTTAGTTACATAAATGAACTAGGGTTTGTAAAGAAAGATTCTAAGCATCTCATTCTACTCTCTTGGTAATTATCATTGTCGAGTCTTTCTTGTTTACAGAAAATGCTACTGCATTTCTTCAAAGATCTGTTGCTCAGGTTATTTGATAACCCTCTAACTTGTTCATGGTGTTTTTTATTTATTTATCTGTAACATGTACATGTATTCACCAAAAAGATACCAAGCAAAAACAAAGACATTTACTAAAATAGTTACATGACATTTAGCATGTCGTATGTTTGGCAATAGTGTATGGGTAATTTAACTATACGTGTCATGTAAGTATGAAATATTTACCCTTAGTCGATAGTTTCATAACCCCCACTCTTGCTCTAATGGGTTAGTATTACATATTAGATGGAGTGGAACATATGTATGGTTTATACATTATCTGTCATTCTTAATTTGTTCCTACTAGACTAAGGTCAAGTTAAACACTTGATCACAACCTTAGGTTATATGTATGCTAAGATTTGACTTGATGATGTTTCTTTGAGAGACATTTGTGTTACGGATGACCATGGATTTTCCAATGCCTCATTTGATGGTTTAGGTAAGAGAAGTGGTTTCTTGGGTAACTACCCATCTCACACTCTTGTTGTTCACTCTATCATTCTACAATTTTGTTGCGGAGTTCCTGGTCTGCAACTCATTTTCCGGTGATGTAGGGTTCTCGCTATTCAGCAAAGATGCAGGTATTATCTTTCCCTTTTTCAGTGTTCCCAATAAGTTTACAAAAATGGCATAATTTTCTCATGCTCAATTACCCTCTCGCCTCGTCGGTCTTAACTATCATAGGCAGGTTAGGGTTTATTCCAGTTATTTTGTAGTTGGTCCAGCGAAGCTACCACTTCTCAGGTCTCATTAGGTAAGTGTAGTCTCATTATAGGCTTCATATTTTGTTTACCTCAGCCTACCTTTTATATATATGTTTTATCTGTAATTTTTCTTTTAATTTTGGCTACAAAGTGGGTACCCCATGACTGAACACATTTCTCCTTAGCATTATCAAATAAATTGAGTCCTTTGCACTGAATAGTTAATGTAATTAAACGGTTAAATTTTATTGTCGTCTTATAAAAAAAACCCTATGCTGGTTAACAATGAATACTCCTTTTGTAGTAGCATCTGACTAAAGACATGATCTCTTTCTTATTCTAGGGTGCTATCTGATGTTTTGTACCAGAAGAAATATCTAAGGTAATTAATACTTCTTTGTTCCCAATTACTGTGCTTCATTCTTACAACAACCAAAAATATGTATACATAACCTAACCACTGGCATTTTCCTTCTAGGTGTACAATGTTCCTATTGTGCAAATGGATTTACCTTCAATTTCAACATTTATCCAACTCACAATAGGTTTCTCCATTCTTGTTATGTCTGATTCTTGTATTGGAGATCTGGCACAAGGGATTCGAGATTTAGAGTTCACTAGGGTTTTGTTGTTCAACCGAGTGTCTTTGTCACTTTGAACTATTTACATTATTGTTTATCAATTGGATTCCTTCAAAGTGGAATTAGATTTCATGACAAAATTTCTATGTTCTACGCACAGAGGGCTCCCACCCGACTCTATATTAACACGAATATATTTTTTTTCTTTTGTTTTGGGAAAGGAATTTTTTTTCATTTTATATAGGTCGAAATACCACTTTATTTTAGCTACAATATCTTCCTGTTTTGGTAGGGTTCACTTGTTTGGGCAGCCTAGCTCTGCATAACTGATTGTTATATGTATAACTTGCAGTGTATAAATAGTTACATATTTAATTTGTGCCAAGATAGGTTCTTAGTTTTTTTTTAACATCCTTAGAAGTTTCATAATACATATACATTTTTGGGCATTTATCGCTGTTATAAACTCGCGTTGAAATATGTCTTTTAATAATTTTATTAATAGAGAATTAATTTGAAAGTTTAGGACAACATTCATTGACTTGTCATGGGTCTCAAGTTGTAAAGAACGTCACAAAAAGATTCCCAACTATTGATATCCACCACCTAGGATGAAATATTAATCAAATACTTCCTTCTAAAGACATGGATACATACATATGTAGGAACATGTACTCTTCCAGTGACAAACTTCTGCCTGTTCAATTTGGAACTAACATGTTCCTTATAATTATAGAGATATGTCTAACATAAAACATTTTCGGTAATACTTCACGTTATGTATGACCAATGATTACATGTTCATTATGTCAATTTCTTAGAATTTATTTGCAAATAAATTCAAACAATTTATTACAAACAATCATTACATTAATTCATCACAGGAGCTAGTCTATATCATAACAATTACATAAAACAACTCAAGTTCTGGAGATACACAATTAAATACTTATCTTCTTAGGTTCAGACTGCCAAGGAAAATCAACAGAGGATTAAGATCACACTTCATGACCATGAGAATGGTACCTTTACCAGTTCTCCCCCCATGCCATCTTCCACTTCCAAAACAATTTTTAAATAAAGAACCTTCACAGGTTCACCCAAGACCACCTGGTCCCAACCAGCTACATCTTAGGGAATTTAACCAAAGAACTTAGGCTTCAGATGGAGTTTCGTTGACCAACCAACTTAGGAACTCTATATGTTAGTAGTGTCCTGCCTCCCTCTAGAATCCTCCTGTCTCCCTCTGGCAGCGTCCTGCCAAATGGTTTGGCCTCTTTTTCTCTCCCCTTTCAGACTCTCTTCCCCTTTCACTAAAGTTGAGATGATTTATCTCTAGGAATGGGAGTAACTGTCTCTAATTTTATGGTAAGTGAAACTTTCACTTGGTGACATTTCCTCATAATTTTCTTGGCTTCCTTAACCAACTTATTAATTTTTTAAATAAATTTAAACATTAAAATTTCTCACTATACCTTCCACATAGTCGATAGTCTTCCAAGTTACTTGTAGTAAAAGTAAAGAAAATAATTACTTTTCATTGAGGGGTGTTACATTATCTTGGATATTTTATTGCTAATTCTTCTATTGCAGGATGAGGCTCTGGAGCATATTGTTGCCCTTTGCAGTGGTCATATTTCCAGGTAGTGTTTCAGTTGCAAAGGAGAAGGTGACCATGAAGGAGATGGTGATGAACACAAGAAGATATTTGCGAGTGGTGGGTGGTTACAACATCATCGCCATGTCTATGGAAATATTGGTAGATGAAATCTTGTCACCCACATGTTGCATGTTCTTCACCCTCATCGAAAATGCCCTTAATAATTTGTTTCTTCCATCGTGGTTCATGATGGACCTCCTCCACTACCACACATCCATCCACAAGCTTCTATGGAAAACGTTGTCTTCCATGCAACGCAGCTCTTGCATACCCACATACTCCTCAACAAGAACCTCATGGTCACGAGAAACGTGAATGGGGTTGTGGCCATCAACAGAGTGCTCATGACTCACCTCGATCTGTAAACCCAAGGCGCCTTCACCATGCATGATGTGACTTGGCCATTCTTCAACCCAAATTCCTACTAGACAAGTCTGGGGAGCCTTGGACTCCATGGCAATAGGGTAATGTATTGTTTCTAAGTTACTCCACAAATGCATATGTAGAATGTTATGCACTATGAATATATATATGGAAATTGGCTGTGGTCCAATAAGGAAAGATCTTTTTAAGAAAATAATGTCATCCAAAAGCTACTATTGAAGCAACCAATATACAACAAAAGTAGGATTCTTTTAATTTTTCATCCTTTGGGTCTAGTTCAACTTGATGCAGAGTAATAATACATTGTCTTGATTTACAACAATTATAGATAATTTCATAAATTAGAAAATCATCAATAATAGGGAATACAAATGAGAATAAGAATACAAAATACATTTTGAATGCAACCATATAAGACATAGGCAAAACAAATTATTAAATTCCCTTCATAAACCAACATAGAATGCCTAAAATGAGGCAAAGGTAATCTGTACATGTTGTTTCCTCTTAGTAAAAATTACCCATTATAGAAAATCAATATTTCTTCACAATGGTTTTAAATATTTCATTGGTAAAATAAGTGGTAAATTATATCTCAGTCAACTTTCATCATATCAATATTTCAATTATTATTTTAATTGTGTATTACCAACTTAACACAAACACACTAAACAACCTAAATCTAATGCAACACTTATTATTTTAAATCAAAGTAAAACTTTTCCAATTCAACAATTCCAATTTAACAATCCTATCGGCCTTTGCTTTCACCTTTTGGGGAAATTTCTAGTATATATAATTGATTACATTTGGAATTGCATTGCCTTTGTTTTTAGGTGTATCTTTTTTGTAATGCTCGTAGTTCGAGCTTGAGTAGCTATTGTTATGAAACCAGCTGACAAAAAGATAGAAAAGATAGATCAACGCCTTAGAATTCAGCCTCTTCGAGGGGGCAACCTCCTTTACATTACACAAATGAACAGTTCTTGGATGATACAAATGACAAGACCTCCTTTCTATATATAGGAGTCTAAGGGGTCATAATATAATTAGCCGACATAACAATAATAATGTAAGGGAACATTAATAACAATAGTGGGCTTCTATGGGGCACAATAATAACAATATGGGTACTACATGGGTACAAAAATATAATAAGGGGGTTGTACTAATAACAATAAGGGGTTACACTAGTAGTATAGGGGCCTAACATGCCCCTCTCCTTCAAAAAGTGTTGTCCTCAATGCTTGAGAAGTTATTGATGCTTTTGTATAAAATTCTTGTCCTCCCATGTGGAATCTTCAGTGGGTAAGTTCTTCCACTTGATGAGATACTATGAAATTGATCGATTTCATAGCTATCAGGTTCTTATTTTTGTGACTACTCCAGGTTCCAATATGATTTTTCCTTCCTCTTCAAGTTCTGGCAATATTGTTTGAATTGGGATATTTTGCAACTTTTGAATGAGTGGAGACACTTCTTTGTCCTTCTTCCATTCATCCCTTGCTTGGTTTATCCAATCTGGTTGGATAATAGAAATAGCACAAAACAATGCTTCCATATCCTCATCCTTTCTTGAGAGTGCATCTGCAACAAAAATTTTCTTCCCTTTTCTGTCGATGATGTCAAAGTCATAACCTAACATATTTGTGACCCATTTTTTTGTTCTTCTAAAGATAATATTTGTTCTAAAAATTATTTAAGACTCTCATGATCCATTTTTACCTTGAAGTGTATTCCCATTGGGTAAGGTCGCCATTTCTTAAGTGCATGTAGTATTGCCAACATTTCCTTCTCATAAATATCTTGCTTGATATGTAGTCATAAAAATACCCAATCACCCACATCAAAACTTTTTTCACTGCGATCTTGATCTACCCGTTGTTTCATTCGATTCTGCACCAAAGTGGTGTTATCCTTTAAAAGTTGGAGAACTTGTTGTTGATGCTTAATGTGATCTTTCACTGCTTGAACCTTTTTCTTCTTGATATTTCCTTCTATCTTGAGAGTTTGAGGAGTGGTAATCTCTTCCAATTCTTTACAAGATATGGTCGGATTCATTTCTTGATGTTCGACGTGATCATTCACTTCTTGAACATTGTTCTTCTTGATATGTCCTTCTATCTTGATAGTTTGAGGAGTTGTGATTCTAGCCAATGCATTACACGATATGATTAGATTCATTTCTTCTTTCTCGATGTGATCTTTCACTTCTTGAACCTTTTTCTTCTTGATATGTCCTTCTATCTTGAGAGTTTGAGGAGTGGTAATTCTTGCCAATGCTTTATAAGATATGGTCAGATTCATTTCTTCTTTCTCTAGGGTTGGGTCCTGGCCTATATCCTCTTCTTTCGATGTTTCTTGATCCTTTTCTTCCTCCTCTTCATACTCTATGTAAAATAATTTCTTCTGAGCACACTTATGACCTTTATTTCATTTGCTATCACAATTGTAACAAAGCCCTTTTTCTCTTTTTTCTTCCAATTGTTGTGTGTAAACCTTGTAGGTTGTGGAAGGCTAGAAGAAGAAACACTTCCATAATTATAGTCATGAGTGGTGGGATTCCTTGTTTCCATAATTTCGCTTTCAATTTTTCTTGACCATCTGAATGCCTTCTCCAATGAATCAGGTTCCCAAAGACGAACCTCATGTTGAATGTTATCCTTTAAAGTGCCTATGAAGACATCAATCCTTTGCTTCTCTGGAATATCATTTACCATTATATTCAATTTTTGAAAGTCCTCAATGTGCTCTGCCATTGAACATTTTTGTTTGATATTTATCAATTGGCTAAAGAAGGTGTTTCTCTTTGTATCCTCATAACGTGCTATCATTTCCTCCGTGAAAATTGACCACGTAACAAGTGGTTTACGAGAACAAAGCCCTTTATACCATAAAAAATGATCCAGTTCTAAATATGAAGATGCAATATGTACCTTTTGTAATAGTTTCACCTCATGTAGATCAAAATATTGCTCCATCTATAGTATCCAATTTACCGGATCCTTGCCATCAAACTTCCTCATATCGCCTTTTCTGGAGTTCAGGAGCTCGATCTTGAAATGACTATAAATCTGTAATTTCGGCTCTCCCAGTTTTGAAATTATGACCTGCAGTAGCCCTCTGTGTCCTCTTTCTAATGACACCAGTCTGATCAAAATTGGATTCTCCAAGAAAGAGTTATGCACAATCTCCCAAGATGGCCTGATTATATACCTTTTCAGAAGAGTGAACTTGTATGAAGTTCCACGTGTCACTGTTTTGACCTCTAGATCTAAATAATATACACAAGAAACTAGAGTTCGTCCACTTTCTGTAACGTCTTATGAAATTTCAATCTGATGCTCATAGAGACAGTTATGACGATTTTCCCAACGTGACCTATTTGGAATGTAATTCGGGGGTCTGCAAAAACCCTAACTTCCTCAGACTATATCTCCAAAACTATAGAAAGGCAGGATCTAAAATTCGGAGCTGAGGTTTAGCATGATTTCTTCTCAAATGGGTTTTTGTTTTAGCTTCTAAAACTTTGTAGCGAAAGTGTTATAGCAAAAATACCATTATGACCTGTTTTAGTTGAAATTTTGGAGCTTGCAAAAACCCTAACTTCCTCAGATCATATCTCTGAAACTATAGTGAGAAAATATCTAAAATTTGGATCCGAGGTTCAACACACATTCTTCTAAAATGTGTTTTTGTTTTCGCTTCAGAAACGTCGCAAAAAAAAAAGTTATAGTGAAACTGCCACAATGAGCTATTTGGAGCAGCGAAACCCTAGAATCCCAATGCTCTAATACCAAATGTTATGAAACCAGCTAACAAAAGGATAGAAAAGATAGATCAACAGCTTATAATTCAACCTCTTCAAGGGGGCAACCTCCTTTACATTACACAAATGAAAAATTCTTAGATGATACAAATGACAAGACCTCCTTTCCATATATAGGAGTCTAAGGGGTCATAATATAATTAGCCGACATAACAATAATAATGTAAGGGCACATTAATAACAATAGTGGGCTTCTATGGGGCACAATAATAACAATATGGGGACTACGTGGGTACAACAATATAATAAGGGGGTTGTACGAATAACAATAAGGGGTTACACTAGTAGTATAGGGGCCTAACAATTATGTATTAATTTCTAAATTGATAAATATCAAAGTAATATGTTTTCATTAGAAATGAGTAATATCATCAAATTATCTTCAAATAATGGAGTTTTAATTTTAATTTTATATTATTAAAGTCCCAGAGATAATGGAGTTTTGATATGTATGGTATATTATTAAAGTCCAAAGTCAATTGGATTTTTCTTGGATATATAAACTTTAATTTATACTATAGGAAATCAAGTTTTTTTATGTTGATAGGTATTTTCCTATTGAAAGTGGGCATATTAATGATTTTCTTAATTACAAATTCCAATATTAAGATTGAGAATAAAAAAATTGGTATATTTCTAGTCATCTCTAAATCAACTAATAGATTTCTCAACAATTACTTCCTTGCTTGTTTAAATCCAATGTTTAAACCATATTTATTTACGTTTTTTACAAAACATGATTAAAAATTGATTGTATGAGTTGTTTATCACCACACACGATGATTAGGGAAAATGAAATTAGTAAAATAAAAAATTATGAAGCATACATTGGATGTATCATTTCTTTACAATAAAAAAAGTTTCTACTGAAATAAGGTAACTTGGATCAAACAAGAAGAAATGACAAACCATTTTTCTTCAACTTGTGAAACATGGCACCTTCACTTGTGCTTCCTGCACTTATGACTTCATTCAATCTTTGTAAAAATTGGTTCTTGCACTTATAAAACACCTTATTGTTGGAATTTTCCTCCATTCGTGGAACAAAATAATCCCAATCGACTCCCTAAATTCAATAATTCAAATCGAATCACTTTGTGTAAAATGGATGGGAGCCTATGGGAGTTGGTTGACAATAAATGATTGTCTATGGTATTAGAGTGGGGTATCATATGTCATGATAAGTTCAAACCTAACATTCATGCATCTCTCTTCTTCATCAGATTTTTGTAGCAAGTGCTAAGTCTCTTGCCAAGGTCAAATATTACCCTACTCTTTTGTTAGCATATTTAGGGCGAATACGCTTGATACATGTAGGCTTAGTTAGCCTGTATGATGAGACGATGTGTAATTGTATTTTTTTTCAACAATCTTTTAGGTGTCTTTGATATTAGTCATGGAACCACAAGCCTTGATAAGGAATGCTTGGACACAAGCACGTAAGCTATATAGTAGGTCAGGAGATCTAGTCTCAATGGCTAAACGATGACAGTATTAAACCATTACCACCACACAACATGAAAGAAAAAATGGAAATAAGTTATGAGTGAGAAATTTTGGTATTGGATATGATGGTATGTCTTCTTTTCAATTCTATAAGTATGAAAAAAAATTGAGGTTCTAAGAGAAACTTATAGTAACATTCCCAAACTTGTTTGGTTTTACATTTTCTCATGAACACACCTATACAACATGTTGCATCTCCAAAATTTAAAATATGATGATGAAATTTCTACTGAAGGTACTTTAGTATTTTATTTCAAATCCCTATAAATTTCATTGTATAAAATTTATCTAAGAAATTTTATAACAAAAATACCAATATGTCTTATCTAAAACTGATTTTTGAACTAGTTACCAACCGTACCCTCCATAAGTGGTATATTTGAAAGTATAAATAATATGTACTTAAAAAATCACCACATGTATCTTGATATATCTCCTTAGTTTCACAAAAAAAATGATATTTGAAGTTTTTCAAGAAAACAATTGTAGTAAAATTACCAAGATGATGCATTGGAAAGTGATTTCAATATAACTTTACACCTACAGGAATATCAATCTTCATTGGTTTACTATCCCGCATATTAAACCTTTGCAGCATTGTCTCAACATACTTCCTCTGGTTTAACCAGAGCTTCCTCTTTGCCGGATCTTGTTTAATTTCCATGCCTAAAATATAGTTTGTAGGACCAAGATATTTCATGTCGAATTTGGAGGAAAATTGGGTCTTCAAATCCTGGATAATTTCTTTGTCATTTCCAAACAACAACATATCATCTACATACAATACCACATAAATAAGATAGTCACCAATTACTTTAAAATACTCATAGTGATATGCTTTTCTTTTGGTGAGACCAAGTCCCCATATAAATGTATCAAAATTTTGATACCACATCCTTGGTGATTATTTTAACCCATATAAAGACTTTTTTAACTTGCATACCAATTTTTTCTTAGCCTTCACTAAAAAGCCTTAAGGTTTCTTCATGTAGATCTCTTCTTCCAGATCCCCATGAAGAAATGTTGTCTTCACATCCATCTTTTCTACCTCAAAATCAAATGCAACAACAACAAATAAAAGTAATATAATAGTAGCTACCATGGCAACAAGAGAAAAAATATCACCAAAATCAATTCCCGACACCTCGAAATAACCTTTTGCTACCAACCGATCTTTGTATTTCTTCACCTTTCTTTTTGCATTCATCTTCTTCTTAAACATCAATTTGCTGCCAATGGGTTTCCTTCTAGCCGACAACTCCACTAGATCCAAAGCCTAATTTTTGTGCAAAGATGCCATTTCATCAACCATGGCCTCTTTCCAGAGTTTTTCACCCTTCGAATCTACTATTTCCCTCACAATTGTGGGATCATAATTAGTAATAGATAAAGAAAAAATTGAACAAAAAGCAGATGGAATTATTTCTCGAACTCATCTTCTCATAGCTGGGGTTTTTGTCTCTTCATCTTCTTATTCCTCTTCTGTTGCAGATTCTAATTCTTCCTCCTTTATCTTAAACTCTATCTTCCTAGGTTCCTTTGGTAGGAATTCATGTTTAATAACATCTTTCACCTCTCTAAACACCACATCTCAGTTGTACACAACCTTCCCTGTTTCTGGTTTCCAAATCTTATAACCTTTTAAACCATTCTTATATCTAATAAAGATGCACCTTTCAGATTTACTATCTAACATTGTTCTTTTCTCCTTTGGAACATGTACATATGCATCACAACCAAATACCCTCAAATTTGAAAGAGAAGATTCCTTACCAATCCATACCTCTTGTAGATTCTTATCCTCCAACACTAATGAAGGTGATCTATTGACCAGGTAACGTGCAATCTCCACCGTCTCTGCACCGAATTCATGTCCTAAGCCGACACCACTGAGCATGCTTCTTTCCTTTTCCATCAATGTCATGTGCATTCTTTCTGCTATTCTTGGGTGCTAATAGGTGTCTGTTAAAACTCCTAATTTCCTCACATTAGTTATTAACCCAGGCAAGTCATTTTATTCCAAGAGTGTACACAATATGTGCAAGCTATAAATCTAGAGAGTAATGATTTTTAAAATGAACTATAAAACTTGGTACAAGACTAAACGAATGCATTTATAAAACTCAAGCTACAACTATTAACTGAAATATTACATCTGAGCATCAAGACTTAATCTCTAACTAAAATCATAATCAAATCTTAAGCAAGAAATTCAATTGAAAATAGCATCAACCAAGAGAACAATAGCATTAACTAATCTCTTTCAGCTGATTCTATCTGAATCACACTCTATCTCAATTAAGCAATTCGAATGGAAATGATTTCAATAGAGAGTTTAGTAGCATTAACCAATCTCTTGTAGCTAATTTTATACTAACCACACTGTTATCATAATTAACAAAAATCAATGTCTTAACTGATAATTAATTCAACCTACAGTGAGCATAAATGAAATCAAATGACAAAGTTGTGAAGTACATGAGATCAGAATAAAGGAAAGTAAACTAACTGCAATGTAAACTCACAGGAAATCAGAAAATATCAAACAGGGTAAACTGGCAGAAAATGGAAAAACATCAAACCAATTAAACTTGCGTGAATTAGAAAGATATAACACAGAGAATAGCAGTTTGATCCACCAGGGGCCAGGCCCTAGCCACCAGTGAATACTGCTGAGCTACTTCAGAGAATATGAATGAAAAACAACGTAGATTATGTATTAACCATTGAATTCAATCCTCATTACAATATGGTCATGTTCTCCAAAAGAACACTTCTATAAACTAAAATTACAATTTGAAATAAACAGTGATCAATCCCCCTTCTTCCTATAGTTTTTCACTTTAATAGTCGAAAAGTAAAATATAAGGATTCAAAACTAAATGTTATCTTCTGACATTCTTCTTATTTAGCGTTGATCCTCATGATTCTTTCTCTAGCCTGACCGCACCTGATGCACCTCATTCCCCTATGTTGGTTTGTGCTGTTCCATCTCTAGGGAACAACATCTGTTCCTTTCATCATTTTTCTACATAAAAAGGAATAAGAGTTAGTGAGGATGGCTAAATCTTAATCGAGAGTAGTTCATTCATATCTTATCACAATCCATCAATATGTTAGCGTATCAAGGTACGAAGGAGATAAGAAAAGAGGAAAAAGGCAATGTAATTGAGAGTAAATACATACCCATTGCATAACTCAACATACTACCCTACTTACCTTGTTTCATGTCCTCATGAAAAATGAAGGGTTCCTATGCAATGTAGTTAAAGAGTAAGCTGGAGAGAAAGCTTTGAAAATTGGCCTAAAGCCATGATGTTGAACCAGGAGTGCAAAGGTGACCTTTTCCTACCCTTCAGGCAACTCATAGTCAGCTCGATACCCTTTAGGAGGATACCAAGTAATGGGACTCTGAAACTAGCACCTCAATGAATAATGCCCTTCCCTCAAAATAAGATTGTTGTATGTGATCATCCGGGTTGTAGCAGCTTCAAAATTCCTATAATTAAATGGTTCCCTTTCCTTCACACTATTAGTGGGGATCATCCATCTGAGCTTAGATGCAGTCAAGGATCTTTCTTGGATGGAGAGGAAATATGATATTCCCTTCTGCAAAATCTCCCTATGTATGGGCCCTAAAGTTTTAATCACGCCCTCTCGTGTCATCAGCTTTTTATGTTTGGAAAACAGTTGCAGAGGGTGTTTAGGCTCACTCCTTACCCAGAGATCCAATCCATGTTCCTATTTTTGGAATAAATTATAAGCCTTAAACCACTTGAGTTGGTTAACTGCAAAAGAGATAAAAGCCTAGAATTGAACGTCTCCAACAAAAGGATTAGGATTCTTTTCCACCTCATTTTCTAATATGATATTATGCAAATAGAATTCACAAAGAAGTCGCTGGACCTTTGCCCCATGTTCCTTACAACAATTTATAAAATCTTCAATTATCTTTAATTCGATTGGTTTACCATCTCTTACGACCTTCATATTTAATAACAGGTATCATTCTAATAAGAACAAGGCATAATTGGTGGCGGGAGACCTACATGTTAGGACATTTGAATATAGCGAGAATATGGTGTTTATCTAACTCATGACTCTGTCTAGCTTGAGTTTCACCTTATCCAGATTTTCTTCCTCCTTTCTAAACCTGTCAAAGGTCTTATTCTCCGTTATAGTTAGTTCCCTAAACTGTTTCTGTAGTTCTTGATATTTTTGCAGGGGAACTGTCTCATGTTCATAACGTTCTAAAGAGAGTCGGGCTTGTGTCAATTCCTCCTGAAGATTTAGTAAAATGGGGTCATGGTATGTCAGGATGTCCTTGGCTTGTATGTCTGTCTGAGTGCCTGTGCTACAAGAGGGGATATCCTCTGTCTGCACTTATTTATTGTGGTAGGTCCAACCCTTCTTCTGAGCAGATACATCTACTAAGTCTGCATGCAATCTTGCCTGAGTGGCTATTGTTCGAGTAGGTATGAGCTCAGTTTGGGTCCCTATAGCCCTACCCTCACACAATTCTATTTGGACAGCCACAATAGCTACCTCAGGGGTAGTGCTCGGAGCTTTTCCCATTTTATTTTCCTTTATCTTTCGTCAGAGCCTTGTGACTGTCTTACGAAGGTTTTGGTGTTCTTTTCTTAGCTTCCTTAGTTCCATTCTAGCTTCGTGCCTCTTTTGAGGAGTAAGTTTCCTTCTAATGGTCTCGTTAATAGCCTCTGTTTCTAAACAGCCTGGTTGTTCATCCTGGCTTTGCTCCAATAGGATCGTGTCTCTAGATTGGTTGTCAGATTCACGAATAACCTCTGTGTCTGTTTCCTCTTCTTGGCCTATGGCCTCTGTGTCTGTTTCCTCTTCTTGGCCTATGGCCTCTGTGTCTAGACCTTCTTGCTGTTGATCCTGACTGTTTTCTAATGGGAGCGTGTCACCAGATTGGTTACCTGATTCCTGAATAGCCTCTGTATCTGCTTCCTCTTCTAGGGTAGGCAGAATTCCTGTATGGCTAGAATTCCATGGAGATTGGACTTCTCCTAAATTAGGATTAAGCAGTTCTTTAGGCTACATGTAAACGTTCATATTTGCTAGGACTTGGGCCATCCCTACCTCAAAATCTTGCAAAAGATCGTTTTGAGAGCTCATTTTTGGTGTTGGAGGAGGCCCTACTTCATTTTCCCATTCATCATCGTAATGTCGTGCTCTTTCCTGCACTGAGTCTGGTCTGTCTCCTCCCTCAAGTTCTGACTCAGGATTGCCTTATCCTTCTAACTCTAGTTCCGGGTCCTGTATATTTGTTGGGCTGGATGATTCTGTTGGTTGATTAGTGTTTCCTTGAGGATTCTCAGGCATCCCGTGGACTGAATTAAATCTTGTAGACCGTCTAAGCTTGTGAGGTCTGCTTCCTAAAGGGGCATTCCTTTTTATTTTTGGAACAGGGTTAGGTGTTGGAAGGTTTTCACCTCTTACAAGGGCCGTTATGAGATCACCCCATGTTAAATGTTGTTGAGCAAGGTTATGAATGACTATTAACATGATCAAACAATGGTGGCTACCTACAGTGTCTGGATTTTGAGCCCGTCTCAGCCTATTGGCAGTGTCATGCAATAATAAATTCAAAAGTGCAAGCAAATTAACAGAGCATTTTTATTTTAAGACTGATAAAAGTTTGAGTTGACGCAGCCTTACCACGTCTCGATGACCATCACAGGTAATATAGTTTTGGACACTTCTTTTCAATTCTCCCCATGGCTCTTCGAGAGAGGATGGTTGAATGCCTTTGCCCTTATTGATTGGTTCTTGTCCTTCATCCCTAAAAATCTCCATGGTGTCGTGCAACATTACTCGCTTGTCAGACCATATTGCACCTTCTGCCGGTAGCCTAGACACTACTACTATCACAACATCTGATACTGTAATTTTTCTACCTCTCACCAAGGATTGCCCATTTTGTAGATGTTGTACAAATTCAATGGCGATTTCCTCACTGGGGGGCTGAAATCTTGTAAAATATGTTGTCCATCCTGCACGGGCTAGAATTTCCCTGGCTCCATTGGTGACAGCCAGTATTAAAGGTTCTCAGCACACTGTTTTACCTCCCATGATGATTGAGTTCTTCCTACTCTGCAAATGATTAGTGCAGTGGAGAAAACGCAGCAACGAGCAACAACAGAAAGATAGAACAATGAGATGTTGTAACAACACTGTTAGGTGATATTCTATGAAAATTAATACTATTAATTCGAGGATTATTACTATGCCACACGCTGCGTGATTATGGGATGTCATATTAACATATAAAATCCAATAAAATGATGACACTACATGCATGGGTGTACTGGAGGTCCCCGCCCCCTCTCGAAATGAGAGGTCACCTAAGACTAAATGGACGTAAATATGACATTCTGGCAGCAAAGTATAGGGGTGATAGATTGGGTAGTAAAGGCAGCAAAGTACGTATATTAATGAAAGGATAGTAAAAAGGTATAGGAGTAATGAAAGTGAGGCGTGTAACAATAATTATTAATAAGTGATAAGATGTCATGCAATAAGTAAAAAGGATAGCAATACGTAAGAAATGATACCTTACCATCGTTATTCCACTTGAAAATGATATGATTGATTTAGAAAACATTAACTCATGCATAAAGGTTCAAAGTAAGGTAAGTTAGGGAAATAATTTCTCTGCAGAAAAATACAGAAAAATAAGAAGAGGGTATTGTAATAATTATTGATGTAGAAAATAAAACTTCAATACCATAAGCAGAGCTTTTGCTACCAACAGGAATCCATAGCCTCGACAGAGTTGCTTTCGAACCCTTATGAGCTAGGATTCTCTATTTATGGTTGGGGAAGTGCATTATGATGTCCACAGTAGAGATCAATGTGTTGGCATGGTAACCAGATGAACACACTGCCATTCACTGGGAAGTAGCGAAAGTGGTCAGGCTGGCTCGTGATGAGACTTCCTGTTCCAAGGATTTTCTTTCTTGAGGCATCCATTGGATCATAACCTTGGTGTGGTGACCATAGTGGGAATGCTACTTTGCCACATCACTGTGAACATGGTAGGCTGGCTCGTGATGAGACCCCCTATCCTCCGTCTGTAGAATTGTTAGTAAATTTATATATATATCTATCTATCTATCTATATATATATATATATATATATATTTGAATACACTCTGTCTTTTATATATAGAGGGTGGCTCAGTACTCCTTAAGAGTAAGGATGGTGGAAGAAGTTTGAACATATCAATAGGAAAAAGTATACCCATAATCTTATTTATAATAGGAAGAGAGAATTATAACTAGAGGGAGTAGAACCAGCATGGTGAAGATAATCAATTAGTATCATCTACAGTAGAAATGCGGACAATAAAGTGATATAGATAATTGTGTCTCTTTTTTTTCAATCATCACCAAGTAGTCTTGTTTAAAGATAATAATGTTGAGGATATTCACCTGCTTCAATAGACTCCATACTTGTTGTCCTCATATATGTATTGTACTTTATGCCATAAATGGAATTAGAGAAATGGGCTGGGATGAGCTAGGAATGATCCTGCAAGGGGGAGAAAGTGTTGTTCTCGAAAATACTCAAAAAGTGTTGTTTCCTAGAGGGAACAATGAAAACACTCAAAGGAAATTTTGTTCCCTTGACGGAACAACAAAACTCTAAAAATGTTGTTCCCTTGAGGGAACAACAAAAAAACACTCAAAAAGTGTTGTTCCCTTGAGGGAACAAAAAAACTCTAAAAGTGTTGTTCCCTTGAGGGAACAAAAAAAGCACTCAAAAAGTGTTGTTCCCTTGAGGGAACAAGAAACTCTAAAAGTGTTGTTCCCTAGAGGGAAGAACAAAAACACTCGAAAAAAGTGTTGTTCCCTTGAGGGAACAACAAAAACAGGGAGAAAAAAAGAACACAGACAAGCAATCATCCTTATTACTCTAAACAACAGAAGGGAAATCATAAAAAGAAAGAAAAACAATAGAAAAAAAAAAAAACAATTGTATTTACAATTCTCAAAAAATAACTTTTCACAGAATTGGGGCTGCTGAAGAGTTTCCTTTTGTAGCGAGAATTTGTATTGTAGAATCCTCGTGTATTTGTTGGTAAAAGGATTCTCATTTAAGCGGTTTGTGGTAGAGGCACACCTGATGCCCATTTGCTTTAAAGGAGTAGCCGGACCCATCAATGTGGCCAATGTAGGGGTGCCATTATCGTGCACTTTTTTTTTTATCTTGTAGGGACCTAACCACCTAGTCTGGAGTTTCCCCAGGAAGTCTTGGAACCTGGAATTGTATAGAAGCACCCAGTCACCCTCATGGAATGTCTTTTTCTTGATGAAGGCGTCATGCCATTTTTCTCGTTTTTGTTGAATAAGTGCAATATGTTGAAGAGCCAATAGCCAGATTTCATCTAATTCATTTATTTGTTGTAGTCTGTTAATCTGTGCTTCATTCAAATCCATCCCCACTTCTTGGGCTATCCTTAATGTCTGTATTTAAAATTCTATGGCGAAGATAGGTTCCTTACCAAACACTAGCTGATATGGGGAGTATCTTGTTGTATTCCTCCAAGTCATGTGATATGCCCAGAGGGCTTCTCGCAGTTAAGTAGCCTAGTCTTGTATGTGCAAGGCGACTATCTTCGTTAGAATGGCTTCGATTACTTTGTTGGTATAATCTACTTGGCCATTTGCTTGCGGGTGGTATGGAGAGGTGATTTTGTGCAAAATGTAATGATTTTTTAGTGTAGCAGCAATCTTATGGCCTACAAATTGGGCCGCCCATCCGTAATTATTTCTCTGGGTAAACCATATCGCACGAAAATTTCAAAGAGAAAATTAATTGTTGTTTCCTTTGTTGCCCTTGGTAACGCCACTGCCTCCACCCATTTAGTCATGTATTCCATTGAAACCAATATATATGATTTTTGATTAAATGATGGGTTTATTTGGCCGACGAAATCTAACGCCCAGTGTTCAAAGGATTCTATGACCAGCTGTGGATGTAGGGGCATCTTGTTAGGCTAGCCAGGGCATCCCATTCTTTGGCAGCTATCGCATGCCTAGACAAATTTCTTAGAGCCCTTAAAAATCGTGGGCCAATAATAGCCCATCTGTAAAATTTTATGTCCAGTCCTACGATCTGCAAAATTTCCACCGCAAGGTCCATCATGGCAGGTTTTTAAGATATCATAAGTTTGGTCTTCCCTGATACACCTGTGGATATGCATATCGGCCCCTGTGTGAAAGAGGTATCCTCCGATCCAGGAGAACCGAGTGTTGCGCTGCACTATCAATTTCCTTTCTCTGGATGTCAGATGTTTGGGTAGTTTTCCCACTGCTAAGTAATTCGCCACATCTTCCTACCATGGTGTTTTTACAGTCACAACAAAGAGGTGTTCAACGGGGAACTGGTATTCTACCGCCACTGCATCGTTTGTTCTTGGCACTCGGGAGAGGAAGTTTGCCACCAGATTTTCCCTTCTTGGTCGATCCCTTATTGTTATGTCGAATTCCTGCAAAAGTATTAACCAATGTGTCACTCTTCCATTCATAATGGGTTTATTAGCTAAATATTTGATAGCAGAGTGATTGGTATATAGAACTACAGGGTATCCCGTTATATAGTGTCTGAATTTATTAATAGCATAAATCACGGCTAGAAACTCCTTCTCTGTAACTGTGTAATTCAACTCGGCAAGAGTTAAATTTTTGCTAATGTAGTATATAGCATAGGGTTTCTTTTCTTCTTCTTGGCCAAGAACTGCTCCAATGGCTATATCTGATGCGTTTGATGAAATTTGGAATGGTATATCCAAATTCGGGCCTCGTAATACTGGTGTTGTTGATACTAGCCGTTTTAATTCTGCAAAGGCAATGTCACATTTTTCAGTCCATATAGGATCAATATTTCCTGTCAAAGCATATAACGGTGCAACAATCTATGATTTTTTTTTATAAATCTCCGATAATATCCAGTAAATCCCATAAAACTATGTACCTCTGTTTGAGTGCAGGGGGTAGCTAGTAAGAGGATTACCTGTATTTTTGCTGAAACTACCTAAATTCCAGCTGCTGAGATGTAATGGCCCAGGATCAGGCCCTCTGTCATCATCATATGACATTTCTCGTGGCTCAAGCATAACCTAGTAACAATGCATCTTTCCAGGACTTTCTCCAATGTTTTTAGTGCCTGGTCAAAGTCATCTCCATAGGGTGTAAAATCGTCCATGGATACCTCTAATCCTTCATTTATCAAGTATGCAAAAATACTGATTATGGCTCTCTAGAATGTAGCAGGTGCGTTACATAATCCAAAAGGCAATACCTTGTAAGCACAAGTCCCCCAGGGGCAGGTGAACGTAGTCTTATCTTGGTCTTCAGGGGCAATTTGGATTTGGTTGTAGCTACTGAAGCCATCCAGGAAAGAGAAGATTTTTTTTCCTGCCAATGTATCTAGAAACTGGTCGATAAATGGAAGGGGAAAGTGGTCTTTTTGTGTTGCTTTGTTGAGCTCTCTGTAATCAACGCATATACGCCATTTTCCATTCTTTTTGGGAACCACAACTAATGGAGAGACCCATTTACTGTCAGATATAGGATAGATAAAATTCACATCTAATGGTTTCTGCAGTTCATCTTTAACAATATCCTTTAGGTGAGGATTCAATCTACACTGCTGTTGTTGAATGGGTCTTGCATCTTTTTCAGTGTAGATGTGGTGCATACATTGTTGAGGGTCAATCCCTTTTATATCTGGGTAATCCCAAGAGAAAGCCCTTTTACATTTCTTAAGGATTTGAATAAGCTTCTGCTGCAGGTCATCACTCATATTTTTGTTAATGTTGAGGACTTTCCCTGGCTCAATTTCAATAGGTTTGCTATTATAGCCAGTGGTCATTGCTATTATTTGGTCATTGATATCTCTTAAAGGATCTTCTTCAATTTCATTATCAAGGACTACTTTAATCATGTGACGTTTTAGATAGATACTGCAGTAGGGTGGTTAATGCAAGTGTTAATAATATCGTCTTCTCTTTGATTTTTAAATTCAAGAGCATCTGCCACAGTCAATGGTGATCGAATATTTTCTATTAAATATGTTACACGATGCTTCCTAGTTTTTATTATGGTTAGGCTTCGTTGAGCCGAAGGGTATAAAGCTAGGTTCTTCACATCATTCCCTCTAGTTATGGTCATACTGCCTGTTCGGCAGATTATATAAGCATCTGTTGTTGCTAGCCAAGGCCTTTCTAATATTAAAGGATGTCCATCTACCCGGTTTCTAGGAATAATAATAAAAAAATATGCCATATATTCCCAAGAATCTACAGACACCATCACATCCTATAATGTTCCTTCTGGCTTAATAATTGAATGGTTGGCAAGTTCCATCAAGGTAGTAGTTGGATCTAAGGCTATGATGCCAAGCCTTTTGCAGGTTGTTGTTGTGAGAATATTAATGGTTGCCCCTAAATCGACTAACACATTGGGAAAGGAGCATCCATTTATTTGGACTGTGACAATGGGGTTTCCTGGATCTTCGTATTTCACAGGTTTCTTTTTGCATAATAATAAATCAGACAAAGTTCCGACTACATGGATAGTTGGTGTTACCTTTATTTTTCTCGTAGACTTTTTGGCACACAATTCCTTAATTGTTTTTTCATACATTGGAATGTCCTGAATAGCCTGGAGGAGGGGTATTTTTATGAAAATATTTTTTAGTTCGCCTAGGAGATCGAAGTCGGGATATTCAATTCGGCGAGGTATCATCAATCTTTCTGGAAATGGCGGGGAAGAGGTAATGATCTGTTTGTGAATTTTCTGCTTGACTATATTTTCCCCTTGAGGTGTTTGTTCATCATCTATAGTTAAAGGCTTATTTGGATATGGTTCTTCAAGTTGCAGATTTGTATCGTCCTCTCAAGCTATTGTTTGCCTAGACCTCAATTTGAGTTCATTACATTCTCTCAACTTGGTTTCCGGGTCCAGAATCTCAATGCTTTGTACCGACTGGACTTGTCTGTTGTTAGGATTTGGGTTGGGCTGGGCTGGGAGTTGCGGTCATATATTGGTTTGAGGATTCTGCTGCAATGTATAAGGTGTTGGTAGTGTGGGTTGAGGCAAGGGGATTGTCCCTATTGCCTAGTTCATGGGTCTTTTCCAGCCTGATTGCCAATTTTGATTTTTTGAGGTGGAGGGGGACCATTGAGATGAATATGGGTTGTTCTGTAAGAATGATGGAAGGTGAGAGGAATTTGGTCAACTATTGTTCGGATTTGACTGGTTGGACCATGGTGGCATAGAGAATTATTGTGGTGACCAATTAGGAAAAGGTGGATGGTTCTGCCATGCTTCTCTTGAATATTGCTGGGAATTATATTGCGAAGGCTGAAAGAATTAAGTTGGGTCGATAGGCATACCTGTTTTCCGTGCTTGCCATTAACGACGCTGGTTCAACAAATATACTAGTTCTACTTCTTCCTCTGCTTCCTTGAAGACCGCTTTTAATCTTGGGAGTGATGGGCAATTTTCCGTGGCATGTTCCTCAGTGCATATAGCACAGGTTTGTACCATATCTAGTGGGCATTCTTTATAACTGTGTTTATTTCTAGATTGAGGGTAGAAAATAACCAGGTTCTACTCTGCTTCAACCTACTTTTGCTTGGCTTGCATAATATCTAACTATGTTGTCAGGGTCCCCAGGATATCTGTCTTGAAATCCTCCAACAGATCGCAAATTTCAGCACGGGTAATGCTTCCTCTTGAGACTTTGTTGTCCCTGGTGATCACATGATGTCCGGCTGGTTTCAGTCTTATACTGCCCCTCAAGCACTTGATGCACAAATCAATAATATTGTCATAGTCTTCTTGACAAATATCACCTTTACCTATTGTATTTAGTGTTTCTATCCATTGGTCTTTCATACCTTTGATCATCATGGTTTTTAGAACATTATCAGGCAGATTTTCGTAAGGAGACCTTTGGAGATTATATTGGAAACACTCCACATATTCTTCCAGAGTCTCGCTAGGCTTCGCTACCATCTAGAATATCTCATCTTTTAGTTATGTAGATATGCAATAATCTTGATATTTTTTTTAAGGAAGGATGTTTTCATTTGGTCGCAATCATTGATGGTACCTCCACCAAGTCCCATAAACCAACGCAGGGCTGCTCCCTTTAAAGTGGAGGAAAATAGTTTTAGTTTTTGGGGGTCGGTAGTGTAATCATAACCCCTACATAGGACATCGAATTCAAACAAGAATGCATCCAGATCTTCTAAAGTGAGCCCATGAAAGGTGGAAATGTTTTGTAATGGGATAGCTTTCATGGGGGCATTGATAGCTATGTCAACAATAGGATATTGTAGTGTAGAGGTTTGGGGTGGTCACGGATTATTGGCCATTTGGTCAAAAATATGCCAGTATCCTTCTGGGACCTTCGGTGTTGGAGCGTTGTTCCTAAGATGTCCATAAGAGGCAGGGATGATTCTAAAAACACTACCTTGATTTGGGACACTGGGTGTCCTCTGCTCAATCACTACCTCATGAGATCCTGGTTCTGCTGATTTAATCTCAGATTTACCTGTTTCTCCTTCTCCTTCACTGAGGTTGCAAGAATTCCCTTCTTGTGAGGGACGTGATTGTGAATTTTCAATATCTTGAAAACTCTGTTTAGTCCCTTCAGTTTTACTGTGAACCTCAGTGTAAGCTACAGATGGTGATCCTGTGGCCTAAAGGGAGACAATAGGGTGTCTAGAAGCAATGGTTTGGGGTCCTACTGATGGGTGAGACTCAGCTTTCCTTATGATTTTGTCAATAAAGGTTGATCATCCAAGGGTCACCGGTCCCTTAGATTTTTTAGGTTTGGGATTTGGGATTATATTGTTTTCTAGTCTTTTCTTCTTAGTCATTCATGCAAAAATACAAATGTTTAATTCTACCTTAAATTCCTAGCAATTTTGCTGGAAATTAGGTGGGGGAGCAAGAATTTTACTTTCTCCTTACGCAGGTTCTTACCTCTTGTTTCTAATACCTAGTTCTCCCTCAGCAAACAAACATCTAACACCAACTTCAACTTCTATGCAATTGTGCTAAAAAGTAGGCGGAGGAGCAAGCACTTTACTTGCTCGTTACATAGGTTCTTACATCTCATTTTCAATACCCAATTCTTCCCAATAGAAAATACCAAACATGCATCACTCTTTGTAAAATGGCAACACTCTCCCCAATAATGGCGCCAAAATTTTGGGTGCTAATAAGTGTCTGTTAAAACACCTAATTTCCTCAAATTAGTTATCAACCCAGGCAAGTCCTTTTATTCCAAGAGTGTACACAATGTGTGCAAGCTATAAATCCAAAGAGTAATGCTTTTTAAAATGAACTATAAAACTTGGTACAAGAGTAAATGGATGCATTTATAAAACTCAAGCTACAACTGTTAACGGAAATATTACATCTAAGCATCAAGACTTAATCTCCAACTAAAATCATAATCAAATCTTAAGCAAGCAATTCAATTGAAAATAGCATCAACCGAGAGCATAGTAGCATTAACCAATCTCTTTCAGCTGATTCTATCTGAATTACACTCTATCTCAATTAAGCAATCCGAATGGAAATGATGTCAACCGAGAGTTTAGTAGCATTAACCAATCTCTTACAGCTGATTCTATACTAACCACACTCTTATCGTAATCAATGAAAATCAATGTCTTAACTGATAATTAATTCAACCTACAGCGAGCATAAATGAAATCAAATGACAAACTTGTGAAGTACATGAGATCAGAATAAAGGAAAGTAAACTAACTGCAATGTAAACTCACGGGAAATCATAAAATATCAAACAGGGTAAACTAGCAGAAAATGGAAAAACATCAAACCAATTAAACTCGCGTGAATTAGAAAGATATAACATAGATAATAGCAGTTTGATCCACCAGGGGTCGGGCCCTAGCCACCAGCGAATACTATTGAGATACTTCAGAGAATATGAATGAATAGCAACGTAGATTATGTATTAACCATTGAATTCAATCCTCATTGCAATACGGTCGTGTTCTCCAAAAGCACACTTCTGTAATTTAAAATTACAATTTGAAATAAACAGCGATCGGTCCCCCTTCTTCCTACAGTTTTTCACTTTTATAGTCGAAAGGTAAAAGATAAATGTGATCCCTCACGATTGGGAGATCCTGAGGTATTCACAACTAAATTCTATCTTCTAACATTCTTCTTGTTTAGCATTGATCCTCCTGATTCGTTCTCCGTCTTGACTGCACCTGACGTGCCTCATTCCCCTTTGTTGGTTTATGTTGTTCTGTCTCTAGGGAACAACATCTGTTCCTTTCATCGTTTTTCTGCATAAAAAGGAATAATAGTTAGTTATAATGGCTAAATCTTAATCGAGAGTAGTTCATTCATATCCTATCACAATCCATTAATATGTTAGCATATCAAGGTACGAAAGAGATAAGAAAAGAGGAAAAAGGCAATGTAATTGAGAGTAAATACATACCCATTGCATAGCTCAACAGATATATGGAGTAGTGTTTTTTCATTCTATACCACACTTCTTACAAAACTCTTCAAATTCCTTTTGGAAAAAGTCTCCATCGTTATCTATCCTCAACACCTTTATCTTCTTCTCTATTTGGTTTTCCACCAGATCCTTATATTCTTCAAAACTGTCAAAGATTTCATATTTCTTCTTGAGGAAATATATCTATGTATTCATTGAGAAGTCATCTATAAATGATACATAGTAGAGATACTTACCCAGTGATGGAATTGACATAGGTCCAACATTGTGCACAAGCTCTAATATTCATTTCGCCCGCTTACCACTAGAGGGGAAACTCACTCGATTTTGCTTCCCATATACATACTTTTCACGGAAATCAAAATCTACAAAGAAATTAGTCAAAACTTCTACGATACCATTACCATGAAGTATTCGAAGGCCCTTCTCTCCAATATGTCCAAGCCTTTGATGCCATAGCATGGTCTTTTCTCCAGAGACCACTATATTTTCATCTCCACTTTCAGGAACCACAAAACTATTGCACCCACCAATAACATTGCTATGCTAAAGGTTGTACATAGTTCGAATCTGAAATCCCTGCATCAATACCAGTGCTCGCCGAACCATCTTGCAGGTATCTTTACCGGACACTTATTTTACACCTGCATCATCTAGCTTGCTCAAAAAAATTAGATTTATGGCTAATGCAAGAGTATGGGTAGCATCGGGAAGTGTTCTAATCCTTCCACCTTGCAACTTCAACTTGAATTTTCCATGACCAACGATTCTAGCCTTTCTGTCATCCCCTAAGAAGACATCACCCCCATCACATTTCTCATACTCACAGAACCACTCTCTATGTGGAGTGAAGTGAAAGGATGCACCTGAGTCAATCAACCATACCTCATGATCTGCATGTGTACTTGAAGAAGAAGCCAAGTACACATCCCCACCTTCATCTGAGGTGGCTTTCACCTTTGTATAAGGAGAATCATCAAATCCCTTTGCCTTCTCAGGAGTTTTAGATTTACAGTCCCTTTTGAAGTGCCCTTCATTTCCTCATTTCTAGGACACCTTTACAAGTTTTCCCAGAGATTTAGATCTCCCACTCGAGGAATTAATTTTCTTTTTGTTTTGGGACCGTCCTCATATAGAAAAGGAATTACCATTCTGGCCCTCCATATTTTTCTGTCTCATCTCCTCTGATAGTAAGGATGAGGATATTTCATCAAACTACAAGGCAGTTGTATTACTACCTATTGCAAAAACCTGAATATCCCATGAATCTAGTAGAGAACACAACAAATTGATGCAATTATCTTCATATGAAATTTTAATATCAACAAATAATAATTGGCTTACCATAGTATTAAAGGCATTTAGATGATTTGTCACTGAGTCTCCATATTTCATCCTCAGGTTATACAAATTTCTTTGTAGGAAAAATTTCTTCTCGAGAGACTTAGATTAGTACAAAGTCCCTAACTTGTCCCACAAAGCCTTCGCCGAAGCTTCCCTGATACATTTATCAATATTGAATATGAGATACAGAATTATATTTTTCTCTTTTCCTTCTGATCTAACTTCACTCAATCTTCAGCTAACATTTTTTTTGGTTTAATACTCATATCTACCATGATCCATTGATCTTTATCCACCAGAAGATCCTTCATATTGAGTTTCCAGAACTCAAAACTCTGACCATTAAATTTCACGATCTCTATCTTTCCACTCCTCACCATCTTCTTTCACCACAAGAATCGATCTTGTATATCTCCCACTGAACAGTGTCTACCACAGGCCCGAACAAAACCCCTCAGCAAAAAAGGTGTCTCATTGAAGCCAAAACAAATATGATAATAAATGTAGGTTTTAACCCTGTACAAAAATTACCTACATACGGATTCTAAAAATAGAAAATAAAAAATGGATAGGGTGTAAAACATAAAGAAAATACACAGAAATTTTCTCCTGGATCCCAAAACCGAGACTACCAGATTGATTTTCCATTATATTCATGTCAATTTTACAATGCATATATATACATGACAAAGCATCCATAAACCCCAATCCATTAATCCTGGATTAGAACATAACTGTAGTTCCCTTGACCGGATCTACAAAATAACATGGATAGAAAACCATCATGTCCAAAACCATGTGTGAAATCCATGCAAAAAACCATACGTAGGTCTACCCACCTAATATATGGTCCAAAAAAAATTTTCTTGGGGTGCTGCCCTAGACCCCGTGCAAGGGGGCTACTGCCCCCTTGTGACCACCCCCCACACATGGGGTAGTCATGTAAAGAATATAACACACACCCAACATACCATACACTTCCCATCATTGATGAAACCATGCATGAAATGAGGGAAAAGTCCAATTCAAATTGAGAGGCCAAAGCCTCACCCATAACTCCTCCCGAGGGCTTCTTCTTAGACTTCTTGAGTGGACAAGTTGTAGCAAACTGGCCCAGATCATGATAATGAAAGCACTTAATTTTCGTCATGTCTTTCTTGTTACCTCCATGGAAATAATCTAATTTGGAATGGGAGGCTTTCCCTTTCCCCTTCTTTACCTTAATCTCTAAGGCACAGTTCTCTTCATCATCAATCTTTGATGAGGAGCGATCCTTGGTGTTCCTCTCGATCTCCTCCTGCTTCAAATCTGATCATAATCGTTCTGAATCTCACAGCTTGTCCCGACCATTGACAAAGTCTTGATAACTATTCCAACTCTTTGGGATTCCCATAAGAGCAAGACTCACCATATCATCCTTGGCAACCATGACTCCAACACTTCCAAGCTCATCACGACATTGAGTGAACTTGGTCAACTATTTTGTAATAGTCTCGCCTTTCTCCATTTTGATTTCTCAAATTTTTTCCTTCAGTTCCAATTTACTTTGGTCATTGTTGTTCTAGCACAAATCCTTCAATTATTTCTATATAGTATATGGAGTTTCCTTTCCATGGAGACTTGAGACAATGTGGTCTCGAACTCCCTCAAGGATTATCCTCCTCGCCTTCACCACACACTTATTCCATTCAGCCAGATTCTGTGCATTCGATGTTGTTGCCTTAGGAATGCCTTGATCAATGAATTCATTCAAGCAATTATCCTCTAGCACAACCTCCATTATGTCCCTCTAGTCTATATAATTTAAGTTTCCTTCCAAGGCATAGTCGAGCCGCAAGCCTTAAGATGCCATTTGTGAATCCTAAAGAATTTATTGCAAAATTCGAATTTCAACTGTAACCCAAAACTCAAAACTTTGAAATCTCCTCTAGTATATTGCCTTCAGCTCCGATACCATGTAGAATTTCCTGTAGATTCACAAGCTCATGCAATTTACTAAAGCACAGGATAAGACTCTACTTCTACATTTATTGAGCTAAAACTAATAGATCGATGCAAACAATATGAACAAGAATAAGACAAATCAATGGCACATAATGTAGAGCTGTAACAAGGGTCTTTCTCACCTCTAGTTATCTCACATTACAAGTCAATCCGGGAGCGTTTTGTTATTGTAAAGGGTATCTCAATTTGAGGCTATTTGTCAGAGTAATGCTTAGTAGTATAGGTCTAAGAAATACAAGAGTAAACGGATGCTAAGCTATGGCTAAATTACTTTTGCATAAAGAAATCACACACGGCAACTTTATCAGTCAAGGGTACGGAAGTAGTAACCCATCCCTCTAGAAACTGATGAAGGAAAAGGAATTAGAGTATGGATCATGGATCTGGGAGCATAATAGCGTCTGCTGTGTCTCACGACAGCCTTGATCCTCCTCCCACACCAAACCAATGAATGCAAGTAAAAAGGAACAGCAAGAAAGCAGAATGGAACGACAATTCAGAAATGGAACAGCAATAAAAGGAACGACAGTAAAGAAACTAAATCTCGCGAGTTCAACACTCTCAATTCTTGGCATCAACTTACATAAAAAGAAAGAGAAATCTTTTGTAAAAGTAGACAGCTTAATCAAATGGAACAGCAAACCACCACAAACAGGAAACGTCAATCATATGTACACATAATCTGAAATGATCACCAGTAGTCCACACACAACGTCAATTCCATCTTCTTATGATCATCACTCCAACCATATGTAGCTAAAACATTCCACTTATAAATTCTGTAACAGAAGTGAACAACTCAGAACAATATTATGTGATCAATTCTAGAAATATGATGTAAACTTGTTACAAAGATTTACGAAAGGAAAACTACTGGTGAACGAGTATGGAACAGCATGTAAGTATATCAGATTATGAAGAACAATAAACAAACCACACAAAGCCAAACTGTAATGATACAATCAGCTAGTGTCCGTTGGAGCCGGGCCCTTAGCTTCCAATGGCACACCGCCATAACTTACTTCAGATGCAGGGAGAAAGTAACACCAAATATATTATATTAATGCATCCATGATAGTACAGCAAAACTAAGTCTCAAAGAGACTCGATAGTTTGAGTTTAAACCAACTGTGAAGTCTGTAAACAGAAAGTAAAGATACAAGATAATCAAAAAGTCCCTGAAGTCTTCGATGCTGCCCCTTTTTATACGAGTAATGGCGGAGTTAACTAAACAACAAAATAATTGAAAGTAACGATCCCTCAGGATCAAAGATCCTGAGGGATCTGTTAAACTGTTAACTCCTCTCTTTTCTCTGCCTAGTCTTCCGAACTGACAGTCCTTCATCTCGTCCCGGATTGATCTGCCTTGATTTACTCGCCCTGGTCTGGATTTTATTTGGTTTTGGAGGGACAGCCGTTATCTTCTCATGGAACTCTCGTTTTGCACCGCGCCTTCCCACTTTTGTCTTTTCCTGCATAGAGAAGATAACTATTAGTGATTGGGTCATTCGTGCTTATTCTCATTACATTCTCCTTATTTTATAACAAAGAAAAGGTTACAACTATTGCTTGAAACACCACTAAGTTATTCGTTAAAAAATACCTTTCCAATGCTCTACACACCCCCCGGCTTACTCTGTTTCATGGCCTCATGAAAACGTTATAATTAACATGGAGAGCGGTAAGAGAATAGGTGGGAGAGGGCACCTCGTGAGGAGGTCTGCAACCATGGTGAGCAACCAGATTATCAAAGAATTGATTCAATTGATCTGCAGGCATATTATACAAGGCCTGGTACCCAGGTGCAGGGTGCCAAATAATCGGGCTACGGAACCGGTATCCTAACCAAGACGGCCCAGCTTGCAGAATGCGATGGCCATAAAGGCTCAACTGTTCAGTAGCCAGCTCAAAATTCTCATATTTGAATGGCTCCCTGAGCTGGATGCCTGGTGTAGAAATCCGATAGCGGAATTTGGAAGCATCCAGGGCAAAATCCTTAATAGCCAGAAAGTATTCCAAGCTATTTCGGATCAAATCCTCATGCATGGGTCCTAGCAGTTCTATGACGCCCGGGGTTCTCATAAGGCTTTTGTGTGATTGCCATAGGTGAACTGGGTTTCTAGGCTCGGCCTTGACCCATAGATCTAGGCTGTTCTCCTGCCTCTGAAAGGCATTGTAAGCCCTGAGCCATTTTAATTGATTGACCCCAAATGAAACAAAGGCTTGTAGCTGTATATCTCCCACAAAAGTTCCAGGGTTTAAATCAGTTTCCTGCTCAAGCACCATATTGTGCAAATAGAATTCACATAGTAACCTTTGGACCTTAACCCCATAATGTTTGCAACAATCAATAAAATCATTAACAGTATTAATCTGAATAGGGGCACCTGCCCTGACAGCTTTTATTTTCAATCTTAAGTATCTTTCAAGGAGAAATAAAGCATAATTCTTTGCAGGGGCCCTGCAAGTCAAAACATCATTATACAGCGAACATACAGTGTCCAATTGTTTAATAACATCATCTAGTCGACGTGTTACCTTAGCAACCTTTTCCTGCTCCTTCTGCCATCCTTCAAAGGCCTGACTCTCTGATTGACTCATGTCCCGCAGTTGCTGCTGCAGTTCTTCATGTTTTTCCTTAGGGATCATTTGTTCCTTTAACTGCTCAGCTTCCTGCTGCAACTCCTCGTATTTTTCCCGAGGGACCATTTGTTCCCTTAGCTGGTCAGCCTCCTGTCGGGCTTGCTTCATCTTGTGGTGCAAGGCCTTGGTTTTTGGATCCTTTTTCCATGATTTCTCCGAGGCAGGGAGTTTTACCTGGACCTTCACGTTTCGCTGCCTGGAATTCGTATCCCGAATTATCCCTAAAGGTGGTGCCTCAGTTTGGACTGCTTTGTTTTCCCTTTCTTTCTTAACATGAATAAAGGGGTACGATGGCCCCTCTGTAAATGGAATGTCGTCTTGCGGCTCGGTTTTGATTGGAACGGCAGTTGGTTCCAATGGGCTATTTGGAACAGCAGTCTGTTCCTCAGCGTCAATAGGAACGACATTCTGATGTTCCATATCAGATGGAACGGCATTTTGATGTTCCATATCAGATGGAACGGCATTTTGTTCCTCAGTGCTGGTTGGAACAGTCGTAGGTCTATCAGCAGAGTATTGACCTACGGGACGCCTATAAGCCCCTTGCCTTCTCATCCGACAGGACCCTGCTGCATTTGTCCTTCTTTTTCTCCTTATGGTCCTTCTTATTCTCAGACTGGCTTTCAAACTTCGAATTTTCTGCCGAAGCTGGGCTATACTATTCAGCAGTCTCTGCTGTTTCTTTCTCAATTTCTTAATTTATCTTGCTTCGGCAGTGGGTGCATGAGTGGCCCTCAGTTCTGCTCCTCTTTCATCGAGGGTTTCTTCTGGAATTCTGGGAACGAACTGTTCCCAACAAGCATTTTCATTCTCCACGTCAACAGCAGGTGGGTTTTCTTCTGGTGTCTTGGGAACAAATTGTTCCCGGCTGGTATTTACATTTTCTTTATCAACAACAGGGGGGTTTTCTCCTCCTGCCATTTCTTCATGCAATTCTTCATGCGTTTCTTCCCCAGAGGGTCCTTCAGGAGGGTCTGCTGGACTGGAAGGTGAAGCATAATCTCCCAGGCTGGCCAAGATGGTGGCCAGCTCTTCTTCCTCCACGGGGTCCTGTGGCGGGTTGTCCCCCAATTGTTCCATTTCCTCCTCCTGAATTGGCTGCTTAGTGGCTACCTCCGGATAGTCGGCCTCGGCCTCAGAGTCAGAATGTTCATTTCCTTCCTCGGCTTCTGCTTCGTTCTCAACTTGTTCCACATTTTCCCTCGAGGGTTCCTGTTCTGGCACTGGTGGCTCATCTGTTATTTCGATCGGCTGGTCAATGCTTAGCTGGATTTTCTCCAGCCTGCCTTTTATCCCTGCCAACCAAGCTGACTTCCTAGGCCTCTCGAACTGTTCGGGTGTGCTGGCCACCTGCTCTTCCACCACCACCTTTCTGCGTTTTTCAGATTGTTCTGGCGTGCCAGAGGAATGCCTACGTTTCGAGGCAGCACGCTCTTCTGTGGCCAGTTCCTTATGTTTTTCTGCATGTCCAGATGCTCTAGAGGAACGTTTTCGTTTTACTGACTCCGTGCGTTTCTTGGGTTGCTCGGGTGTATCCGAGGGATGCTTGGGTTTTGGTGATTCTCTGGGCTTCTTGGGTGTTTCAGAGGTACTAGCGGGATGCTTAGCCTTTGGGGATGGTGATGCCACTCCCCCTCCAATTGTTGTAATAAGCTCCCCCCAGCTACTCTGCTGCTGAGTGAGACTGTGGCTCACTATCAGGCGGATCAACCCATGGTGGCTAACCACTGCGTCTTCATGGTGTGCCTTTTTCAGGCTCCGAGAGGCATCATGCAGTAATGAATTTAACAATGCAGGGAGATTCACAGAACATTTTCCTTTTAACATAGCCAGGAGCTTAAGGTGACGCGGTCTTACCACATCTTTTCGCCCCTCGCAGGTGATGTAGCTCTGCACCACCTTTGCCAATTCGCTCCAGGGTTCTCCTAGCGTTGCGGGCAGCACTCCTTTTCCCTTCACTGTTAGATTCTGTCCTTCGTCTTGGAAAATTTCTATGATCTTTTGCAACCTCTCTTTCTTTATCGTCCATATTGGTCCTGAGGCTGGTAATCCTGTTACTTCCGCGATTATTTCCTTCGTGACCATTATCTGCTTCCCTCCCACTACGGAGTGTTCTTCCTGCAAATTCTGCAGGAATTCCATGGCCACAGTTTCATTTGATTCACGCAGGCGGCTAAAATAAGTTAGCCACCCTGCCCTTTCTAGGATCTCCCGAGCAGCTTCGGAGACTACTAGCTTACTAGGCTCGCTTCTGATAGCCTTGCCTCCCATGGTTCTGTTTTGGGATCCTAGATGGAACAGCAATTACCTGTCGCAAAGAACGTAATCGCAGCAAGAAAAAAACACTGAGCATGCATGAAAATAGATTGTAAATAGCAACTTTTTGCAAAAATAGCATTGTCATGCCGTTAACCCATGCCGTACCTTCGTACCATATCATTTCCGAATGATGTGCTAACACGTAGCCGGCGGAGTAATGAGATCACCTCCCCCCTCGCAATATGATAGGTTGTCCCAGCTGTCAAATGGAGGAGCAGCCGCCATCCTGTCCCCAAGTCATAACGGAACAGCATATAGAGTTTTGCCATGTTTTCAGATTAGACAAAGAAATACCGAGATCGAGGCAAAAGGTAGATCGCGTTTTGCATAAGCCTGCGTGATGTGATGCAAGGCAGGAGGATAGGACGTCTGACACTCATATAAAGTCTGAGGTAGTCATAGTCAATACCTTTGCCATGATTGGTGGTGATAGATATTCATGCGACGTATCCATCAAAGTGTAAGATATAATTATTATGAGGATAGAAAGAAGTATTTGATATGGTCCAAATTGGTGTATATATTACGACTCCGATACCATTAACAGAGCTCTGCTGCCGACAGGTGTTCATAACCTTGGCAGAGTTGTTTATTTCACCCTGGAACCATGGTCCTTTGTGTATTTTTGAAGAGCAATTCTTGTCAAAATGCAGGCCATCATGCTGGCTTGGTAACCAGATAACCATGATGCCATTCACCAGAGAGGCGCGAAACGTGGGCAGGCCGGCTCGTAATGAGACCCCCTGTTCCAAGGTTTGTTTATGTAGTGAACCCGTTGGACCATATCCCTGGTGTGGTGGCCATGATGGGAATGCCACTTCGCTTCCAATCTTATGATCATAGTAGGCTGGTTCTTTAATGAAACCCCCTATCCTGCATTTGACAAATAATTTCTTTTTATTTTGCTTTTTCTTTTTTTCTTTGAAACAGACTTTGCTCTTGTGTAATTACACATAAGGGTGGTTCAGCCCTCCTTAAGAGTGGGAATGGCGGAAGAAGTCTTGTCATCCCAATAAGAAGATATAAATCTTCTGTTCTTATTTCCAAGTAATAATAGAGAAAATTGTAGGAACTCAACATGATGAAATTTTCCAACAAGGCAGAGGAGGTGAGACCATGACAACAAAAATGATGAGTGTGTGGATCCTTCCTTTGTTGTTGCATCAATACTAGGGCTGTTAAAGATAGCGATTTATGATATGCTGATCTCGATATATCCTGACTTTTATATTCATTGCATAAATGTATAGCTGCTACTTATGGCCTTGGAAAGAGGATGGACAACACATCCTTTATATGAAAGGGACAAGAGCATACTACTCCTTTTTGAAAGGGGAGGGTGAGGAGGAGTTCATCTGATGCATTGCCTTAAAAAGGGCAGCAGAAGCACACAAATGTTGTTTCCTTTGAAAAAGGAACAACCAAAAGCACAAATGCTGTTCTTTTAAAAAGGAACAGCAAAAATACTCACAAGTGTTGTTCCTTTTGAAAAGGAACAGCAAAAACACACAAGTGTTGTTCCTTTTGAAAAGGAACAGCAAAAACACTCAAGTGCCGTTCCTTTTGAAAAGGAACAGCAAAAACACTCAAGTGTTGTTCCTTTTGAAAAGGAACAACAAAAACACTCAAGTGCTGTTCCTTTTGAAAAGGAGCAGCAAAAACACACAAGTGTTGTTCCTTTTGAAAAGGAATAGCAGAAACACACAAATGCTGTTCCTTTTGAAAAGGAACAGCAAAAACCCAAAAGTGCTGTTCCTTTTGAAAAGGAACAGCAAAAACACACAAGTGCTGTTCATTTTGAAAAGGAACAACAAAAACACACAAGTGTTGTTCCTTTTGAAAAGGAACAGCAAAAACCCAAGTGTTGTTCCTTTTGAAAAGGAATAGCAAAAACCCAAAAGTGCTGTTCCTTTTGAAAAGGAACAGCAAAAACACACAAGTACTGTTCCTTTTGAAAAGGAACAACACACACAAATGCTAAAAACATATATACAAAATTTACAATCTTATATACAAGATGTGGTAATAAAATATGAATTTCTTACTGATCTATAGGTGAGGAAGTTTTTGCTTCCTCGCCCATAATCTCAATGTTAGTATCTTGGCGTAGCTGCTGACAAAAAGATTCCCGAGTGAGCGGTTTGCGATACAGACGAACTCGGTGGCCGTTTACCTTAAATGTATATCCAGACCCATCGATTGTGATCAGAGTAAGGGTCCCATTGTCATGGACTTTTTGAATCTCGTATGGTCCCAACCAACAAGTCTGAAGCTTCCCCGGGAAATCCTGAAATCTAGAATCATATAACAGAGCCCAGTCTCCTTCATGAAATATCTTGTTTTTGATGAGCGCATCATGCCATTTGGCTCGCTGCTGTTGAATGAGTGCTGTATTCTGTAATGCAGAGAGCCTTATTTCATCTAATTCATTATTTTGCTGTAATCGATTTTTCTGTGCTTCACATAAATCCAATCTGACTTCTTGGGCAGTTCGCAGCGTTTGGATCTCGAATTGTATAGGAAAAATGGGCTGCTTTCCAAACACTAAGTGATATGGTGAATAGTCGGTGGTGCTTCTCCATGTGGTTCGATAAGCCCACAGTGCCTCGGGTAGTCGGGCGGCCCAATCACGCTGATGTGAGGCAATGGTTTTTGTCAAAATAGACTCTATTACCTTATTACTACTCTCCACTTGCCCATTTGCCTGTGGATGGTATGGGGTAGTAATTTTATGCTGGACACGATAGTTATTGAGTGTTGCAGCTAATTTATGCCCCACAAATTGTGGTCCTCCGTCTGTAATTACTTCTCTTGGAAGACCATAATGTACAAACAAATGGAACAAGAACTGTATTACCGAATCTTCTGTAGCTCTAGGCAATGCCTCTGCTTCAACCCATTTGGTAACATATTCAGTTGCCACCAAAATGTAGGTTATTTGGTTTGATGGCGGGCTGATGGGTCCAACGAAGTCCAGAGCCCAGCGTTCGAAAGGTTCGATCACTAATTGAGGCCGCAAAGGCATTTCGTTGGCTGGACCAGGTCGTCCTGCATGCTGACAGCTATCACAGGCCTGGACAAATTTTTTCGCATCCTTGAAAATTGTAGGCCAGTAATATCCCATTTGTAATACTTTATGTGCTGTTCTTCGTTCAGCAAAATGTCCTCCACATGGCCCGTCATGGCAGGCTTTCAAGATATCAAAGATTTCGTCCTCTCGAATACATCTTCTGATTTCCATATCTGCACCTGTGTGAAACAAATAGCCCCCAACCCACGAAAATCGAGTGCTTTTCTGAACAATCTGCTTCCGTTCATTGGGGGTTAAATGTTTTGGAAGCTTACCTACTGCAAGATAGTTAGCAACATCAGCGTACCAGGGAGTCTGAACAGCGACAACAAATAAGTGTTCGTCTGGAAATTGGTCCTCGACTGCTGCTGCTTCAACTGATTTTGGTATTCGTGAGAGGAAATCAGCTACAGGGTTTTCTTTCCCCGGTCGATCTCTGATTGTAATATCAAACTCCTGCAACAGGATCAACCACCTAGTTATTCTTCCATTTGTAACAAGCTTATTTTCTAAATACTTAATAGCAGAATGGTCTGTATACAAAATAACGGGATAGCCTGTAATGTAGTGTCTAAATTTATTAACAGCGTGTATCACAGCTAAAAATTCTTTTTCGGTGACAGTGTAATTTAATTCAGCCGGAGCCAAATTTTTGCTAATGTAATAGATGGCGTATGGTCTTTTATCCTCTTCTTGGCCCAGAACTGCACCGATTGCTGTGTCTGAGGCATCAATTGAAATTTGGAATGGTAAATTCCAATTAGGTCCTCGGAGAACTAGAGCTGTAGATACCAGCTTCTTTAATTCTTTGAAAGCTCGATCACATTTCTCTGTCCATAAGAAGTCAACATTTCTAGTTAATGCATGTAAAGGTGCGGCAATATGTGAATAATGTTGTATGAATCGTCTATAATACCCAAAAAAACCAAGAAAACTGTGTACCTCTGTTTGATTAGTGGGGGTCGGAATAAGCAAAAGTATTTGAATTTTGGCCGGGTCTACCTGAATACCAGCTGCTGAAATATAGTGTCCCAAAATGAGTCCTTCGGTCATCATCATGTAACACTTTTCGTGACTCAAGCAAAGTCTGGTAGCGATGCAGCGCTGTAGGACTTTTTCGAGGGTATCTAGAGCTGGATCAAAGTCATCTCCATATGGTGTGAAGTCATCCATGTAGACTTCCAATCCATCATTAATTAAATCTGCAAAGATGCTAAGAATAGCCCTTTGGAATGTGGCCAGAGCATTACATAAACCAAAAGGTAAGACTCGATAAGCGAACGTTCGCCAGGGAAAAGTAAAGGTAGTCTTATCCTGGTCTTCAGGGGCAATCTGAATCTGAATGTATCCGCTGAAGCCATCCAAGAAAGAAAAGAATTTCTTGCCTGCTAAGGTGTCCAGTACCTGATCTATGAATGGGAGAGCGAAGTGATCTTTTTGTGTGGCTTTGTTTAATTCTCTATAATCCACACAGATCCTCCATTTCCCGTTCTTTTTAGGTACTACCACAAGTGGAGAGACCCATTTGCTGTCAGAGATAGGATAAATAAAATTAACATTTAAAAGTTTCTGAAGCTCAACTTTTACAACATATTTTAAATGGGGGTTGAGTCTTCTTTGCGGTTGACGAACAGGTCTTGCATCTTTTTCGATATAAATATGATGTGTGCATAGCTGGGGATCAATCCCTTTCATATCGGGATAGTCCCATGCAAATGCCTCCTGATACTTTCGTAACAGCTGGATGAGTTTTGTCTCTTGATCTGGTGTCAGATTAGCGTTAATATTTAAAGTTTTCCCCGGTTCAATTTCCACTACTTTGCTATTAGCGACAGAAGTCACAGGTATAATTCGGTCATGTTCGTCTTTCAGAGGATCCTCCTCTAATTCATTATCAAATGCCGCTTTTATCATAAAACATTGTGTATACGATGTGGATTCTGTTTGATTAATGAATTTATTGATGGCATCGTCTTCCGTTTGATCTTTGAAATCTAGTGCTTCTTGGACTGTTAATGGGGGTCTAATATTGTCAGTGATATATGAGGCAGAGCGCAGGTTGGTTCTCATCATCGTGATGCTTGGCTGCGCTGGAGGGTACAAGATTAAATTTTTGATATCCGGCCCTCTGGTTATGGTCATGTTTCCCTGCCGGTAACCAATGTAGGCGTCAGCAGTAGCGAGCCACGGTCTACCTAGAATTAGCGGATGTCCATCTAGTCGGGTTTTTGGATTGATTATCAGGAAATCGGTCGGGTATTCCCAGGAGTCCACTGAAACCATGACATGATACAAGGTGCCTTCTGGTCTAATTACTGATCGGTCAGCTAGTTCTAACAAAGTGGAAGTAGGTTTTACCGATGTAATTCCGAGCTTCTGGAAAGTCGATGTTGTCAGGATGTTAATTGCAGCCCCTAGATCAACTAAGACGTTGGTCAAGGTCTGCCCATAGATTTGAACAGTGACAATTGGGTTTCCAGGGTCCTCGTATTTAACTGGTGTTTCTTTTCCTGATAGGAGGTCGGATAAGGTGCCGACTACCTGGACTCTTGGGTTAGAGGTTACATTTCTTTTTTATTTTATGATACACAGGTCTTTTATGGTTTTTTCATATATGGGGATATCCTATATAGCTTGGAGGAATGGAATTCTTATATACAAGTTTTGTAGTTCTCCCATAATATCAAAATCTGGATATTGTGTTGGTCGTGGAATGGCCAATCGTTCTGGGAAAGGTGGAGGAGATGTAATTACTTGATGATGGGCCTGGTCTTTATTTACATCTTCCTGTTGTGACGACTGTTCTATAGGTAACTGATCTTCAATGTGAGTTGTTCTATGTCCCTCAGTTTCTATTATTCGCCCAGATCTTAACTGAAGATCATTGCACTCCTGCAGATCAGGTTCAATCTCTGAGGATTCTATAATTTGAAGAGATTGAACTGGTCTATTATTCGGATTGGGGTTGGGTTGGGCTAGGAGCTGCGGTCTCAGATTAGGCTGGGGATTTTGTTGTAAGGCTGGCAGGGAGTGGAATTGATCGTGCTGGCTGATATGTCGATTTTGGCCAGTTTGTCTGCCAGGGTGAACCTTGCGAAGTAGAAGGGGTCCATTGCGGAGGATATGAATTATTCTGCCAATATGGTGGGGGATAAGGGAAGTTTGGCCAACCAAATTGGTTCATCCAAGGATTCAGAGTAGGAAACATTTGAGGTGACCAATTCGAAAATGGGGGCTGAGACTGGTTTTGCCACATATTCTATTGCTGAGCATTGAACTGCGGGGGTTGAAAAGAAGAGGAGGGGTCTGAAAACATACCAGATTGCCTTGGCTGCCATTGACGATGCTGGTTAATAAAATATGCTGATTCTGGCTCCTCTTCTGCTTCTTTGTATACTGCCTTCAAACCAGGAAGTGAGGGGCAAATTTCAGTCAGGTGGTCCTTGGTACAGATAGCACATGTTTGGACTGTATCCAGCGGGCATTCCTTGTGGCTATGTTTCTTCCTGCATCGAGGGCAGAAAATCGCTAGATTCTGTTCCGCCTCTGCTTGCTTCTGTTTAGCCTGCACAATATCAAGATGTGTAGTTAATGTCCCCAGGATATCAGTTTTAAAATTTTCTAGCAAGTTTCCAAGTTCCACACGTGTTACTCCCTCTATTGATGTTCTGTTATCTCTGGTAAAGCGATCGTATTCTGCTGGTTTTATCCTTGTGCTGCCTCTTGAGCTCCTGATACACAGATCAATGATGTCAGCAAAATTTTCCTGATAAATGTCTCCTTTCCCCATAATATTCAACGTTTCAATCCATTGTTCTTTCATACCTCTAATTAATGCGGTTTTCAACACGTTATCAGGCAGAGGTAACGATGCATGGGGAGATCTTTGCAAGTTATATTGGAAACGTTCTACATATTCTTCTAGAGTTTCGTTTGGTCTGGCTGACATTTAAAAGATTTCATCTTTTAGTTCTCTTGACCTACAGTAATCCTGATATTTCTTTAAAAAGGCTTCTTTCATTTGATCCCAATTGTTAATAACCCCACCACCTAAGCCCATAAACCATCTTAAAGCAGCCCCTTTTAATGTGGAGGGGAGCAATTTTAATTTCTGGGGATCGGTGGTGTAATCGTATCCTCTACATAATACATCAAATTCGAACAAGAATGCATCAGGATCTTCTGATGTAAGGCCATGAAATGTGGGGATATGCTGGAGAGGGATAGCTTTCATGGGCGCATTTGCTGCAGAATCTACTATAGGATATTGCAATGTGGAGGTCTGAGTGTTTGGCTGATTCTGCGCCATGGGATCAAATATATGCCAGTAACCTTCAGGAATTTCCAAGAGAGTGTTCCTTGGTTGAGAAGGGGTAGTCTTAACAGGGATTGTTTTGACAACACTCCCTTTATCAGGGATAATGATGGTCCCAACTGTCTGAGGTGAATGAATTCCTTCAACGAGGATTTTTGCAGCGCTTCCTTTATCTGGGCTATTTAAAGGCTAGTTTGGTTCAATAGGAGATCTAGGTTCCCCGATTTCCCCTGTTTCTCCTCCTCCTTCGCAAAGGTTACTAAGATTCCCTTCGTGCAATAGTCCAGGAGTCAAATTTTCAATTTCTTGAAAGTCCTACTCCTCTATTTGACTGTGCACTTCAGCAAAGGCTTCAGATGGTGATCCCGAGGCCTGAAGGGAACTAGTAGGCTATTTAGAATTGATTTTCCTATAACCTACTGATGGCTGAGATTCGGCTTTCTTATAGATTTCGTCTATGAAGGTCGTTCGTCCAAGGGTCACCGGCCCCTTGGCTTTTTCGACTTTGGATGGAGGCTTTTGATCTTTTTCTGGCTTTTTCTGCTTAGTCATGCACTCCAATTAAACTGCTAAATCCTATTTAACCAATCAATTCTACTAGGAAAGCAGACGGTGGAGCAGGGCTTTTACATGCTCCGCACGCAGGTTCTTACCTTCCGTTTTTAAAATCCAACTCTCCCCTAGCAGATTCGTACACTACCCTGTTTAAAATACAAATGGCTATACCCTTTCCCCGGCAACGACGCCAAAATGTAGAGCTGTAACAAGGGTCTTTCTCACCTCTAGTTATCTCACATTACAAGTCAATCCGGGAGCGTTTTGTTATTGTAAAGGGTATCTCAATTTAAGGCTATTTGTCAGAGTAATGCTTAGTAGTATAGGTCTAAGAAATACAAGAGTAAACGGATGCTAAGCTATGGCTAAATTACTTTTGCATAAAGAAATCACACACGGCAACTTTATCAGTCAAGGGTACGGAAGTAGTAACCCATCCCTCTAGAAACTGATGAAGGAAAAGGAATTAGAGTATGGATCATGGATCTGGGAGCATAATAGCGTCTGCTGTGTATCACGACAGCCTTGATCCTCCTCCCACACCAAACCAATGAATGCAAGTAAAAAGGAACAGCAAGAAAGCAGA
Source organism: Pinus tabuliformis (assembly GCA_031772625.1). NCBI lineage: Eukaryota > Viridiplantae > Streptophyta > Pinopsida > Pinales > Pinaceae > Pinus > Pinus tabuliformis. The sequence continues at coordinate 1,303,415,811 of CM062818.1, forward strand.
ATGGAACGGCAATTCAGAAATGGAACAGCAATAAAAGGAACGACAGTAAAGAAACTAAATCTCGCGAGTTCAACACTCTCAATTCTTGGCATCAACTTACATACAAAGAAAGAGCAATCTTTTGTACAAGTAGACAACTTAATCAAATGGAACAGCAAACCACCACAAACAGGAAACGTCAATCATATGTACACATAATCTGAAATGATCACCAGTAGTCCACACACAACGTCAATTCCATCTTCTTATGATCATCACTCCAACCATATGTAGCTAAAACATTCCACTTATAAATTCTGTAACAGAAGTGAACAACTCAGAACAATATTATGTGATCAATTCTGGAAATATGATGTAAACTTGTTACAAAGATTTACGAAAGGAAAACTACTGGTGAACGAGTATGGAACAGCATGTAAGTATATCAGATTATGAAGAACAATAAACAAACCACACAAAGCCAAACTGTAATGATACAATCAGCCAGTGTCCGTTGGAGCCGGGCCCTTAGCTTCCAATGGCACACCGCCGTAACTTACTTCAGATGCAGGGAGAAAGTAACACCAAATATATTATATTAACGCATCAATGATAGTACAGCAAAACTAAGTCTCAAAGAGACTCGATAGTCTGAGTTTAAACCAACTGTGAAGTCTGTAAACAGAAAGTAAAGATACAAGATAATCAAAAAGTCCCTGAAGTCTTCGATGCTGCCCCTTTTTATACGAGTAATGGTGGAGTTAACTAAACAACAAAATAATTGAAAGTAACGATCCATCAGGATCAAAGATCCTGAGGGATCTATTAAACTGTTAACTCCTCTCTTTTCTCTGCCTAATCTTCCGAACTGACAGTCCTTCATCTCGTCCCGGATTGATCTACCTTGATTTACTCGCCCTGGTCTAGATTTTATTTGGTTTTGGAGGGACAGCCGTTATCTTCTCATGGAACTCTCGTTTTGCACCGCGCCTTCCCACTTTTGTCTTTTCCTGCATAGAGAAGATAACTATTAGTGATTGGGTCATTCGTGCTTATTCTCATTACATTCTCCTTATTTTATAACAAAGAAAAGGTTACAACTATTGCTTGAAACACCACTAAGTTATTCGTTAAAACATACCTTTCCAATGCTCTACACATAACACAATAAGCTTTCCTGGGGAAAGCCACTACTCAAAATCTCACCTATTTGCATTGAGTTAATGAAAAATATGAGTGAATATACAAATCTTGTTCTCACTAGAACAATTCCACGCAAGTATGATAAACTCTCTGCCTCACAAGCCCGCTCTAAGCCAACACACAGCCAATTTCCACTCCCTGGTAAGCCCCTATTTCCTTGGGCAATTCCTAGGATGAATAGCCTATATTTAAAGTGAATTCATGCTTCGAAAACTGTGCAATCCTAATTAGGTCCTCTCTTTGATTGCATGCATGATATTTACAACTCAGTAAATCATACAAATGATAGTACACTGTCTCTGTACTCTTGTCTCAATTGGGTCTTTCTCAGCACTAACATGCATGTGTTTTTGACGAGTGAATCTTCAGTTATATGAAGTAGCACCTATGGATACGCTAGTGCACTAACTGCCTTCTAATCCTCTACTACTTCAACAAACAGTTAGAACTATTTTAATTGACTATAACTCAATAAACTGAGTTATCTAATTACAACTCAATCTAAACTCATACTAGACCCCTAAAATTTAGGGAGAACATATACATGACTTCCAACTCAAAATTATTAAGCTAATTAAGTTAACTAAATTTAATTAAATATTTACAAGTTTCTATGAGAATAGAATTCGATTTTAGTTCATAGTTTAATTCAAGGAAAAATTAAACTAGAATTTCTTGTTGCCATTTCTCAACAGGTCCTTTTACTGAAAGGGAATAGAAAAGTGGGCCTTTTAAAGACAAGTAATAGTACTGATCTAGAAAATACACACGAGCATATACATATGAATGAATATTTAATCAACCAATGAAATAGTTCACAAGGAAGCAATGATTGTTAAAGGAAATACAACACACCTTCATCAAGATAAGTACTCAATACACCAAAATATTTCAATTTCCTTAGTACATATGAAAACAAAATACATTGCAAACATTCAAAGAATAGTCTTACAATATTCATGACATATGCATGAAAGCGTGTTCACTCAACGAGCTTCTGAATTAAGTAAAAGTTCAGAGATACATCAAGTTGATGGACAACACTTGCTCGAATAGTAGAGCATTAGAGCAGTCATTCACTCCTCCAAAACAATGATCTTCCTCTCCAATTCCTAGTAGGAGGAGCCAAGGCAAAAATTTCCTTTGCATGAATAATGAGGGTGTATATATAGTAAGTGGGGTGATCATTCACCTCCCTTCTGACTCTTGGACTACCCTCATCATTATTCAAATCCTCTATTACCTTTTGACTTCCTACATGATTTTTCATATTACATCGATGGCTCTTGGACTTCCACTTTACATTACATTTCTCCCATACAAAAATTACATAATCCACAATATGATGTGGTACATGATGACTTATGAAATGACATGACATGACACTACTGACATGGAATTTGTGATGACATGGCAATGCCAAGTCACCCTTTGTTGCTAGTTTCTTTGTCTTCTTGAAATAAGGTGCATGTTCTTCTTCTTCCTCCTCCTCATGACTTGAAGATAAGGAGTATTCAATGTGATAGTTATATTTTTTCTTCTGTTGTAATATTTTGCTCCTTCATATTCTTAATTGATGATCATCTGGTTTCTTCATCTCCATAAGTGTCTTCTATCATGGTCCCCTTCTCTATCCCCTTCATCAGCATCCTATCATAGCATGAAATAATCCCTGTGAATGTAGTCCACTCATGAGAAGATGACATAAATATGATAAAAGCATAATCTAACATGTTTCATGAAATCCATGATTAGGGATGAAACTGGTTACTAGTTGAGTGACTGACTTAGTGATTGCACAGTTCCATAAGTCAAGGTCTAGGACTAAGGCTTGAGACTACGTAATGTGTAGAGAAGGCTAGCTAGAGGCTAAGATTGCACAGTTCTAGAGCCCAAGGCCTGGGACTGAGAAGTGAGACTATATATTTCACAGTTCTGAGAGTTAGAGACTGCGCATTGTGTAGTGCCTAGAGGAAATATTTATTTTTGAGGACTGAGACTAAGTAGTGTTCAGATGAGGCTAAGTGGCCCAGTCAGGGAGTTTTCCTAGTTTTGACTAAGTGTGGAATGAGTGAGATGACTTTGAACAAGGACAAGACTTGAGCATGATCAAACACTTAGATCACTTGATGACATAGCACAGGACACTCATAACACATGATCAACGTACGTTCGTTTATGAGACAACATTGCGACAACTCACTCCAAGTATGATAGTACTTAAAACTTTGAGAATGAGTGTGATCCATATTTACATGATAAGAACGACTCATTAAGACAAATATTACCACTTGAAGAAAACCAAAACTACTTTTATACTATGCGTGATGATTTCCATGCTAAAATATGACATTTTCTATATGAAAAGAAAAGTTCAAATGAAACTTCGATATGTGAATGATAGTGAAATCGGCACAGGTCAGATCAAAGATAAAATGAATATGACACTAATTAAAGTCAAAATTGAGAAAAATTGACAGTTGAAAACATGAAAATGACACTCGTGAAAGCGAAGGTGCGCAACAGTGTCAGTTTGAAAAACTCATCGAAATATAAGTACAAACACATCCAAAAGTGAGAGATTGTCACTGAAAGTGTGAATTGACTATCAACATGGTTTAAAAATTGCACGGGAACTATCTTGATGAAATGTGCTAGGCCAATTTAAGGTTTCGTGAAAGAATGAACTCATGAATTCATTATATACTGAGCATGTGTGAGAAGATGACACTTACAACCCAAGAAGGGAGCTCAAAGACTTAACATAATATCAACTAACCAAGAAGTGACTATGTAATGAATGATAGAAAGATCCACAATAGGCTCCAAAATTCAGGTATAGGAAATTTGTGGAGGGTGTTTATTCTAGTCACAACACCTTGCGACACACTGGTGGAACTCCAACTTCTTTGCCTTAGTAAATTCTTTATGCAGGATCTAGTTCTTTAGGGAGTATTGATTCACCATTCAGATCACTGTAGCTTCCCCACTTACTCCATATGTAAACATAGTCTGCTTCATTCCTTCTTAGTTCAACAAAAACATATGACTAACGATATTACAATGTCTCAAGATAGGAGGAGGGTAATGTAGCATGCAAGCTTTAGATTTTTAGAGCATAGATTTTCATCTCTGGTGTTGATTTGCTACTAGTAGGCTTGGATAGTATGCTATTAGAGCCACTTTAGGAACATAAACATTGCTCCATGGCTATTGATTCTAGATAGTATCCCGACGAAATTTCTTGCTTCACCTCCCTGCTGAGGAGACCTTTCTCTTCTTTCACCCTTTATTTATTTATTTTATATAGGACTATGCATCAAAACTTATTCATTTCATGGGTAGAAGAGGGATCCCAACTTATTGATAGAACAAGAGGTTGTTCCTTCATAGAAGCATATGTAATACCTATGATATTGGTTTTCTCATTCAGATTTTCCCCTTGTCCTTCTCTACTTTATTGGATCAGCATGGAAAATACTGAAACGAAAAGAACCAATCATAGGCATGAGGTTTCTAGAATAGACACAGATATCATGGTTTGACACATATCTTTCCTCATGCAAGGATCATATTTTCTGTTAGAAAATCATCGAACAAAGGATAACTATGACCGAGAAGAAGGACTGAAGTTCAGCCAAATGTTGCACTACCACAAAGCATTGGTCTATTTTTACACATTGCCTTTCAAGCAAAAAGGAACACCCTTCATGCAAAATATTATTAAATAAAACACGAAAGAAGAGACATGACACAACAAAAACCAAAATGAAAAGGATGAAGCAAATGGTTTGTAACTGGAAAGAGGATGCAAGATGAAATTTAGAACACAAATGAAGACTACAAAAAGTGAGGGAAAAATGCATATGCAAGGGAAACTAATATGTAGCTATGTATACTCCTAACCTAACCAGCTAGAAGGTCAAGGTCGCGTATAATGAAATTTCCAATGTAGCCACTATAGCTACTCCCATCCTGCATACACAAATATGTGATCGATTAAATATGATATAATGTAATGTGGAATGGAAAATATAATACCTTGAATAATTTTCACAACAAATTGAAGGTCTCTCCTATTAGCAAAAAGAGGTGCCATAGTTAGTATTTCTTCCCAACTTGCGATCTTACCTTTTCAATGAAAATTATAATAAGACAAACCTTGAGAGCTTCTTTTCAATGCACCCTCATCTCTTCCATAATTCCTATAAATCATGAGAAAATACTGAAACTTGTAGTTAGAAAAATGATTTGCTAAGTAAGATTCTTCCAAAAAATCATAGATGGGATTGTGAAATTCAAAACAATCTTGGAAAGATGAATTTTCAATTATAAGCACAGGGTCAGGATGACAATCTTGTGAGGGAAAATGTATATGAGGACCTAATGTAGCATTTAAAAACTTCGAAAGTGCTTCAACTGCTTGACAAGTACACAGATACTGAGATGTTAAACCTTAAAAATCAAAGGATGTAAAACAATTGCCGTTAGATGTACTGATGGGAAAATGGTCAGTTGAATGATATTCATTGGATCCATAATCATGATCAGATGGGCTAATTAAAGCATCATATTCCCAGTTAGTAGTTAAAAAATATAAATAAATTTGAACAGTGTCGCAAATGCTCTACATAATAGAATCATCTTCCTCACATGATGAATGTAAAAAACCATTTTCCTGTAACTAGTTACAAGTTGTACAAGCATCGTAATCATCGAAATAATTGAAAAGGAATGCTAGTATAGAAAATATATGAAAATATTTAGCATGCAACAGATGAAGAAGAGGAACTTGATTCAATGAATAACTCAAGCACTTACTAACACTCAAGAGGATTCACAGTGTCATCAACACATTCACAAGAGAGAATAGGAGTTGATTATCCACCATAAGACCAAACAAATATCAATTATTCAGCCAAACGTAATCTTTAAATTGACATACTTTGCAATTTTGCGCATTCACGAAGGTATACACTCCAAACTTGAATTTTACATAAGATATTTGCATGGGGATGAATTCACCACAATAGTAGGTTCAAAAGCCCAATCTGAAGAAATAAGAAAATTGTAAGGAGAAATCCCAAAATCCATCAAGAACAAGTTTTCATCCAATGAAGCAATACGAATGAGAGAGTTATGTGAGAAAATCCAAATCTGACATGGTTTAGGAATTTTACCAAGATCACAAGAACCAAACATAATCGTCAACGAAATTTGAAGTGTGTTGACTTCCTGGCAAGTTCCAGAACTTTGAAAAGATAGATAAGAAAATTTTATAAACTAAGTCATATCACAAATTTCATGTGGAAAGATGCTATCGATTGAGTTAACAATATCACCATTATCTAGATGGAAACAATCTACATCACTAGTTTGATCATATTTTTCAACTTTAACAAACAAATTACTCATGGAATAATATTCCTATGATTGCGAGTTTGAGGATGTATGAATTGGAAAAATCTTGTGATCATTTTTATTCAAAGATTTTCCCCCATACAAAACAAGATATGATAAGGGATGGAATGGGTACTCTACAATTTCATCACTTTCTTCTTCATCATGGATATTCTCTCTATCCTGTGTCATTTCAAGATTCAACTCATGAGATAAAAAGCTTGAAGAGCATGAAGAGTCTCCATCGCAAGTTGATGCATTGTAAATAATAGAGCACAAGTGATAGGGAGGTGAAGAAGAACAAGTTCTAATACGTAAATATTCCTTTACTGAAACATATTTATGATCTGAATCTTTCGAAACAAAATCTTCTTGGGAAACTAACAGATCAGTTGGTGTACTTGGGTATTCATTATCATATTTATCAGTGAAGTCATCCCCATCAGAATTACTGTTTCCTGAGACTTGGTGTTGATAAGGTAAATTGATCACATTTGATTGACTACCAAGATTACCAGATTCAATATCAGCCAAGAATGAGGAAAAACCATCTTCACATGGAGGATTTTGAAAAAGAGGAAAGGTTGAAATAATATTCACCTTCCTTCTCATCTATTTGTGAAATGTAACTACCTTCCATTTGTTCACTGCTTAGATTAGGAAGAGATTGATTAGGCAGATTGAGGGAGAAGGGGTTATGAGAAAGAGATCATAGAGGATTACAAGTATCTACATCAAATTCAATATTTAAATTATGAGTAATAGTATCATCTTGAGGAATGGAGAAATTATTATTCACCATAAGCTTCATGAACCATTCTAGGATTTCTTCCATGGGATCTAAATCATGAAAAGCAGAAGGAGGATAAGAATATGGATTAGGAATTTGATTGTCATATTTCCCAACTTTATTATCATCACAAGGGGGAACCCGCATCAAAACTAAAAAAGGATGAGGACAACGAACAAAAGTAATAGTGGTTTCATGCTCTAAAATTAGAGGTGTCTAATGATTTTCAAGGGTTGGCAGAGTAGAAACATTAAGGGGTTCAAATTCACCTATAAAAGAGATATGAACTAAACACTCAAAATTTTGCTTGAAGAAATCCCAATTCATATCTTCTTTGGGAAACTCATAACATAAGTGAAGGAATCTATTAGAAAATTCATCAATTGATTCATTAGTTTCCATTCTAAGCTGATTGATTCCTTTATAAACATCTTGGTAATCATACCTATCAAAGGCTTGATGAAGTTCCTTGAGGAAATGATAAAAAGAGTGGATGGAAGCATATGGTAAGGTATGGGACCATCAATTAAAATGAACTTCAAGGGCGAGGAGAAAAGTCACAAAAGACAAATCTTCATCATCGACTTCATAATATTCACAAAATTTAAGAAAATCATAAATGTGCTTAGCTATGGATGTTCCATCCTCACCATTAAACGTAAATTGAGACAAGTCATAAGGAGGCTCATCAGGGATTGAATGTTCACCAGGGGATAGGTTAGAAAAACACCTCGAAATTATCATTTGAGGATGATCCATTTCAGATAAGAAGTTCAAAATAGACTCAAAGAGGACAACTTGTCATCTGACCCTCCTTCTAGTATCATTTTGTTGACGGTGCTAGAAATATGTCAACTAAGGGGGTCTCCCCGATGTGAACTCCCAATTAGACCTCACACCATTTGGAGTAGGAGCCCCATTTGGAGTATCAACTTAACTTCCATGTATCCTTGTAGATTTTCCTTGGCTACAAAGTTCAGCACAAGAGAGTAATACACATATATTTCCATATCGACAAGTGAGTATGGCTTGTGAAATGTTTAGCTGTAGAAACTATCAAGGTCCTTCCACTGAAATTGAAGAGAATAGTGGGCCCTTTAAAGATAAGTAATAATACTAATCTAGAAAAGTAACACAAACATATAGAAATGATTGAATCGTTGATCAACCAACAAATTAGTTCACAAGGAAGCAACAATTATTAAGGCAAATACAACACACCTTCAAAAAGATAAGTACCAAAGCCATCGAAATAGTTGAATTTCCTTAGTACAGATAAAAAAAACATACATCACAAAAATTCAAATAATAGTATTAGAATATTCATGACATATGCATGAAATTTTTCTAGCTCAACAAGCTTCTAAATTAAGTAAAAGTTCCAAGATAGTGAACACCACTAGCCCCAATAATGGAGCATTAGAGCATTTACTCACTCCTCCAAAAAAACTATGTTTCTCTCTTGATCAAAATTGGATCATTATATTATTTTTCATCCATATCAATTCATTTGGAGTGGAAAAAGTGGAGGAATCAGCTCACGAGACTCTTTTTACTAGTGGGACCCAGTTTGGCGAAACGAGGTCTAAAACCTTTTGGGAGCATTTTGAGGCATCAAACGACATTTTTTGGGGGTAAAAATTTTCCTCTTTAGTGCCACACATTTAAATGTTATTCCACACATAGAGACCTTTCCAACGGTGCAAGCGTGTCAATTGGAATCTGTGTGCAAAAGTTGACCTTCCTATTTTTACACCTATAGTTCAGGAGGATATCTCATCAACCCCAATTAGTCATGGAAAATGGGTTAGCCATGTGTTTATGATGTAAAATACTTTAGAAGAGTCTATTTTTTAACTCTAGTTAATATTTTATGTTGTCAAACCTAACCAGTAGTAGGCTATCAGGTTGTGTTATAATGGGCCACTAGGAGGAAGAGTCATTTCATTCTTTACAGAGAATTTTGTTCCATAATTGAGCAAATATAGGAAGGAGAGATAGGAGGTAGAGAATGCAGAGAGGATCTGTGCACTATAGTAGCCCACGGGCCATAGACATTACTTCTTTGTATCTATAGCCATATTTCCAGATAGAGAAAGAGAACGAAGCCACCTCACCTTCGAACTGGGTATTCTCCCGAAATGGTTTTCCAAAGAGCATATCTTGTGTATTATGTGTGTGTGAGATTTTTTTTTTCTCTACTTTTCTAATCGTTTCAATTTTAGATGCATGCTCTAATTAAAGTAAAATCTACAGACCTAGAAATTAATTAAAACTGTAATAATGTAGAATATGAGATTTTTAAATATAATATTATCAAATCTATTGTAATGAACTGTCCAGTTGAATATCCATGGAATTTTATGGATCATTTTGTATCAGAGTGAGTTTCTTTGGCTATTTTGTGGAGATTGCATGGATCTATAATGGTAGGGCCTAAAATCATAAAACCCTAATCATGGGTGACGAATTTATAAACGAACCTCGTGATCCTATAGAGGTGGGGTTTTCACGGCTCGAACAACAAGTCATGAATATAAACCGAAATGCAATCCTCCTCATGGTGGAACTAAGTAATAATCTGGGGATATTTGGAGAAGATGGGTGCTCAAATGCAGAGGATAAATCAGAAGGGGGATCGAGAGATTAGGAAGACGCAGAGAACCAACCTAAGAAAGAAGCTGGAAAAGATCAACCGAGTTCGAGTGTCATGAATAAATGCTTGTTTAAAGTGGAAGAAAATGTTGATATCAAGCCGTACCATGGCAAGATCAATGCTCTAAAGTTGAACCATTAGTTGCAACCACTGGAAGATTATTTCGGTGTTCATCAGATCGAGGAAGGGTAGAATATCTCATTTGCACAATGGAAATCAGAAGTGTTTCCAGGAAAACTAGTGTCTTTTCGATCGACTAGCCCTCTAGGATTGGCAACTATCCTAGAAACAAACAATCAAAGCAATTCGAGATTTCCTCTATGTATGATAGATAAGAGAGAGGCAAAGGAACCAACCTGGATCTTCCGCTTAAATCCTTGCATGATCTCTCTCTCCCTTAACAGAGCTTGCAACTCCTCTCCTACTTATCCCACTTAGAGAATACTGTAGAAACAAAGTAACAAAACACCATCAAAGCATCTTGATCTATTACATCATAAGCATTGCAGATTCAGAAATACAATGAACATACAATGGCATTCACAAATAACAACATTCACAAATACACAATTGTATGGAGGAAAACTCAAAGAACTTTATTAAATATGAAGGGATAATTACAACCCAACTATCTGATCCAGCATCATCCTCCCATCATCAAAGCCCTCTTCACCTCATGAAAAGCAAGATCACCCAACAATACAATGCTCTTTCTCAAAGACAAACTATCAGCACTTCCTTGCAAATTACAAAATTCCAGCCTCTAGATCTCTCAGACGAGGGATCCATTTATAGATGTGTGCAAGGGTGTGAGTCATCTCTAGGGTTTTGATTAGTGTCATTCCACTTGTTGTTTTTGCTTCCATTTGGAGATTTCTTGGATCTCTTACTCATCCCTGGGTGAATTCAGAGAGGCAAGTGTCATAAGAGAAGTTTCTAGAAGATTTCATGAGCATCCACTTAGCAAACTGTCTCGGACATTTGTCCATCCTCGCTCATCACACCCTATAGAAGGCATCATCAGTATGCATCGCACTTGGCTAGTGTAGGAGTCAGTATGCGTCGCACCCTGATAGTGGAGCAATCAATATGGTCTTGTTTTGGCCAATTCTGGATGGTTTTTCAGGTGGAACCTTTGGGGAATGATGTAATCAGTTGACCATGATATTTTAGGGTATGAAACAAGACTTTTAGGGGTTAAAAATACCTAGTTTATCGACATATAAGATTGGGGTTGCAGTGCCCAAATATGTCTATAACAGTTGCCCCGTAAAGCATGAAGTCGTAAATCTTTTGATGTCAGGTGAAATGCTTTATCATGAGGATCCGAGGTTTTCGAAACTGGAAGGTGACCTGTATAAGATACAATACAATGCATCATCATAATATAATTTTTCATGATCTAGCTGAGGTGAGCACTACCATGCTCAGCTTTATAAATTCATTTCATGTACATAGAACAGATAATCGTCTACGGTTGCAGAATGGTGATTCTTCATATGTAGAGTCATCTTCCCTGGCTTGGATGACCATCTGTGCAGCTTCTGTGTACATTTTATGTCTTTATATCCCTGAATATATTGCAGCTCGGATGGATGAGACTAGATCTGGGGTCTTCAAACTCATTCAATCTTCGCCCGAAGTACAAGTCAATCCTTGTGAAGATATGTTCTGAAGTTGAACATGGAAAAACATCGCCTGATTACCAGCCAATAATGTGGGCTGTTAACAGATGAGAGAGGAATCACCGATAATGATAATGACCCTCAAGGTACTACAGTACAATTCACGTGGTATGAATATATGATTCGATGTCAAACACCACACAAAATCTTTCGGTCGAAGGCCATTGATGTCAACCTATCGCCGGAAGTGAGCAACTTGCCATTGAGGCATGCAAGCTCCAAAGTACTGAAAGGGGTGTTTCTAAGTCAACTTCTTGGATAATGAGCTGATGTCGACAAGAAGTCACCCATCGTAAGAGGGCCTTAATGTATCCCACATCTATGACACGAAACAAAGCAAATGATTTTCTGGAGGTGAAAACGATCTGACGACACAAGGTTCAGGAAGGTGGTCATGAAAAATGGAGGGTGAAGCTATTGCAGTGGATGAGGGATTAACTAGATTGTGGTTTCCCAACTGAATGACTTCTCTTGAACACACCGGCGACATTGAGCTGGATTGGTAGTGTTAACCCCAAAAGATGGATGGTGTGGAATACTAATGGTGAAATGACCGGTGAATGGAATAACCCAACCTGACTCAATCAAGGTGACAGAGTGAAAGTGTCATGTTCAAGAGCGACCTGCTACCATAAAATTCTTCAAGTTTTCTTCCCTTTTTCCCCAGTCATTGCTGACCAATACCTCTTTATTTTTGTCAAGCTTGAGGAGGATAACATATAATTGTTCTATAATTTTCCCTTCAGGCAAACCCGTCGCTATATTTTAGTGAGTCTAGTGACAGTGAAACTCATTCTTATCTAGGTGGACAAGTTTGTCACTATTGTTTTAACGAGTTTAACGACAAGGATAACTCGGTTCTTTTCATGCTTAGAGAGTTTGAAAAGGGGCGAAAAGGAAACTCCAGCAGCTCTTTTTCGTAGCGTAATCCCTTATGTCCGAAAAAGGATAAAATAATACAAAAGGGATGACTTTTCAATCACTTTTAACAAGCCGAAACTTTCGTGAGATAACCCCTCGGGTTCAAAAAGGATTAAAAATATAGGAGGGATGGCACTTCCAATTACTTTAACAAGCTGGAAAGGCCAATTGCTCAACAATATTTTCATATTTAATGAGTCTGAAAAGAGTTTAAAGGGGACTCATTTTTGAGGAACGAGTGGCATTTAGGGTAGCAACTGGTTCCGGGTAAGCTTGGAACTTCTCAACATGGTGATGTGAAGAGGTTGGCTAACAGGACCACTCGTCGCAGTTGTTCCTCAAAAGGGTAAACAATCAAGTGGAAGCGTATGATCAGCCAAAAGGATGGAGGTGATGGCAGGAACACAAGCAAGGATCAAAAGGCTGATAGCATGGCAATCACAAAGGTTATTTACCGAAGGGGGGTTTATTTTTTAACGAGCTTGAACTGTGGGGAACTATGCTCAGTGGTAGGTTTATTTCTTAGCGAGCTTGAACCATACGACAACATATGCTCAGATGGTGGTAAAAAATGTTTAATTCACTGTTTAGCACATCATATTCTTTCGTCGGTCATTCAACCTACTCCATCACTCCATCAAACTGATTATAAATACATATATACATATGAACAATGAATTAAAACTAGCATTTTACTTGAAGTACGTGAATAGTAATCATAAAAAGTAGTTTTACCTTTCATTTTCATCATTCTATTTCAAATTTGGGATTTTGGAGCTTTGGAGTGGTTTTCCCCCTCAAATTTCATCAGTTGATTAACTCATCTTTTGTCTGTGTTTCAAATATTTGTTGGATCAAGATGGTCGTCACATGGCGTGAACGCGAACATGAAGAAGAGGACATGATTTCCTTACACGACCAGGGCACAATTATTGCATTACGAAACTATGGCTTGCTAAAGTTCTTCTGCATATCTAGCATGAGGAAACAAATCAGTTTGTTGTAGTATTTTCTCGATGCTTGGGATCCAATTGACCAGGTATTCCAAATTAGAAGAAAATCTATTCCATTGACAGTCGAGGACATTTACTTTCTGACGGGGTTGTCGAGGCATGGTGCCCCACTTTTACTTTCAGGATTCGCTCATGGGGTTGAATCCGTGAAAGATTACATTCGTCAGTTCTGCAGAGATGGATCTCAGCCTAGCCGAGATGGAAAGATCAATATCCGAGATGTCACTGATCAGCCCCTGAGGACCATTTTATTTACCTTTTCTAGATTGGCTGGTAGCATGGATTTGCATTTGGCAAATAGATCTTACATGCAGTACGCCCTGGAATGCCTGGAACCAAAGGTGTTCAATTGGTGCGAGGTGGTACTTCTTGTCATAAAAGAACAACTCTCCAAAGTAAAGAATGGAAGGACCAAGAATTTTGGCTATGGTTCCATATTGACTGCTTTTTCCTTGGAGAGGATTCCACTAATGCAGCCTCAGTATATTTCACTAGGATTACCAACACCGGGGGAACCAAGGATGCAGAGATGGGTTGATATTATGGCCAGACATGCTGGTCAGTCACAGATTTCCTTCTCTGATGCCTTTTTTGAGTGGTTCAACTGTCAGGAGATGGTCTTTGCAGAGTATCCATACATTGGGATGGATTTCCGAGGCGACCTAAATTTGATGCTACCATCTGGCGAGTAGTGGAGTGCTATAGGTAAAATGATTCGACCACATATTTGTTTATCACTTTTATAATGTTTTTGTGTTTTAAAATGTTACCAAGACTAATTAAACTTATATGTGTGTGCAGATATTGGACCAGTGTGACTAGTGGCGCGCCCACGGGTGGTAGATGACGTTCCAACAGGAGAGGCTATAGGGAGGGCCATCCTTCAGGATTTGAACATATTGGAGACCCTTTCAGTGTTGTAGGATTAGATTGAGGGCCTCACTCTCGGTATTCAGGATGTCAGGACCATGAGTTACCTTTGACGTTACAGCTCCATACTACTGGCATACTGAGTCGTTGGACTTGGCTCCTGCGTATGATCACATAGGGGGTGACATGTTATTACTAGCATCATTAGTCTGGGATGCTTCCCTACATTCATTTTTGAGTTTCTTGGTCATGTGACCGATTTTGTATTGGACACAAAACATCTTGTAAAAATATAAACAGTTATATTTTTTTGATTTTCAGAGTTTTATTTTGGTTAAGTTATGGAATCCTGATGCAAATGTTAATGTAAAATGATTTCTTTGCAAATGCTAAAAATGTCTATCTAACACATAGTTTGCTAATGAATCAGTCAATGTGTTTAATTTTCTAGAAATGTGTTGATATTGAATGGAATCAAACTATCTTTCCATAATCCTGACTCTTAGGAACATGCGATAAATAGCTGGGTTCTGAATAGAATAAATACCAGTAAGTTGTAGAATGACGAGCTGTGAATCTAGCCTGACAACGATTCAGCATATGCCATGCAAAATGGCATCAAAGAGAAGTTCGATCAATGCACTATACTCAGCGATGTTTTTCGTTTATCGACCAATACATATTCCCCTGAAACTCACTAACTCACCATTTGGAGTGAAAATGGCCCAGGCTGTAGAGGACAGGTTCCGCATACTACGACTAGCTCCATCGGCATACCCAAAAAATGGTTCCAAAAATTTTGACATCTGCAACAAAAGCGAAGTGGATTACCTAACCAAAATGACAACTCTAAAAGAAAACAAAAATGCAACAAAAGCATATATACAATAAGCGCACTACACTTAATCAAGCGTAATAACGTTTAAGATACAACTTGTTACGGGGCTGTGACAGAGGCATCCAATCATAATCGACCAGCTCGTAGGCTCCTTTTGTCAATACTCATTTAACAATGTAGGGGCCCATCCATTATGGTTCGAACTTACCTGCTCCTAATTTGTCAGAGTCCCGATCATAAATTAAGACCAGGTCCCCTTCTGAGAAGACGCAAGGCTTGAAATTTTTGTCATATTGCACCTTAACACATTTCTTATGTGCTTCATTAGCCAGAATGGCATCACGACGAGTTTCATCCAGGTGGATTAGTTCCAAGAAATGAGCCTCTTCTTTAGAAGTTTCGGGAAGCAGATCAATTGCGAGCTTGAGGGATGAGATTTTGCACTGAATTGGTAAGACAGCTTCTAGACCATACACCAACTGAAAGGGCGTAAATCTGGTCGCATTTCTCACCGAAGTCCTATATTCCCACAGAGCTGAGTACAAGATTAAATTCCAATTCCTTTTGTGGACTCCAATCATTCTTTGTAGCATGGGCTTAAGGATTTGTTGATTGCCTCAACTTGTCCGTTAGCTTGCGGATAATATAGAGTAGAACTATCGTGGGACAGTCCTAATTTGGTAGTCAATTCAACCATCATGTGATTGCGAAAATGTGATCCATTATCTATGACTATAGCCTGTGGAACACCAAATCTAGAAACTACATGATTAAAAAAGAAAAGAGTAGCCGTTTTGCCGTTGTTGTTTAATGTAGGCATCGCCTCGGCCCATTTTGTGAAATAGTCGATGGTGACTATAATATACCCATGCCCTCTAGTCGAGGTGGAGTTACATGTCATGAAATCAATGCCCCATTTAGCGAATGGCCCAACAACAACTACTGGTTGCAGTGGTGCAGGAGGTAATCTGGTTTTGCAATCAAAAATCTGACAAGCATGGCAACTTCTGACTGCAATTATGCAATCTCTGAATATGGTGGGCCAGAAGTAACTTGCTCGTAAGATCTTTTGTGTAGTAGCATAACCAGATAGATGCCCTCCACAAGAACCTGAATGACAATCATTCAAAACTTTTTCGGCCTCCTCATGCATGATGCACCTTCATAGAACTGTATTGATACCACGACGATAAAGTGTATCGCCAATGATCAGGTAGTCTTTGGCTTGGTATCGAGTATGTCATTGTTCAGAGCAAGAGGTGTTAGGCCTAAAAGTTTGGGTTTGGAGATAGACCAGTATATCTCCGTACAATGGATTGCTTGACAATATCAGAAACAAAGTCTCATCCACGACTGATGCTTTAGATATTAAATTGTTGGATGGCGATGGAAGGTCACAAAGTAACTCTGCAAAGACGAGAGACTTCTTTGATTTGGATTTGGTGAATTCCAGATCAAACTCTTGAAAAATGGCTATCCATTTGGAATATTTTCCCCCTAGTAATTGACGCGACAAAATGTAGGTCATAGGGTTGCAATCTGACACAATGGTAGTCTTGTGAAAGAGAACATAGTGTCGAAATCTCTATACTACTTGAACGGCTACTAAAGCCAGCTTTTCAAAATAAGAGTACTTGCTTTCTGTATCATTAAGGTTGCGACTTAAATAATATATAGGATGTTCTATTCCATTATCTTTTTGTACTAAAACCATTGTGATGGTTGTATCTGCAGTGGCGAGATACAGGTTAAAGTCTTTTTGATAGTCAGGAGCATACATTAATGATGCTTTTATCAGGGAATCTTTTAAAGCATCAAAGGAAGCTTGCACAACCTGATCCCAGTGGAAGGGTACTTCTTTTTTCAAAAGATGCGTATAAACTTTAGCGAGTTCAGCATAATGTGGAATGAACCTCCTCAGAAAGTTAGCTTTCCCTTGGAGTTTCTGAATCTGAAGCAAATTTGAAGGTGGAGGCATGTCAATGATTGCCTAAACCTTAAATGGGTTGAGTCAAATTCCATCCTTAGAAACTACGAAACCAAGTAATTGACTAGAACCAACACAAAACACACACTTGTGTGGATTGAGTCATATCTTGTAGTGTCGGCAACGTAGAAATATGGCTCTCAAATGATGCGGATGATCAGTCTGCTTTCACAAATGAGCCAGTAGATCGTCGAGATACAGTTGAATGATGTGTTTGATGTCATGGAAGGCGTAGTTCATTGCCCTCTAAAAAGTTTCCCTTGCATTTTTCAAACCGAAAGGTAATTTACGATACGCAAATGTGCCCCACAAACATATAAATGCAGTCTTCAACTGATCCTGTGAGCGGATATTGATTTGATTGTATCCGGAAAATCCATCCATGAATGAAAATATTTCGCATCTGGCACATTCATCAATTATATGGTCGATGAAGGGCGTAGGGTAGTTGACCTTTGGACACGCTTGGTTTACATTCCTATAATCGACGCACACTCTAATCGTTCCTTGTTTTTTCAATACAGGAACAATATTTGATACCCAATCAGTGAGAGGAATAGGCTAAATGAAACCAACATGCAAAAGTTTTTCAACTTCCGCCTTAATGGCAACGGCTTTCTTCGGATGGAGCGATCGAAGCCATTGTCATACTGGTTTGACAATTCTCGAGTCAATGCATGGGATTTCTTCATATGACCATGCAAAGACATCTCTGAATTCGTGAAAGAGAGCGCAGTAAATCTCCAGTTCTGAAGGAGAACAAGATTTTCCAACAAGAATATTCTCTACGACATTAGGTTTGGTCAAAATATTAATGGCGATAGTTTCTTCAATATTGGACAGATTTCGCTTGGAATCCACTGTATTTATAGTATTTGATAGAAAATAAAAAACTGAAGGATGATTAAGGTCGCTTGAATAATCTTCATTGTTATCTTGGAGGTGGGAACAATGGTGGTAATCTTCCCATGACATCTCTCCTATCATCATCGACTGGATGATTCCTTCATTTGTAGAATGTATACGAGACCAAGGATCGGAAGAGGTACCATACTCTAGAGACCTATCTATCCAAACACTCGTTAAGTGTTGATTTGGGTTCACCGCCCAGGCCCAGAAAATTGATTGCTACAAAGATTCTATGGGGCTTGGGGGCAACACCTCACGGTGATCCACACTATCAAAATTGTCAAAGGTCTTCTTTATCTTAGAGGATGTAGAAGATATCATATGACAGGTTTCCACTGTGGCCACTTCTGCGGGTCTGGTTGGAGGTGGGAGTGCAAAAGTACCCATTAAGGAAGGGTCTTTTAGGAGACCTACTCCGACATTTTGAAGTGATTGAGAACTTCCATGGATCAATGGAATGCTTCCAGTAGGTTGTGAATTGTTAGGAAAAAAGGCTAGTTGGTCAACGATGGTAATTCCACCTTGGAAGGGAAATGCAATCTTTCTAAAAAATGTAGACACAACGCAGCCATAGCATAAATCCACGGTCTTCCCAGTAAGATATTGTAGTCAAGGTTTCCTTCAATAACTTCGACTTCAATTTCTACTGTTTTTCCCCCCAGTTCAACTTGCAAGTTACTTAAAATCCCATACGGCATGTATGTTATTCCATCGAATACCTTTAATGTAGTTGATGATCGTGACAAGGGTGGTGAACCTAGAGTTTTCCGACAACTCATCGACATAATACAGGTAGATTCCCCCTCATCGATGATCGTTCGATGAACAATTTTATTGAGGGCTTTTACCTATATAAGGAAAGCAAGTTGGGCCGGTAACTGAGGTGTGTATCCTTTATGGTTAAAGGCCATGAGATTGGAATCTACTGGATCAATCCCACCTATTGCTGATAACAAAGCTTGCTTTTTGGAGAGGCAATTCTATAGTACTTCAGGTGTCGACATAGTGGATGGCGACTGAGCCAGATCCTCCACTATATTATAATTCTGTGCAACTTGAGCATGAGGATTAAATGTTGATTTATGTATGACTCCCTTTGGCGGCTTTATAGTTAATTCAGGAATAATGGGTGGAACAACTTCTAGCAAAGTCGTCATCAAATTACTAGGTTGATCTGTAGCCTTGTTGTTTGACGACGGTGGATTCCCATAATATTTTTTCCTTATCGATATCAAAGAATCATTTTGTTGTTTCGAGATGGATAGCATAAGCACTTATGATGTGGAAGCATGATTGATAGCAACCAAATTATTTTCTGGGTTTAGAAACAGATCAGTGAACACCGCTGAGGTACTTGAAGTCTTTAACAATTTCATAACCTCAGCTCAATGTGGACAATTTCTCGTCCAATGGTCCTCGTTACATATGTAACATGGATCACGAGGTTTCTTTCACCCGGTAGGGTTCTCAGAAGATTTTTCAGGGGTTGAATTTTCCTGCTTCTTCTTTTTATCTTTCCCTTTCTTCTTGCCCCCTGGTTGCTTTGGATTCTTGCCCTTGTCAGATGACACGACATTAATCTCCGAGGCAAGAGGTTTGTCATTTGATTTTTGACTAGAAATTGCAAGGGCTTTACCAGATAGAGCCTTTGCAGTTTGCGTGCTTGAGGTACCGATCACGCCATCACCGGCATGAGAGTCCTTGTTCGATTTAGGAGGGGGAGGAATGGAAAATTATGGTCGGGAGTGTTAGGAATTTTGTCGTAGAGTGTGCTAGACTGAGTATAGATCAAGTCTAAATATTGGGCACGAGCAATGACTTGCTCTTCGGTGACAACTCCTCCTTTTGCCACGTCCTCAGTTATAGATGGTAGTAAGGACTTAATAAACCACTAAGCTAAAAGCTGATCAGGAATGTACATCTTTACCATTCGCTGATGACGTCGCCACTCATGAATATGATCATATATGTGAATGGCCGTGGTCTGTTTAAAGTTGGTAAGGAGTTCTGTTCCCGTTTCATAACTTATGGGTAGCTGAAATTGGGTTAGAAAAGTAGTGGCAATGGTGTTGAAGTTATCGAACGAAGCTCTAGGAAATTCAATATACCATTTTATTGCCGAACCAGTGAGCATTCTCTGAAAAAGGAAAAGCCTGATCGAATCATCATTTAGGGTGTTAGATGAGCACCACAAATGAAAAGTCATTATGTGATTCGATGAATCTTCACCTGGATTTCCATTGAATTTAGGAATATCAGAGGGAAGTTTATGAGGAATCGCTGGCCACCAAGGGGCATATGCAATTGGATCATTCGTCAGCCAGTTCAAATCTAGTAATTCTAGAGTTGCTACAAAAGACAACTGTTGATTCAGGTTAGGTGAAGCATACCCAGGATAAGATGGGATTTCCTGAGCAGTAGGTCTTTGCATACCAGCATAATGTATCTGATGCTAGTAACTTTGATAATGTTGTTGGACATAACTAGTATAATTTGGTCATTGATAACCATTTTGAAAATGCAACTGTCATGCGGAAGAGTCAATTTTGCGGACAAAACCGACCTCCCTAGAAAACAAGGCTTTTCTAGTGACAAACAAAACAATCAAGCACTATCTTTCCCTAAATATGCATTTAAAATAAAAGCAACCAGGTGTTCAAGTCTTACCTTTAATCCAACGCTGTTTGTAGCAGCCAAGCCTCTCCGATCTAGATGAGCTCCTTATCCTTGAAGCATGCATTCACTAACAAGCAAACGATTACATAGCACCTAAATAACTCATATAATAAAACATATTCATCATAAAGACCAAGGAGTTTATGAAACAAATTATATATAACAACTTGTTGAGAAAAATGAACTTAATTGTATTAATTGGAAACAAAAGAAACCTTACAACCAGTGCCTTGGTGTTGTGCAGGTCCCTCCCAGGGTCCAGCAAGAGTTCTCCTCTACTTTGATCAGCTCACCCACTTCCAAATGAAGCTAAGAAAGGATTGGAATCTCTCCTCTCAAGCTCTATAAGGGAGTCCTAATTTCAGCAGCATCTACCCTTAGGAATGTTGAGCTTTCAACCTCCCCTCCCTCTGGCCCAATGCTTGTATTTATAATGCTTTGGAGGAAGTTAAACAGGTCCGCCATGAATGGGATAAGCCCCTCTTTCAAAGGGATAGCTCCCCTCTTCATGGGATAAGTTCCTCTTTCTTTTGGATGCATGAACCATCTGGAGGCGCTCAATCCACGTCAAACCATCTTCTAGAATGCTCTAGAATCGACCACAAGTAAGTTTTTTGAAGTAAAACTTGCGCCTTTTGACCTTTACAGGAGTACGCACCCACCCCTTTACAGACAGAGCGTACAAGTACGCAGGTATTATATACTTGAGGTGCGTACACGCAGGTAAGAGTAAGAGAAACTGCATAACCAGAGTTATATTGACTTTTAAAGGCTTTCTCTATTTTTTGGAGTTTGACATGAAGAGAAGAGGTATAAGACTTGCCAAGGAGGACAGTATGGTTATTGATGGAGCCATACTGACTGCAAATAGTCATGGTGACAAATTTTAGTGTAACAGATTGCCCCCTAAAGTGCGAAGTCTGTAGTAGATTAGGGTTTCATATCATCTAGGAAGGGTGAAGCACTTTATCATTTCGAGGATTATCTTGTGGAGAGCCCAGTCGGAACCTGCAAATATTCAACACAAAATACATATATGAGATCATATCATCACTGAGGTAGGCATTCCCATACTCAGATCAAAAACTTTAACTAACAAACTAACTACTGCTCTGATATAGGAATGATTTCGCAGTACATCATAATCATAGACACATGTAGACACAGTATGGACGCAACCATCTGTTTATAATTAGTCTACTATATAATGAATACAAAACTCCTCGCAGCCTGGATGGCAGAAACTAGATCCAGGGTCTTCATTTCTACTTCTCGAAATAGTACGATTCTATCCATGCGAATAAATGAGTTGATGTCGAACATGGTAGAAACCACTTGATTACTAGCCAATGACGTAAACTGCTAACAAGTGTGAGAGAGACCACCAGTGATGTCAATGGTTCTCAAAGTACCCAGTACAATCCATGAGATGTGAATGAATGTGTTGATGTCGAACATGTCACGGAATCCTTCGATCAAAAGTCAATGATGTAAACTGTCGTTAGAGGCGAGAAACCTGCCATTGAGGCATGCAGATCTCAAGGTACTGACGATTCCTAGATCATCTTTCTAGATAATGTGCTGATGTCGATAGAAAGCGATCCGTTGCAGGCAAGCCCACAACACGAAATCATAGATCAAGTTGAAGAAATGTAGCTGTAAGGACTGACTCAGGGATGGTTAAGATGGATGACAGATATTTTGCAGATGAATGGTTTATTTGCAGTGACCTCTTGAACACATAACGACACAACAGATGGCTTGGTGGAAATTGACCCAAAGTTAATACCCAGAAACCAGCTGAAGACTTTCAATGTGGTTTGATCAACTATTAGGCAAAGGATTTCCCAACCCAGGTGAATGAAAAGTGTCGTGTTCAAGAGTGGTGATAAGGTTTTTTCCGAGACAAAGGATAACAAATAGGCTCATTTTTCTCTCTTTTCCCCCACCATTTTTGGCAAGTACCTCTTTATTTTTAACAAGCTTGAGGAGGATAACATTTGCTTGATTATAAGCTCATCCTTCGGATGAGTCCAACTTAGTTTAGATTCGAACCCTAAGAAGGAGTGGTCTGTTCCTGTTTGTAATCGAACAGGTCCTTTACTGTGAAATTTTAACGAGTCCAGTATAGGAGAAACTCGGCGTTTTTCAATTTTAGAGAGTCTGAAAAAACTTAAGAAGACTCCAGGGTTGACCTTTTTCGTAAATTTGTGTCTCCCAAGCCCGAAAAAGTATAAAATAATACTTGAGAGAACCGCTTGATCTTTACAACCAAGGAGTACTTTCATGATTAATGTCTCTGACCTGAAAAGTAAAAAGCGATCAAGGACACGTCATTTTATTTCCAATATCGAATTTGAAACGACAAAAATCCAGCAATATTTTCATGTTTTTATGGTCAGAAAAGGGCTATAAGAGGACCGTCTTTTAATTTCGTTTTAACGAGTGTAAAAGAAACGCTCGGCAATCTTTTCATGTTTTAGGAGTTAGAAAAGGGCTTAAAGATGACTCTGATGTTTTTGTTTGTAAAAAATGACAATTTTCCCTGAAAATCCTTTATCCTGCACAAAGACCAACACAGTACTCATACCTGTTGAAGATAGATAAAAATACTTTGAAAAA
Source organism: Pinus tabuliformis (assembly GCA_031772625.1). Lineage (NCBI taxonomy): Eukaryota > Viridiplantae > Streptophyta > Pinopsida > Pinales > Pinaceae > Pinus > Pinus tabuliformis. Next base: position 1,303,439,360 of record CM062818.1, read on the forward strand.
TACCTTTTCATGGTGAAAAATAAACAAATTTACCATTTATTTACCCAAAAAACCTATAAAAAGGGCTTTTACCAATTCATTTTTACCATTTTACTGTTGAGGAGAGAAAAAAGGGCTTTTGGCAAGAAACTTCCCGTGGACATTGCGGAGAATCCGACCGTCGAAACCGAACGCCGTCTCTTCCAGGTAATTTTCAACATCCTCCTCTTCAATTTCATCCGTTTAGAATTCTTTTTAAGGCCCCAGATTTCATTTTTGGGAGGTTTTGGGGTTTCAAAGACCGCCTCTCGGCGTACGCAGGCACCACACTAGGGACCCGCGTACCCCGACATTTTCTCAGTTGGAAAAATGTCGGGGGTACGCACCTTGCCTTCAGGGACCCTGCGTACCCACGCTCTGTTCCTAAAGGCGGGGTGCGTACTCCGCGCAACAAGTTTTTAAACCCTAAATTCTCCAAAAAGGACCAATTTTTTTTTATTTTATGGAATCTAATGGATGTTTTTTGGCTTGTAGATTGTTTACCATGCTTGATTGGCGCGAGAGAGAGCACGAAGATGTTGATTTGGCCGCCATTAATCATCAACCGTCAATTGATGCTTTGAAGGCATGCGACCTTTATAAATACTGGGCCATACCTGGCATGAGGGCCCAAGTGAGCTTTCTAGAGTGGCTGGTAGAAAGATGGAACGTTCAGGACCAGTGTTTTTATATTGGAGGGCACCAGCTCGAGATGGAGCCCGCAGATATCTACTTTCTCACCAGTTTGCCCAAGAGAGGCGAACACTTGACTCTGTTCGGGACTAGGCCGGGTGGCCAGTCCATCGCTAGTCTCCGACAAGAGTGGTGTAACACTCAGTCTCAGGAGAAAGGGATAGAGATCAAAACTATATCCCTTCCTGAACTTATGGTGATTGCCTTTACAGTTACCAGACTTTGCGGGGCTGCCGCTTTACACATTGCCACTGGATCCCAGATGCGGATGGAGATTGATTGCTATCGAGGTACCATTTTCAACTGGTGTGATGCTGTGTTGGCCAATGTAAAAGGCCAACTGACTAGAGCCAAAAACGGACATCTAAAGACCTTTGGGTATGGGGCTTTAGTTGTGAGTTTTGGCTTAGATAGGGTTCCGATGCTGATCCCACAGCAGCTCACTGTTGAGGTTGGGCTTCCTCGAGAGCCCAAATTGATGCGATGGGTTGCGGTTATGGCCCGTCATCCTGATGAGGGGACGGAGGTTGTCCGATTTACTCCGGAGTACTTTCATTGGTTAGAAGACCAAGTCTTTTCTATACAGGATTTTCCTTATGCCGAAGTTGATTTTCGTGGAGATCCGGACATGGTTCTTCCACCGGGAGAACAATGGGATGATACAGGTAATTCATTTTTCACAAGTTTTTTAAACTATCTATTTTTTGTTTGTTTTATATCGTCTCAAAACTGATAGTAATAATTTTCAAAATGCAGATGTAGGCCCACGACGTCCAGCCAATCTCCGGCCTTACGAGAGGAGACTACCAGTTGCAGCGGCACCGGCCCCACAGGACGAGGCCACAGAGACTTTGGCTGAGTTGGAAAGCGACCTAGAGCGTCTTACAACAGATATACCGGAGACTACCATAGATGACATTCCAATCAGGCTTCAGCGCTATGTAGTCGGGGTCCCAGGACCTTTTAGGAGGTTCTTGTGTAGGGTGGCCCGTGCAGTGGTGTCATATAGAGATCATCACCAGTGATTGGATGGTCGTCTTGTAGACACATGTGACATTTTTGTTTTTTGTACTTATCATTTTTGCCGATCATAAGGTGTTTTTCAACCTATGATCGAAGACGATGTATTTTTTGACACACTCCTATATATATATATATATCATTATTACCGGCTTATCTTGTTAAACATGTGTGATGAAATGTTTTTAAATTTACATGTATGATTATTGCAAATGTCTATTTAACATTCGAGAAGCAATTGCATCTGCTAATGTATTTAAAGACCTCGGAATATGCTGATATTCAATGTAATCAAATTCATGTTCCAAGAGACGCACTCTCAAAAATAACCTTAATAACACTGGATTTCTAATGGCATACACTCTATTAAGCTATAATACAACGAGTTCAGAATCTAACCTCACTATCAAACTCCGAATCCCAAATGAAATAGATTCAGACAATAACTCAATCACTGCACTGTATTCAGCAATGTTGTTCGTTGTTTGATCGAGGCTTACCCCATGCATAGAAACTAACTTGTCAGAGGGCGAATAGATAACCCAAGCTGCGGAAGAGATATTCCGTGTACTACGACAAGCACCATCAGCGAAACCAATGTATGTTTGGAGAGGCATCGACATCTGCAACATCAAGAGTAAAACCAAGATAAGCCAGAATAACGACGAAAAACACACTCTCTAAGCTAAGCACACTGTCTAAACTAACAAACACACCAGCTAGAAAGAAAAACTAACCTAACTAAAAATCTCCATACCCATGTTTTAAGCATAATACCTCTTCAAGTAAAGACCATTTCTGGGTTTACCTAAAGAGTCCCCGTCAAAGTCTACCAACTCATAGGCCCCTTTTGCTAGCTTTCGCTTGACAATATAGGGCCCATGCCACATAGGAACGAATTTTCCAGCACCTAATTTATCATTAGCTTGATCATACAATAACACTAGGTCTCCTTCCGAAAAATTTCGAGGGGTCACATTTCGATCATACTGAGCTTTCATATTTTTGCATGAGTCTCGATCGCTAATGCAGCATCACATCGATTCTCATCTAATTGAGCTAAGTATAATAAACGCTTTTCCTCTTCGGAAGTAGCTGGAAGTAACTCGATGGCCATTTTGCGTGCTTGAGGTACCGATCACGCCATCACCAGCATGAGAGTCCTTGTTCGATTTAGGAGGGGGAGGAATGGAAAATTCTGGTCTGGGAGTGTTAGGAATTTTGTTGTAGAGTGTGCTAGACTGAGTATAGATCAAGTCTAAATATTGGGCACGAGCAATGACTTGCTCTTCAGTGACAACTCCTCCTTTTGCCACGTCCTCAGTTATAGATGGTAGTAAGGACTTAATAAACCACTAAGCTAAAAGCTGATCAGGAACGTACATCTTTACCATTCGCCGATGACGTCGCCACTCATGAATATGATCATATATGTGAATGGTCGTGGTCTGTTTAAAGTTGGTAAGGAGTTCTGTTCCCGTTTCATACCTTATGGGTAGCTGAAAGTGGGTTAGAAAAGTAGTGGCAATGGTGTTGAAGTTATCGAACGAAGCTCTAGGCAATTCAATATACCATTTTATTGCCAAACCAGTGAGCATTCTATGAAAAAGGCAAAGCCTGATCGAATCATCATTTAGGGTGTTAGATGAGCACCACAAATGAAAAGTAATTATGTGATTCGATGAATCTTCACCTGGATTTCCATTGAATTTAGGAATATCAGAGGGAAGTTTATGAGGAATCTCTGGCCACCAAGGGCATATGCAATTGGATCATTCGTCAGCCAGTTCAAATCTAGTAATTCTAGAGTTGCTACAAAAGACAACTGTTGATTCAGGTTAGGTGAAGCATACCCAGGATAAGATGGGATTTCCTGAGCAGTAGGTCTTTGCATACCAGCATAATGTATCTGATGCTAGTAACTTTGATAATGTTGTTGGACATAACCAGTATAATGTGGTTGTTGATAACCATTTTGAAAATGCAACTATCCATTACCTACAAAGCCTCGTTGTTCAGGTCCTCTGTAGGTTTGCTGGAATTGTGGTTGTTGGTATTGTACCACCCCTGGTTGTTGGACCATTTGCTGTTGTCCAATACAAGAAGATTGACCAAGATGTGGAGTGATAATACCCATTTGAGCCTGAGTCGTTCCAGGTAAGGAAGCACTAACCTGAGGTTGTGATTGAGCTGTAGAGACAAGAGGTTGTTGTATTGCAACCTAAGAGACTTGAGGTTGACACACAATAGGCAATTCTTGTACTTGCGACACAGTCACAATAGCTGGGGTAGTGGGAATATTTGACATAGGTTGGGTCGGTTGCATTGAATATACAACCCTTGGTTGTTGAGGAAGTATCAGTACTCAACCGCTGGATGTAATTCCAGTTTGACCTAAATTTTGTTGTAAACTCTCATATGGTTGTTCTCTCAGAGGGAACAATGAAAAAGCATACTACCTTCCATATGGTGGCAATCCAGTGTTCAAAGGATATATCGGCCTTTGAAGACTGCTCTGCCCAAATTGATAGCGGCCTGCAGGATCAATTTGCCAAGTTTCAACATAAGAAATACCAGATGGAATTCCAGATGAATAAAAAGGAACAGACCATGTCGTCGAAACAGCCCCTGAGTGGACTCTAGCTAGTGATTGATAACTAGTTGGGATAGATGGCATACCAGCAAACATTGTAGGAATGGCAGCAGGAAGTTCTGCTGTAGCTGTATCAGATGACACAGTCCTAGATGTTGATGGTTGCTCAGACATGTTTAGTCTATCCAAAAGATTTTCTAGCGATTCGACAGGAACTTGCGATGAAGGATGATTAAAAGATCCAACTTCAGGAATAGAAGGATGTAGATGAATTCCAGTCCCAAAATGTAACGGGGTACTGGATGGAGGATCCTCTACTATCTCCTCTATAGAAATCAGTCCAGGTGGAAGAGGTAGACCGTCAAGTCTGTAAAATATTTCTGGAGCCGAAGAAGGTATAGCTTCTGTAGTGATAGATACCAGAGGGGTGACACCTTTTGAATTCTGGAACTCAACTTCCAGATGTTTAGGTAAGTGAATGGATCAACTCTAGATGGAGTTGTTTCAGGTATAGAAGTGTCTACCATTACACTAGGCTCAGTTCTAATGTCCTCTTGCAACTGTGGAACTTCTTCTCTAGAGGCAGATGTACTAGAAATGATCAGAGTAACTATAGTCTTTGATGATGTTGAAACAAAAGTCTCAAAAAAACCAGATGAATTGGACTTAGTTAAATGAGACCGTTTTGCCCAGAATGGTTTCATTTCCAGAGTCAAAGACGGTTGACTCGCTAGTCTCCGCGAACGACGGGGTTTTGATTGACTTTCTTCCACGATTGCAGATTATTTGATCAACTCAAAATTAAGGGGAAAAATGTTTTTCCGAATTTAGTAAATTTTAAAGAGGCTTTGACACAACTTTGCTTTTTCAATTTTTAAGAGTCGAGAAAAAGCTAAAGATGACTCTAGTCCCCTTCGATTTTTAATGAGCCTGAAGTGACAAGTGCTCAGATGGACCTTTTCTTTTAAAGAGTTGAAAAGGAATGAAAGTGACTGCTCTAGAAATCTAGATAGAGGGATTACCAAACCAATCGCAAAACTACAATATACACCTTGGTGATAAATTAAAGAGAAATTACCAAGGACTTATGTACGGTAGTCAATCTTCCTGAATGTTGTGTTTAGTGCATTGCGATCGATAGGGCAGTAGACGTGGCTTCCTATGGATAAAGGATATAAGCCTATTATGGTCTCCAAATATATACTCGATAGTACGGGGAGCACAAGTTTGTGCTAGTACTTGTCCTATCAAAGAGGAGGAATCACCCAACCTTCGGTGAAAACAATAGTTACTAGATTTTACGATGCCGGAACAGGTCTCTAGCCTAGACCTCTAGATGTGTTGCGTTAGGTTCCAAAGCGTTGTTAGGTTCATTGAGATTTATTTTAGAGTTGATCTTGTTTAAAAGTTTGCCTTTCAATGGTTCACCACGTGATGTTGATTTGAAATTCCTAAAAATGCAATCTACAATGATAAACAATCGTTGTTTATTTTGATCAATGAAAATCCTAGCTACTAGGGAAAGAAAATTACGATTCTTTCAAACAAAGAGCAATGAGCACACACTAAATGCACTTTCCTAAATCAATTTTTGCACACAAGCTAAATGCAAATGCAAATGTATGTATTTATTTTTCGTTCCCTTAATGTGAGAAATACCGAAAAGGAAAACTAATTATAGTAAAAGATCTTAAATACTTTACTCAAAGCGACAATTTGACAATTTCTTTTTCAAAATAGAAAGGGAGACTAAACGACACTTTGAATAACAACAAATCAAATCAAATACATGAAAACAAGTTCAATCAACTATTCAGAGAAGGAAGACTTGACGGCACTTCTCTTTTGACACAAAATGACAGTTACGACACTCTTTGTACCAAAACGACAGATTGATTTAAGCAACTTTTCGACAAACGATTAAATGATGGAAAAATACATAAAAACAGTTACTAATCCTAATCAATGGAGGTTGATCTATGTAATGCAAGTAGGCTTCAGTAATGAGGCATTGTTCATAAGCAAGAAATTAACTAAACAAAACTGAAAACAAGTACAAAAACCCCAAATTTCAAGAAGAGAAATAGGCTCAGTCAGTCATCGCACTTGGGCTTCACAGAATCAAGGATGAATCACACTTTTTAGGCTTGGTAGGTGCGATGCATATAGGTTGACAGTGACAGACAGTGCGATGGGCCAAGGAGCACAATTGAGGTGGGTTTTGGCTCAAATTTGCAGCTGATTTCAGTGATTTAAGCTGAGCTATTATGGACAGTAAAGAGAAAAGTATAGAGGAATGATCTTGGGAGGTCACTGAGCTACCAAAAGGGCATCTAGAATGCTTGTAAGTTAAATGTTCAATTCATAAACTAAACCGGAGATTGACTAAAGCAGCATTCATCTACTATGCAATTGCAAAGCAAGAGCAGTTCGAAGGCTACCTGGCTAACTTCAAGCTCTGTCTATAGTTTATAAAGAAAACAACAATAACAAACAAACATCTATTCGATCCCCAGTGGAGTTGCCATTTTGTTTCCGGGAAAACTAGTGTCTTTTCGATCGACTAGCCCTCTAGGATTGGCAGTTGTCCTAGAAACAAACAATCAAAGTAATTCGGGATTTCCTCTATGTATGATAGATAAGAGAGAGGCAAAGGAACCAACCTAGATCTTCTGCTTAACTTCTTGCTTGATCTCTCTCTCCCCCTTGATAGAGCTTGCAACTCCTCTCCTACTTATCCCGCTTAGAGAATACCTGTAGAAACAAAGTAACAAAACACCATCAAAGCATCTTGATCTATTATATCATAAGAATTGCAAAATCAGAAATACAATGAACATACAATGGCATTCACAAATAACAACATTCACAAATACACAATTGTATGGAGGAAAACTCAAAGAACTTTATTAAATATGAAGGGAGAATTACAACCCAATTGTCTAATCTCGCATCATCCTCCCAGCATCAAAGCCCTCTTCACCTCATGAAAAGGAAGATCACCCAACAATACAATGCTCTTTCTCAAAGACAAACTATCAGCACTTCCTTGCAAATTACAAAATTCCAGCCTCTAGATCTCTCAGATGAGGGATCCATTTATAGATGTGTGCAAGGGTGTGAGTCATCTCTGGGGTTTTGATTAGTGTCATTACACTTGTTTTTGGTTCCACTTGGAGATTTCTTAGATCTCTTACTCATCCCTGGGCGAATTCAGAGAGGCAAGTTTCATAAGAGAAGTTTCTAGAATATTTCATGAGTGTCCACTTAGAAAACTATCTCGGATATTTGTCCATCCTCGCTCATCGCACCCTACAGAAGGCCTCATCAGTATGCATCACATCTGGCTAGTGTAGGAGTCAGTAAGCATCACACCCTAATAGTGGAGTAGTCCGTATGGTCCTATTTTGGCCAATTCTGGATGGTTTTTCAGGTGGAACCTTTGGGGAATGATGTAATCATTTGACCATGATCTTTTAAGGTATGAAAAAACACTTTTAGGGGTTGAAAAGCCCTAGTTTATTGACATATAATATTGGGGTTGCAGTGCCCAAAGATGTCCATAACAAGAAGGCCTTGCACTGACTTGGTGGGAGATCCACAAGGAAACGCTAAGGTTGGAGGGAGAACCTCTAGTGAAAAATTGGGAGGATTTTAAAACCCTCATTAAGTCATAGTTTTATGCCATTGGGTATGTGGAACTGTTGGGTTGTGTTATATTCTTTCCACGACCAGCCCACGTAGTTAATCGGGGGTTAGAGGGGGGTTCGAGCCCCCCCTTCGTTGCGTCGATTACGTAGCGGGGGGGGGAGGGGGTGGGTCACAGGGGGTTGAGGGGTGTAGGTAACCCCACTCTATGGGTTCCGGGGCAGCGCCATGGAAAATTTTGGTTTTGGACATTATGTTAGGTTGGACAGACCCACCTATGGTTTTGTGCATGATTTTCGCACATGGTTTTGGACGCAATGGTTTTTGGTCCATGGTATTGGATGCTTCAGCATGTATAAATATGTATTGTAACATTGAAAGGAACATAATGAAAAATCAAGTTGGTAGTCCCGATTTTGGGATCCAAGGGAAAATCTTTGTGTATATGTGTTTTATGTGTTATGCTCTCGCATTGTTTATTTTTCGTGTTTTCGAATTCTTGTGCAGGTAATTTATGTACGAGGTTAAAACCTACATTTGGTATCAGAGTTGTTTTGGCTTCAAGGGGACGCCTTTGTTGCTGAGGGGTTTCGCTCGGGCCTATGGTAGACCCTATTCAGTGGGAGATCTACAAGATCGATTCTAGTGGTGAAAGAAGATGGTGAGTAGTGGAAAGATAGAGATCTAGAAATTTAATGGTCAGAGTTTTGAGTTGTGGAAACTCAAGATGGAGGATCTATTGGTGGATAGAGATCAGATGATCATGGTAGATCCAGGTACTAAACCAACGGGAGTGTCCGATGAAGAATGGAAGAAGTTAGATTGGAAGGAAAGGAGCACAATACGATTATGTGTCTCAGATTCAATATTGCTGAATATATCATGGGGAGGATATGGCTAAGGCTTTATGGGACAAGTTAGGGACTTTGTACCAATCTAAGTCTCTGGTGAATAAATTGTTCCTCTAGAAAAAGCTGTATAACCTGAGGATGAAAGATGGAGACTCGGTGACAGGGCATATGAATGCATTTAATACTGTGGTAAGTCAGTTATTATCTGTTGATATTAAAATTTCAAATGAAGATAAGTGCATCAGTTTATTGTGTTCTCTACTAGATTCGTGGGATAGTTTGGTTATGCAATAGGTATAAATACAACTGCCTTGCAGTTTAATGAAATAGTCTCATCCTTGCTGATGGAGGAGATGAGATGGAAAAATATGGAGAGCCACAATGGTGATGCCTTGTCTGTACAAGGACGGTCCCAGAACAGAAACAAAAATAAGTCATTGAGTGGGAGATCTAAATCTCCAAGAAAACCTGTAAAGGTGGTGTGCTGGAAATGTGGAAAGGAAGGGCACTACAAAAGGGACTGTAAATCTAAAGCTCCTGACCAAGCAAAGGGATCTGATGATGCTCCTTTTGCAGAGGCAAAAACCACCTCAAATGAAGGTGGGGATGTGTACTTGGCTTCTTCAAGTACACATCTAGATCATGAGTCATGGTTGATTGATCCAGGTGCATCCTTTCACTTCACTCCCCATAGAGAGTGGTTTTGCCAGTATGAGAAATATGATGGTGGTGATGTCCTCTTAGGGATGACAGGAAGGCTAAAATAGTTGGTAGTGGAAAAGTAAATTTAAAGTTGCAAGGTGGAAGGGTTAGAACACTTCCGGGTGTTCTGTATATTCTTGCATTAGCTAGAAATCTGATTTCTGTAAGCAAATTGGATGATGTAGGTGTGAAAACAATGTTCGAGAGAATACCTGCAAGATGGTTTGGGGGGCACTTGTATTGATGCGGGGAGTTTGAATTGGAACTCTATACAAGCTGCAAGTTAGCACTATTGTTGATGGGTGCAACAGTTCCGTGGTTCCTGAAAGTGGAGCGGAAAATATACTGGTCTCTGGAGAGAAGACCATGCTGTGGCATCAAAGGCTTGGACATATTGGAGAGAAGGACTTTCGAATACTTCATGGTAAAGGTATGGTAGAAGGCATGAGTAATAGCTCTCTGGATTTTTATTTCTGTGAAAATTTTGTATATGGGAAGCGAAATCGGGTGAGTTTCCCCTCTGGTGGTAAGAGGGCGAAACAGATATTAGAGCTTGTGCACAGTGATGTGCTTGGACCTGTGAAGGTTCCATCATTAGGTAAGTTTGTGTACTATGTATCATTTATAGATGACTTCTCAAGGAATACATGGATACATTTCCTTAAGAAGAAATCTGAAGTCTTTGATAGGTTTAAAGAATTTAAGGCTCTGGTGGAAAACTAGATAGACAAGAAGATAAAGGTGCTGAGGACAGATAATTGTGGAGAGTTTTGCAGTAAGGAATTTGAAGAATTCTGTAAGAAGTATGGTATATCACGGTAGAAGAATACTCCATATACACCTCAGAAAAATGGAGTTGCAGAAAGAATTAACAAGACGTTGACGGAAAGGGCAAGAAGCATGCTCAATGGTGTCGAGTTAGGACAAGAATTCTGGGCAGAGGCGGTGGACACTACATGTTACCTAGTCAACAGATCATCTTCATCAGTGTTGGAGGATAAGACTCCACAAGAGGTATGGAATGGTAAGAAAGCCTCTCTTTCACATCTGAGGGTATTTGGATGTGATGCATATGTACATGTCCCAAAGGAGAAAAGAACAAAGTTGGATAGTAAATCTGAAAAGTGCATCTTTATTGGGTATAAGGATGGTTTAAAGAGTTATAAGATATGGAACCCAATAACAAGGAAGGTTGTGCACAGCCGAGATGTGGTGTTCAGAGAGGTGAAAGATGTTATCAGACATGAAGTCCAACCAAAGGAACTTGAGAAGATAGGGTTTGAGTAAAGGAGAAAGAATCAAACTCTATAGCGGAGGAGGAAACAGAATATGAAGAGCCACAAACTCCAGGTGTGAGAATATCAGTTCGAGAAAGAAGGCAACCAAAAAGGTATAGTCCATCTGCTTTCTGTTCAATTTTTTATTTATCTATTACTAATGATGATCCGAGAACTGTGAAGGAAGTAGTAGATTTAGAGGATAGAAAACTCTGGAAAGAGGCCATGGTTGATGAAATGACATCTTTGCACAAAAATGAGACTTGGGATTTGGTGGAGTTGTCGGATGGAAGGAAACCCATTGGCAGCAAATGGGTGTTCAAAAAGAACACAAATTCATAAGGAGAGGTGGAGAAATACAAAGCTCGGTTAGTAGCAAAAGGTTATTCCCAGGTGTTGGGAATTGATTTTGGTGATATTTTTTCTCCTGTTGCCAAGGTAACGTCTATTAGATTAGTTTTATCTGTTGCTGCTGCTTTTGATTTTTAGGTAGAACACATGGATGTGAAGACAACATTCCTTCACGGGGATGTGGAAGAGGAAATCTACATGAAGCAACCTGAAGGCTTTGCAGTGAAGGGTAAGAAAGAACTAGTATGCAAGTTAAAGAAGTCTTTGTATGGGTTAAAACAGTCACCAAGGATGTGGTATCAGAAATTTGATACATTTATACGGGGACTTGGCTTCACCAGAAGCAAAGTAGATCACTCTGTGTATTTTAAATTAATTGGGGATCGTCTTATTTATCTGGTCTTGTATGTGGATGATATGTTGTTGGTTGGAAATGACAAACAAATTATCCAGGATTTGAAGACCCAATTGTCCTCCAAATTCGACATGAAAGATCTTGGTGCTGCAAACTATATTTTTGGCATGGAAATTAAAAGAGACCAGCAAAAGAGGAAGCTCTGGTTAAACAAAAGGAAGTATGTCGAGACAATACTGCAAAGGTTTAATATGCAGGATAGTAAATTGGTGAAGGTTCATATTCCTGTAGGTGTGAAGTTATCTGCTGAATAGTGTCCCAAGACACAAGAAGAGGAAGAGGACATGTCTCGTGTTCCATATGCAAGTGCATTTAGTAGCCTGATGTATGGTCTATACTAGACCAGACATTGCACATGCAGTGGGAGTATTGAGCAGGTTTATGTCAAAACTAGGAAAGGAGCATTGGACAATAGTGAAGTGGGTTTTCAGGTATTTGTGTGGCACTAGTGATTATGGTTAGTGCTACCATGGAAGACCAGGATTGGACAGAGTGTTGGATATTCATGGCTTTGTTTATGCAGACTGGGCTGGCGATTTGGATCAGAGAAGATCTACAAGTGGGTATGTGTTTAACCTATTTGGAGGTGGAGTCAGTTGGATGAGTAAGAAACAATTTGTAGTGGCACTATCAACTACAGAGGAAGAATACATGGTAGCCACTCATGCAAGCAAGGAATCAGTTTGGTTGCAGAGATTGTGTTCAAGTATGGGGTTAATATAGGGAGCTATAAGGATAGATTGTGACAACCAAAGTGCAATTTTCTTGGAAAAGAACCCTGCATACCATTCAAAGACAAAGCACATTGATGTTCAACATCACTTTGTGAGGGATATGATAGAAGACAAAAAGGTGTTGCTAGTAAAGGTGGACACTTTGAAGAATACTGTAGATGCATTGACAAAATCTATGAGCTCTGAGAAGTTCTCTTGGTGTAGAGAAATAATGGGCATTGCAAGGCTGAATAAATGACTAAGCTCTATTGTGGCCCCCTATGGAAAGAAAACAACAAGCGGAGAATGTTGGGTTGTGTTATATTCTTTCCACAACTAGCCCACATAGTTAACCAGGGGGTTAGAGGGGGGGGGGGGGGGGGGGGGGGGGGGGGGGGGGGCGGCAGCTGCGGAGCCCCTCCTTCATTGTGCCTATTACGTATTGGGGGGGGGGGGGGGGGGGGGGTCATAGGGGGTTTGTGGGGGAAAATTTTGGTTTTCGACCCTCTGTTATGTTGGGCGAACCCACCTATGGTTTTGTGCATGATTTTTACACATGGTTTTGAACACGATGGTTTTCGGTCCATGGTATTGGATGCTTCGACATGTATAAATATGTATTGTAACATTGAAAGGAACATAATCAAAAATCAAGTTGGTAATCCTTGTTTTTGGAGTCTATGTTTTATGTGTTATGCTCTCGCAGTGTTTATTTTCTGTGTTTGAGAATTTGTATGCAGGTAATTTCTGTACGGGGTTAAAACCTACATTTGGTTTACATAGAGGAAATCAGAACTTCATGCACTGGCTTGGTGGGAGATCCACGAGGAAACGCTAAGGTTGGAGGGAGAACCTCTAGTGAAAAATTGGGAGGATTTTAAAACCCTCATTAAGTCACAGTTTTATGCCATTGGGTATGTGGAGGACAAGTGGATGTGATGGCATTACTTCAGGCAAAAGTTGGGCCAAAGCATGCAGGAGTACACCACATAATTTAGAAATATGGCTATAGTGCTGGGTATCTCTCCAAACAATCAAAATGTACTCCTAAAGTATTTTAGGGGTCTACGCCTCCATATGTGTGAGAAAGTGATATTATTCAAGCTCAAATCGGTGGACAAGGCTTGTGTATAGACACAATACCTAGAGAACATAGGTCTGAAAAGAGTGCAATAAAGTGCATCAAAGTAGAAGGAGCAATAGGAAGTTTCTAAGGAGGGGAAGAAGAAGAAGAAAAAAGGCAGAAAAAATAAAAATACAGTAGCCACATCACACCAGTGAAAATATCCTAGTGACTACTGCAACCACTGCAGCATTGATGGCCATGTAGAGGATAATTGCTAGAAGTTTCATCCAAAGCTAAACTGAAGAACAAGAAGAAAGATAATAAGAAGAAGAATCTCAAGGCCACTGATTCGAGAAACCAAGTTGAAAGAAACTCGTATGTGGATGAGACTAACATCTATACATCAATGTAGAAGGAGGTGAATCTGAGTAGCTTTCAGCAACAGGAAGAGAAAGAACTGACCAAACTCTTCCATGTAAAGATACAGGTGAAGAAGGCAAAGATTGATGCTATATTTGGGTCAGGACTGCAGGTGAATCTCACTGCAGCAGATCTGGTCAAGAGGTTGGGGTTGGAATTTCGTGATCATCCAAACCCATATCCACTGGGATGGGTACATAAGGATACATAGCTTAAGATAACAAAATAATGCAAAATTAGATTTCCTATAAGGGTTGATTTTATTAATGAAGTAGAGCTTGATGTGGTTCCCCTTGATGTATGTGGAGTCGTGTTTGGGAGTACATATTTTTACATGCATGATGAAATATTCATGAGGAGAGATAACCAGTACTGACTCGTCAAGGATGGAAAATCTTTCATCATCAACACACACAAAGGAAAGTAAAAACTTTCACTAGTAAGTGCCAACCAAGCCAAGAAATTGATCGGTTCCAACAAGAAGTATGTTTTATTGTTTGTAAGATAAAGTCATTCTGTCGAGGTGTCAATAAGAGCAAAGGCATCCCTAGATGTGTGTACTAAGAAACACAAAAATCAATTGGAGGAGTTGTTATAGGAATATAATTATGTGTTCCAAGAGCCTAAAGGGTCAACCCCTAAGAGAGAAGTGGAGCACAAGATACATCTATTTCTAGACTTCCCATCGTCAAATATTGGGTTATACATGCAATCCATTATAGAAGCAAGTGTGGTTAAGAAATAGTTGCAGGAGCTACTCCATTTGATTGAGTACATCACCATGTGGGTCACCCATCATCGTTGGGCCAAAGAAGGATGGGACTTGGCCAATGTGTTTAGATTACATGGTGTTGAATAAAATCACGCTAAAAAACATATACCCCCTGCTCAAGATAAATGATTTGTTAGATTAGTTGCAAAAAGGAAAGTATTTCACCAAGCTAGACTTGAAGTCTAGATATCACCATGTTCAAGTCAAAGAAGAAGATACATGGAAGACCGCCTTCAAAACTAGGCAAGGTTTGTATGAGTGGTTAGTTATGCCATTTGGCCTATGTAATGCACCAACTACATTTATGAGATTAATGAATGATGTAATGTGCCCTTTTGTAGATTCAGGGATACAAAATTTCGTAGTGCATTCAGGACTACATTGTGAGAGAAGATGGACACAAAATTGAAGAGATCTACAACATTCCATCCATAGATAGATGGGCAGAAAGAAGTAGTCAACAAGAATTTGGTGCAGCTTCTAAGGGGATACAACCAGAAGCATCCAAAGACATGGGATGAAAATATGGTATACATACAACATTCTTATAGCATATCAGTCCACACTTCTATAGGAAAGTCCCCATTTGAGACTTGTTTTGGATATTTTCCACCTTCACCATTGGATATTGCATATGGGCAACAAGGAGAAGTGTGGCAAGATCTTACAGGAGATTCTTTAAGTGCTGAAAAATTTATAGAGAAGATCAGAAAGATACATCTATAGGTACAAGAAACATTGCAGAAGTCACAGGAAAATTATAAGGCCAGACATGATCAATAAAGAACAACAAAATCATTCGAGGTGGGAGATAGAGTATGGCTATAGTTGAACAAGGAAAGGCTGCAGGGGCCTATTAAGAAAATGAAGGATCTAAGATAGGGTCCATTTAAGATACACGAAAAGGTGGGTGATAATTCCAATCGACACATTTTACCACCATATATGTGCATTTACTCTGTTGTGAATGTAGAGAAATTGAAACTCTATGAGCCTTCCATGTTAGATCACGAAGAGGAATAGTTTGTACCTTTTGTGGAGGATTGGCACGAGATGCTTAGGAAGAGTTGATAGAAGATAAAGTTTTGCAGAATATGTCTAGAACTATAAGACAAGGGAAACATGACATTTGGCAGAATGGTTTGAAGGGACAATTTCCGGGCAAAGCTAAATGGTACACCAAAGAGAAGGTGGAGGAAAATTTTCCTTACCTCATTTAGTAAAATATTTTGGGGACCAAAAGACACCCAAAATGGGGAGGTGTGATATGAATTGGATAATTATATTGTTTTTCATTCATATTGCATTTTGAGTGGAAAAAGTGGAGGAATTAGCTAACAGGATCATTTTTACTGGTGGGACCTAGTTTGGCAAAACAGGGTCTAAAAGCTTCCGGGGGAGTTTTGAGGCATAAAACAACGTTATTTTGGGGTAAATTTTTTATTATTTAGTGAATAATCTATTCATACTATCCTCGACATAGAAACATTTCCAACAATGCAAGAAGTGCGTCAATCAAAGTCTGTGTGCAAAAGATATTCCACTCAGAGGTTTACCTTCTTGTTTTCACACCTAGAGTTTGGGAGGATACCGTGTCAACCCCCACTATTAATGGAAAATGGGATATACATGTGTTTATGATGTAAAATACTCTAGAAAAGTCTACTTTGTAACTCTAGTTAAGAGTGACGTAGTCAAACCTAACCACTAGTAGGCTATCGAGTTGTGTTATAACTAGGCCACTAGGAGGAAGAGGCATTTCACTCTCTCGAGAGAATTTTGTTACATAGTTGAGGAAGGATAGATAGGAGAGATATGAGGTAGAGAACACATACATGATCTGTGCACTGTAGTAGCCCATGGGTCACAAACATTACTTCTTTATATCTACAACCATATTTCCAGACAGAGAAAGAGATTGTAGCAACCTCACCTTCCAACTAGGTTTTCTCCTGAAAGGGTTTCCCGTAGAGAATAGCTTGTGTCTTATGTTGTGCAAGATTATTTTTTATTCTCTACTTTTCAGGTTGATTTAATTTTACATGCATGCACTAATCAAGGTAAAATCTATGGATCGAGACATTAAATAAAATAGTAATACTGTAGAATCTCATATTTTTTAATATAATATTATCAAATATGTTTTGAACAACTGCCCAGTGGAATATCCATGGCAATTTACAGATCATATCCAATGCTTTTTAGGAGGAGACAAGGTGAAAAATTCCTTTTGATTAACAATGAGGGCATATATATAACAACTAGGGTGATTATTCACCTCCCTTGTGACTCTTGGACTACCCTCATGACTGTTCAACTTCTCTATGACCTTTTCAATTCCTACATGACTTTTCATATTACATGGATGACTCTTGGACTTCAAATTTACATGAATTTATCCCATATAGAATTTACATAATCCACAAAATGATGTGGCACATGATGACTCATGACATGACATGACATGAAACTACCAACTTGGACTTTGTCATGACATGGCAATGTCAAGTCACCGTTTGTTGTTATTTTCTTTGTCTTCTTGAAATATGGTGCATGTTCTTCTTCTTCCTCCTACTTATGACTTGAAGATAAGGAGCCTTCAGTATGATCTTGATCTTCTGTCTTCTATTTTTAATCTTATGTTCCTTTGTCTTCTTGCCTAATGATCATCTAGTTTCTTTAGCTCCATAGGTGTCTTATATCATGGTCCCCTTCCCCATCTCCTTCACCATCATCCTATCATAGCATGAAAGAATACTTGTGAATACAATCCACTCATGACAAGACGAAATAAGTCTGATAAAACCCTAATATAACATGTTTCATGAAATCACTTGTTAGGGCTAGAGCTGGTGAAGGGTTGAGAGATTGACTTAGGGATTTTGCATTTCTAGACTTCAAGGTTTGGGATTGAGGATTGAGACTGCACAATGCACAGTTATGGAGGACTAGTTAGAGCGACTACACAATTGAGGGACTCAATGGCTCAAGCTGGAGGCTTGAGGATTGAGACTGTGCAATGCCCAATTTGAAGGCCTAATCTGAGTGAATGCATAGTTGAGGGACTTAGGAGGCCAAGCTTGAGGCTTGAAGTTTCCCAATGTGAAGTTTAGACAGGAGAACATGTTGGGAGATTGCGTAGTTGAGGGGTTTAAGAGCTCAAGCTTGAGGCTTGAAGCTTAAAGTTTCCCAATGTGTAGTTCTATAGGGACAAAGGCCAAGGGATTCCACAGCTCTGAAGTTCATGAGCTCAAGGCTAAGGCTTGATGCTTGAGACTACGTAATGCATAGAGAAGTTTGCCTAGAGGCAAGGATTGCACAGTTCTGGAGCTCAAGTACTAGGACTAAGCACTGAGACTGCGCAATGCATAGTTCTTGAGCTAAAATACTAGGACTTAGCAATGAGGATAGGTAGTGTGCATTTCTGAGAGGTAGATACTGTGCATTGTGTAGTTCTAAGAGGTAAGGTCATTGCTTGAGGAATACGACTACAGAGTGGGTTGATGAGGATGAGTGTCCCAGTCGGGGAGTTTCCTTGGGTTTGACTAAGTGTGGGATCTGTAAGATGAATTTGAACAAGAACAAGAATTTATCATGATCACACACTTAGGTCACTTGATGATACAACACAAGACACTTAGAAAACATGAACAACATACGTTCCTCAACGAGACAACATTGCGACAAGTCACTCCAAGTGCAACACTAAAGATATAGTTTGCGACGATAGTGATGACGCTTGTGTGAAAGTGCTTAAAACTTTTGGAATGAGTGTGATATATGTTTAAATGATAAGAAAAACTCATTAACACAAATGTTACCCCTTGAAACAAACCAAAACTAGTTTTATACAATGCATGATGCCTGCCATAATAAAACACGACATTTTCTATATGAAAATAACAAAACTTGTGATATGTGACAGTGAAAGAGACATATGGAAGAGAAAATAGACCATGAAAATCACACTAATTAAAGTGAAAGAGAGAAAAAGCGATGGTCGAAAAACATGAAAATGACACTAGTGAAAGCGAAGGTGCACATAAGTGATAGTTTGAAAAAATTACCGAAATAGAAGTATACACACAACCAAAAGTGAGAGATTGTCAATGGCAGTGCGCATTGACTATCGACATGGGTTGCACCTTGCACATGTACTATCTTGATGGACTGTGTTAGGCCAGTTCAAGCTTGTGTGAAAGAATGCGCTGATGAATTCATTAAAGACAGAGCATGTGTGAGATGGTGGCTTCAAAACTTACAACCCAAGAAGGGAGATCAAAGACATAATATAGTATAAACTGACCAAGAATTGACTATGGAACAAACGATTGCAAGATCCATAGTAGGCTCCAAAATTCAAGAATAGGAAAAATTTTGGATGGTGTTTGTCGCAGTGACAAAAGGTGGCCCTTAAGAGGTAAGTTCAAATGAGTGTAAATTTCTTCTTGGAGCTTGGCATAAGATGAAATCTACTTTGTCGAAAATCTCTTGATAAGAAAAAGGTGATGGTGGTGTAGAAATTGTGATTTGAGGCGATGAAGGAAAGAGGAAAACTTATAACCCCATATTCATAATAAACTATAGATTTCTGGTATAATTACTCCCCACAACCCTAATGGAACATTATACGGGTGGGTGTGTTACAAAATGAAACAACATTAAGCTAAGATTTAACCAACTAGTCCTTTAATAAGCCTTTGATAAGTCTTGCTCTAACACTATTGTTCAATAATTCTTCAACTTAATTGTATGTAGTCCCTCTTGAGTTCCCCTTATAAATTTTGAATCATCCTCCCCTCTGAAGAAAAAAAATTCTTATTTAGAAAATATAGTTAAGAAAACAATTTTGATATAGTATACCACTGACACGATTGCAATCATTTTATAAGCACAATTACGCAACAAGATAACTTCATTCTTAGGAAAGGACGTATGATTAATGCTATAAATGTAGAATTAAGGTATCGTGGAATCTTACCAAATATTCATTCTTTCTTCACCAACTTTTAAATATAATCCACTATAAAAGGATGAAAGACAATTAAAAATAAATAGTTACCCATCTAGGCTAAGACTCATTTATTTTTTGAAAAATGATAAAAAAAAATCTAATTCCTCTTTAGTTACATCCTCCACCAACATGTTATATCCTCCTAAAAAACCAGCCTAGAAAAGTAATTAAAACTTTGGAATCTCCACTTAATAAGCATTTCGATTTCCTTATATATTCCCTTGAAGTATGTTAGCTGCAATTATGCTATCTCTTTAAAGTTACTTAAATTTTCCCTTGCTCCATTCCTCATCTCCCATATTACATCATGTATTTCTTTTAATTTGCATCCTAATGTAAAACAATAGCATTTTCATCTTTATTTCTAATTATACCACATAAATATTCATTCTTTACTCTGCTTCCCTTTTATCGAATAATCTCCTTCTTTTCTGTCTTAGATCTATGAACTTCAATTTCTATTACTCATCAAAAATCCCTACCTCATTCCACTCAGACATCTCTACATACTCTACTTCTATGTCCTTCAAGCCCTTACCAAAATCTCTCTCTTTGTTTGCTATAGGTAGATAGTGGCACCCACCTTTATTTTCTTTAATGAATTGACTCTTTGGTCCCTACTTCGAAAAATTTCCACTCTCAAAATAATTTGTTTAAACTCCTCTTCAAGCTACCTTAGGTTAAATATGAACGAATTCCCTATCTTTATACCTTTCTTTTTAATATGAAGGAGAGTTGGAGTATGATCCTATCACCCCCCAAGATCAAGCCATGAACTAGTTCTCTCCACCTATAACTAATATTCTCTTGTCCCCTAACAATTTTTAATCAAGACCTTGTCATATTGAATGATATCTAATTCTTTTTCTTCCTATTAGCCATTACATAAGCATGAGCCTTTTTGAATTCTTAGTGCGTAAGGTTTACATTAAGAATAAATTTATGTTTTGGCTCTTAACTCCCAAAGGTGGCATTCATCTGAATGAAATGGGATAAGGAGACTACCATTACAAAATCTACCAAACTCTATCTAGAGTCACACACTATATAGAGTGATGTCTTTAATGTCAAGTTTTCCATATGGGAAGTTTTTTCATATCTTGGAGGGGTAAAAGATTTCAGGGAAACTCAAAAACTCTAGTTTTCAATTAATTTTCATGAATTTATGATTCATCTTAAAATTTTGTCCACATGGAAGTCACAACGGTAGTGGACCCTTCCCTCCATTGATGAATCACACCTAGAAACTTTGTTCATCAACGCACTTTTGAAAATATGTTTGGGGAGAAATGTTTTATTGTTCTCTTGTTGAAGGAGAATATTAGTGTGTTTATATTAAAATAAATAACAACCGAGTAATGTTATTTATTGTGTTGGTGTCTTCATAAGCTAATGGTGGAGGTCAGTGATAATCATCTCATGTTCCTAGATTTCAATGTGAATTGGGTCTAGATTACTTTAATGGGATCTGACCATGGGTTAATTAAGTATTAAACCATGTTCCAAAAAGTTTTGGATCCCATCATCATCTACAAATAATATGATTTATGAATATATACACTTTATACTTTAAACTACAATATATTTCCAGCTCTTTGAATTTCACAAGTTCTTCCTCATCCATTTGTGTAGATTTCTCCATTTCCTCTTCATCACTATTTTCCAAGGTGAATGGTTTAAATTTTGATTTTTTTTTGTCTCTTTTATCCATTTGTTGTTAAAACTATAACATAGTTTTTTTTTCTCTTTTTTCCTCCATTTCCTTCGATTTGTCTTATGAACCCCAAAACAATTTGTACTTCCTACATATGCCCCAATGATATACTTGTGTCTAGCCATGTTCTTAGCTTGAATATGATGTGAAAATTTCATAGTTTCCATAATATTTTTAGGATGTTATATGCTAACTCATGTTTAATTTCTTATTTTAATTCACGCATCTAAGCTTCCAATAGATTTTCATTGCTTATGTTATACACCCTTGTGGCCAATACATAAAATTATGATTTATGGTCTTCAATATCACCTAAGTGCTTGATTCTTGTCAATTGGCTACAGTGGTCTTGTTTGCAAACTTTTCGATATATTTTTTCTAAATATATTATAAATAAACTCCAAGTATAATGATATGAATGGGGTCTCATTTTATTTTCCCATTGACAAATTTGATAAAGTTTTATCTGAAAGTACAAAGTTTCTAATGAAATCGTTTGTTTATCATCCATAACATTATGCAACTCAAATTATTACCCAATTTCATTCACCTATGTAAGGACCTCTATTCCATCAAAAATATTTAACTCAACCTTGGAAAGTTTATAGCTTTAGGAAATCATCCATAAATAACTCCATTATTGGAGTTAAATCCACCTAACTTATTCTTATTATTGGAATATTAGTTGTTCAAAATGAAGAATACCTTTACTTTCATGAGTATTTTAAATCACATTATCAATTTTATGGAACCTTCCATTTAGGGCTTCTATAATATTCTATTGCATCTACTACAACTTTCCATCTATCTTTTGTTCCAACTTTTCCTTTTCTAGTTGTCCTTATTTTCATCCATGAAAATTTTTAATTTTTCGAAATTTTGATCCATATCTTCTTTAATAACTTTTTGAGCATGTGACATGTGAATATTTTTCAATACATCTATCCTCCATTTCCTTAAATATTCTCTCTAATATGGATAGTTGGTTATGATTTTCTTCATTTTATTCATGATTTGTGGATGATATTTTTGGATGTCTAATTGGCATATTATTTTTGACAACAAACTTAGCCATGTGGTATAATATTAATAATCTTCTTTAAATTCTATTTGTCATAATTTTGAAGACACTAAAAATAGATCTTCGAATCAAATTTTATACGAATTGTAAGTTGCGTACCTTGCAAATTGTAATTTGAAGATTTTTTGGATGGTATCTATGAAATTTGAGCTCTTATAAGTTTGAAATTTTCACCTATATTAATTTATTTTCTTATTAAAGTCCAATAAATTTCATAATCTAAAACTTGACCAAACAATAGTTATAGCAAAATTCTGAAATGACTTGTTTGAAAGTAATTTTAGGATGATTCAAAGGCTAATTTCCATAAGATATATCACATAAAGTATAATGACTCAAAATCTTAAAATAGTCCCACATATGGTTCTTTATGTCTTAGGATTATAAAAATTTCATAGTATCAAGCTTCATCAAAAAAAGTTGTAGGAAAAATTCCAAGATGCTTTTGAAACTCATTTCAACCTTAGTCACAAACCCTATCTTATATAGATTATAGTTGAGAGTATAATGAAATAGCATTTGAAATTTTAAATATATATACCTAGACATATCTCATTAATATCTTCATATTCTAATATATGAAACCTCCTATAAACAAATTTATAGCAAAAATTCCAAGATGAACCATTTAAATTGGATTTCAAGATTAATCATAGGTTCTATCTTCCAAACAATATGTCTTTGAAATAAAATGAATCAAAACTTGAATGTTTGACCACATTTGCCCTAATATTTTCCTTAGTAACCTTAATCTTTTCTATCTCAAACTTTCTATAGAAAATGTTAGAACAAAAATGAAAAAATGACTTGATTAAAGAATCAAAACCCAAGGATCAAAGGCTTTGACGCCAAATGTTGTGAACCAAATTACTTTGATAAAATATTAATGAATAAAAATCCACTTTTATGGGTAAACCTAATTTTACAATGGATCCAATGCACAAGACAATATAAGATACATATACAGATGGATCTCCTTTATTATAAATAGGAGATTGCGTGACATGATTTAATATACCAGGAGGTTGACCTAATCATAACTAATAAAATAATAATGAATTATTATTAGGGCCTTAATATTGGGGGGGATAAGGATTTAACGATGGCTTTGAGATCCCAAAATAACTAGAGACAAGAAATGGTCAAACCATGCTTCTTATAACTACATGGACACTCATTGTTCTACCTAAGTGATGTATGCCAATTCACTCTTTTTATACTAAGTAGATCATGTTGCAAGATCAATGGTGTGAACCCAAATGGGAGGACCCTCACAATGGATTAATAGCTTTTGCTTGCTTATTAACTAGATAGAAACTTAGAATAATACATGGTTAAATTTTCTAGCCTTTCATTAGTCCTCCAATGTTTTTGTAAACCTTTTATTTTATGTAATACCAAAGGCATAATAATTATCTTTTGTTATATTAATTTTATGAATGATAAATAGTGATCGAAGTCCTTTCCCTTAAGGGTTGGTAAATGAAAATCACTTTCCACAATTAGAAATTTTAAGTGTCGGCCTCATTGCTAGTACTTGGAAAAGTCATTTAACACAATAGAACACCTACATATTCCACACAGTAAAGTGTTGTATTGAGTTTACAATTCTCGTAAATTTAATTTCTAGCACCTACTTGACTTTAAACCAATCCTGAAATCACTAGAATTTAAGGAATTTATTTTTTAACTAATTTCCAATTTTTGGTTTACATTTTTTTGTAGCTATAGTAGCTTACTAAAGGGATGGAATTGAATTTCCATGCCTCAAATTTTCCACTCAACCAATATTTAACTTACCCAAACCAGTTTTTGGAACTTTTGAGCTTTCTTTCCAAGAATTTTGAGGCACAAACCAAATTCTTTCTCTCATAACTTCTATACATATTAAATGGTATGGTTGTAAGTTTCTAAATTTATTTTGGATTTTGAATTTAGTTTTCTTTCACAAATCATTCATCACTAGTTTTTTTAGACTCTGAGTAACACTAGGAATTAGTTTAAATTACCTTTCCAAGGCCATAAGGGAGTGAGAAACTTGATATTTACCTTTATTAGTTTCATGGTCTCAAAATTAGTGAGCTCATTTTTTTATATCCACTACCCACAGATACCAACCCCCATATTTTTTTTCCATTCAGTGAGTTGAGGGTGGACAATACCTAATTTGGGTGGTATTAAGAGGGCAAGCACCCAAGTCCCTCATTGCTCCTTCTGTTTTTAACTATGTTGTACATAGAACCATCTAAGTGGGAGTAGCCTCTACATTGTGCCAAACTACCAGAGGTTGTAACCAAATTGATCACTGAATATGTGGAATCTATCTTAATGAACAATGTTTATTATGAAAGTGGTTTGGACACACGTTTTAGGACTTTCATGATAACTCATTGAAGAAAACATCTAAATTTTAGGAAACTCCTTAGAAAGGTTTAGGACCCAAATGATCCTTTTCTTCTATAGGAAGGAGGCATATATGTGCAGGCATGGGTTCATTGTTAGTAGCTAAAGGTGTCACAATTAGAGGGAGATTATGGGGATCCCTTAGGAGGGTCATAATATTCCTAAGATATTATCTCAGGTTCTAGAAATAAGTCTCCCATTGGGATATGAGTTGGTAACATGTCAAACATTGTAGGTCATGTCACATAAACACGTGGAAATGATGATAGGAATGTGCATGTTCACTTGGATAAATGGAAGGAGTACAATTTCATGATAATGTTGGGTCATAGAATATATGTGTGTCAAGTTATTAAGAAAAACTAAAAATCATCCTAGATATATTTGGCTCACAGGGAAATAAGTGTCTCATATGTTTACCAATATATGAGGAATTGTTTAAGGAAATCATTGGATAGAATATTCAGCTCCATTCCTTAAACGATCTACCTTTTTTCCTTTTAAAAATATAAGTCTCCAAAACACCACACACACACACACACACACTAAACCTACCTATAGTAATACCAATTATAAGATAAACATAGCCCTTGTTTGGGAGGTGCTCTCCCTAGAAGGTAGCACTAAGAACCCTTCATTAAGGTGGGGTTGAGAAATCTAATAAATATGCACAAGGGAAAAGGACAAGCTCCAAACTCAACTATCATGAAGAATGGGAATAATTTTAATAAAGAATGGGACGAATTTGACCAATTATTAGGGTGAAATTATGAGGGTATGTAATTTCTATGAGGTTGATAATGAAGATTTTAAATATAGGTGGTTTGGGTGACTAATTACTGATGTTGAGATCCAATCTTTGAAAAAATATGATAGAGTTTTGGCAAGATTCGAGAGGCCAAATAATTTTTTGAACCTAAGAAAAGTGTAAAAGAGGCTATTTATAAGAAAATTGAAGCATATTGTGAAAGGCATGATAAATATCTCTTAAGGAAAATTTGGAGTTCAAACTTCTTATTTATGGGTCAAATATACGAATCTGTTGATCTTTAGTAGTTCTATGATTTTATCATTTGGAAAAGGCCCTTTGATCAACTTACCCACCCTATATGGGCATGTATTTAGTTGTAGGACCCACAGATCATGTGTTAGTGAGAAACAAGGAGAGAAAAAGATAACTTTTATCCTTTTCAACACTTATATGTTCCAAAAATGACAATGTGGGCATTGATAATCTCAATAAGTAATCTCTAACAAATATAAGTTGAGTAGATCAAGAAAAAAAACATGGCTTAATATATGGGAAGGAGAAAATTCCTAGACAAGAAACCTACCATGCATTAAAGAAGACCAAAGAATGACACATGAAAGTAACAAAGGTGGCCTTCTTTAAGTACGAGACATCAAATGGGGTAAACACATTCATATGTCTAGAATTAGGGAAGAGATCAAACAATCAAAAAATACGAATTCTAATAATATTCCTTGAGATGATGGCAAGCCTCATTATCATATTGAGGATTTGTGTTCAAGGTTGTGAAATCCATGCAATACACCATTAAGTTAATAAATGATTTTTTATGTGTTAGTTTCACATATATATATGTTAGTTATTTAATTTGTGCTAGGAATACCTATATATATATATATATAATATATTATTTTCTCTAGAAAAACCTATGAATAAAAAGGATCTTGTATATTTTTCTATGTTCGATAAGTTCTTTAGTACATTATTTTTTTATTTCTATAACTATTTAATATATTTTTTTCAAGATTTTCAAGTAATATAATATGCATTGATTTAGTTTTTGTATACAAAGTATTAAATTTTAAAGGATATTCAATATATAAATTACTCTTATTATTTTATAGCCACATAATATCAATGGCACTTGACTATAATCATTGTGGATGGGTGATGAGTGTTTTATCTACAACCATACTCCATAGTCTATTTAGCTTAATTTGTGCACTTTTTAATAGTTTAATGTAATGAATTATAAACATTATGTTTGTGCTCTTGAAAGTTATGACATGGTAGTGATTATTTGTTTATGGTTTTATTTACCTATTTCAACTCAAAATTCATGTAAAGGATATAGCAATTCATCAAATATGCAATATGTAAGTATCTAGCTTACAGAATATTGATAACAATGGAGCGAACTAATTTTGTAATAATCCGTGATAAATCTAGCACTTATACAATGTTTAAAAGAGTGAAAAAAAATATTAAAAGTTATGGCACATTCATACCATGATATATGTGCACATCACATATTATGATTTCTTGGATTTTACTTGTTTTTTACAAGGTGTGCACATGTTTGTTAATATAACATAATATTTTTTTACTACCTACCATTGTCAAATTTGAAGAGATTAAGTTATATACATTCATGGGACACTAAGCACGGCAAACAACTACCTAATCCAATATGTTTTGCAATTAATATGTTTTGCAACACATACCCTTGGTTATTTTTAGGATATCTATAATATGAAAGTATCCACTCATAATCCAAAAATATACTCAAAAAAATATAATAATGCAATTTACAAACATTTCATTTTCACATTAACTCTTATAAAAAAATACTTTCTTGAACACATTTTTCAAAGCATCATACTCCACATACAACAAGCTAAAAATAATTTTTCAAAATAACTTTGACCGGTATAAAAATGTGAGTCAAAATTATGAGATCCGTAATATTAGTTATGTTATTCATGTTAGGAAAATATTAAAAAGGTTCTTTCTCGCTGATAAAGACCAGATATTTAATAAAAAAACAATAGTTAAAGATAATATGTAACTTTCTGGGAGAGGATAAAATAAATTGTCAATTATTGTAGGATTCGGTTTGATGCTATTATAAGCATCA